>VMKM01000182.1:0-512382 GCA_008360985.2 Macquaria ambigua
GAACAGGCAGAGTTATATGGTTCATGTCACTATCTGTATAAGTGTGTGCAGGCAAATGTGCATAACAAACCAAACTACTGGAGATACGTGCAGAGATGATGCTCTGAGACATGATTATGAGTGAATTGTGCAGAGAAAAGTTTTAATCTGGATCACAATTGCAACCACAATGAAAAACAGAAAGACTATTGTCTCACTTGCTATAAGGCTATACATAATGAGGAAAATATTCACGATGATCACGGATAATACCACACTCCAATAATTAATATCAATTGGCATCGATAAATTGATTTCATTATTTACTTCGGTTGAGTCACCGACGCCGCCCGCTGCCAAAAAGCCACTCCTTAATGAAGAATATACCGTATGTGTATAGGTTAACTGCTGCCTCCGCACACAGGACAATGTCTGAATGGCAGGCTTTATCCCCACATTATTACTTTACTTATTTTCTTTACTTTAATTGAAGATTAGCCCCTTGCTGTAAAAGTAGGTTTGGAATTGTTCACCTATTTCATTGTTATATAAAAGGATGAATAGTCCAAAGTCTCACTACAGATGTGTGGCTGCTTAGCATGACCTAGATTGTCAACCCATGCAGTCATAAGTAGGCTGTATTATTTCAAGAATAGCACAGTAGCTGACAAAGCCACCAGAACAGAGCACATAGTTTCACTCTCAGCAGGTCTGTGAGAGTTTGGTCACTGTATGAAGGTTAAACAGTACAGATCAAAACTGAATGGATTTCTGCTTTATATGGGAAGCAGTGATATTGTTGCCCCTGTCAAATACATATTAGTACTTTTGACAGAAACTGTAGAAAATGCCTGAATAGGATAATCAAAAATTCCAATAATTAATTCTTAGGTTTTGTAAAATATCCCAAACATAAAGGTGTCTTTTATTGTGAATTAGTTGTCATTGCAGCCTGATCATTGCTCTTTTTGTGTGTTTGCTTCATTGCCCTGGCAGTGGAGACGCTTGCAAATGATTTAGAGCTAGATAGTAAGAGTATCCAAATGTTTCTGGTTGGAAAATAAGCAGCTGGTGACTACACGTGTATTAGAGGAGACAAATGGTGGAAAAAATAGACCTGAAATTCATGGCCCACAGTGAGAGTCTAAATGAAGCATTGCCATATTTATGTGTAGGTTTAATTTTAAATTTATATCAGACCAGATGTTTTTCTGGGATTGAAAGCGGGTCTGTGTGTTTTATAAGTCGTGAATGACTTGCAGCTGCCCTCTGACTTGGTGACTCAGCATTTGTTTTTTTTGCTGTGAAGGTGAAAAGTAACTTTCAACCAAGGGATGATGGAGGTTGTGAGGGGAAAGAGAGCCAGGGCTTTTAGCACAAAGATGATGAACAAGACAAGAGGCTGAGAGCGCACTGCAACTGTTGCGTGGGTGTGTACAGATGATGCACAGATGACCTCATCATTCAGCTCTTACCCAGGTCATACAGGAACCCAACAAACCTTTCCTTTTTAACACCCTTGGTGTTACGCACCCTTGGTGTGAGGGACATGTGTGTTTGTATGCACGTGATAGTAAATAGAATATGTTGTTGTGGAAGCTAAACGTATTAAAAGGTGTACTGGTGGTAGGTAACATTTAGGTGGAAATAAATGTGTCAAAATAAAAACATAAGTAGGCAATCATTTTGAAATAGGACAACTTAATATGGCAATATTGATCAACCTCTAAACATTTTATCTATAAGTCAAATTATATCTATTTTTGTAGCAGTGATGCGAAATCAGGTTCACTGATGGTCTCTTAGTCTAAATCAGAGGTTTCCAACCTGTTTGGCTTGGAAAGTCCATGTATGACCTCTCATTACAGGTTATGACCTTAGTGTGTACATTAATTGTGGAAATGCAAGCAGTTCAACCAAAGAGTGAACTTCTCTTCTCAGATTGTTTCATTTAATTGTTTTACAAGCCCCAAAAAGGTGAAAATATCCAGTATCTCACAAGAAAAAAAAGCAAACATTTGAGAAAAGTCGGAAATAATAAACATAATTCTGTGTCACAGAAATATCTTGCCACCCCTTATATTTATATGAGGGGTCACAAGACGGACCTATACGTTGGGTACCACTGGCCGATATGTAAAAAAGCCACAAATCCTCACCAGCACCAGCGAACACCAGTTACAGTATATCATACTATTCCAGCATCCAAAACTCAACAAATGTTTATCCTCAGAGACATTAGCAGTTCAAACTCAGTTATGCAAATATTCCCTGACTTGCACCAGAAGCTCCTATAGCTGGCATTCAGATCAGTGCCCAAGGACACTGTAACAGGAAACATAGCTGTTGATGAATAGTCTACACTTTGGCTGTTGTGGGAATTGAATCTTGACCTTGACTACATGGCAATACATATCACAATATATCAGGACTTAATAGTGGAATGCAAATGGAATATATTTGGAGAAGAAAGCTAGAATTCCATTGGTAAAAGTTGTGAGTGTTTCAAAGAAGGGAAGGTGGGAATTGGTGGATCATCAGTGGCTTTTGACATTAAAATTGTGTTTTTTTGTACACACTATTGTATGAAAACACCACTGGATCACATTATCCCAGATGTCAACGGTTTTTGGGTTTCAAGACACTCTATCCATTAAACATTTGGTGTAGCCCTCTCACAAAACCACAAAGTAGCTAATCAAGTACACGTGAAAAACGTCCTGAACTGTGTAAACTACATTTAAGTAGAAAGATGCACAGTGAGTCTGCATTAGAGTAAAAAACCACAGTACCTTTTGTGAGGGTTCCTGAGACCAATCTCTGCAGGGACTGGATTAATTTGAGCACCCCCTGCCTGCAGCGGCTGGTACAGCCAGCCATCCTGGGGTAGTGGCAGGGACCGACAGGACAGAGGCTTCACCAGAGGAAAACTGTTTCTTTCAATATGTATCTCAAAAAAAGGTTTCAGCTTGCAACTGTCTCCACTCTGTCCTTTCAGGAGATTGCAAAGAAGAATCTGACTCAGTAGTTTTTGTGATGAGACATCTTAAGGTCCTTTAAGGGGATCCTTGTGGAGAAAAAAGTAAGAACTGAGATCAATAATAATTCACCTGCAAAATTAAGCTTGTAGTGTAGCCTAAAAACAAAACAGTTACACTCAGCCACTATCCACTCAGGTACATTTCACTCACTCAGTCAGAAAGTGATGCTCACAAACTCAAAGGAACAAACACATACACACACTGTGGTGAAGTTTAGAGGCAGGTATTGAAACAGTGCTAGAATTGCCAAAATTGCCAGATTGAAAATCCAGACCTGTATGTCAAACTTTTAAAAAAGCAAAGATGTGTTCCCCAGACCAAAATGAGGCAGAAGATAAATTATTAAATGGAGTCCAAAAGTAGATCGTGAAGAGCCGTGCGCCCTGGAAGTTGTGTTCGTCCAAGAAAAAGCAGAGAACCTCATCCAGTTTTTCTCACTTCCTCTCCCTATCACACTTTTCTTCTCCTCCTCTTTGTCGTGTCTTCTGTCTTGTGAGGTAGCAGTTTCTCCTCCACTATATATTTCTGTGAGGGTATCCTGTGAACTGCAGTGGGAGCCCTGCGGCTGTGGTCTGTGGAGGAGCTCTGCTCTGGTGCTCTCAGCAGATCTGTACTGCAGAGAGCCCAGCAGCCACCACTGTACCCGCCCTCCCTCCTCTATGCTCCCTCCTCCTGTCTTGCATTTGTGCTTCCTCACTCTCAGTCTGGCTAATGCTCTTTCTTCTACATTTTTTTTCACACAATTGCATGATCCATCATCCAGTAAACAGCGAGATGTAAAAAAAGGGGGATTTGAGGTTTTTAAAGTAATTGCATGACAAAATATATAATAGCATTTTACTGTGAAATTGCACAATATTATCTTGTTCTCGCACACATCTTACAATGTACTTGAATACATTGACAGTGCTGTAATATGTCTTTTTGCAAGAGGTCATATCACAGCTTAAAGTGACACAGTCTCCTGTATTAAATCTGTACATCTTTATGTCTGCCTTATGAATTAGACATTTAAGACTTTACTGTACTTTCTGTGAGATGTTTTCTCTACCCAAAAGACACATAAGAGGAGAACACTGCAAACCAGGCCTCTTCTATTTACCTCTAAGGGTTGTCAACATTAAAAAAAAAAAATGCTGACTGTGCCACGGTTGCCATATTAAACTTTTAATGATAGTTTATTTGAAATTATATGAACTATTGCTATGTTCATATTAGTTTCATTTTTGCTGGATGTGTCAATAGCCATATCACAAATGATTAGGAACCTTTCAATGCAGAAACTGTTGAGATCACCGTAAAGTTACCTAGCTAGCGTTCTCTTGTGTCAACATATGGAAATCCTTTTAAAATAACAAGGTACACAAATTTTTTTATTGTACAGCAATGCACACCTTTTAAATTTCTGCTTTTTGGCTGAAAACTCTGGGGATGGGTTAAGAGAATGCTTTGTGTTTACAGTATGATGTATGTATCAAGTGAACTGCTGTGCATCGACATGTGGATATATTTTTAAAATATTTAAAAAGATGGATCGAAAAAAGAAACCCCTATCTAAAAATACATTGTGGAACAGAGGCTATCCTGGAAGAATGACTGTCTCCATCAATAATATTAATCACCATCATCACTATTATCTGGACAGCTATAGCAGGAAAGTCAGTGTGGTGATCAGGCACCCACCAGAACTGAGAGGCTATCATAACAGAACCAAAGGGCCCATGCCAAATTCACATATATGCAAGCAATCGCCCATAAACACCCAGTCTACTCTATCACAAACTGACTCTAAGACAGGTTATGTAAGCCTGCAGTTTACTTGTGGAGACAGAGCTTTTTGTTTCTCACTCCACTGAACTGGGGAAATGCTCGGGGAGAGCATGATGCAGTGCTTCCTCTGTCTATTTTTCCCCACCTCATCTTCTGTCTTGTCTATATTTAATGCTTATAGATTCTATTTATCTCCTCACAGTCACATTCACCGTTGCATTTTAGGAGGTTTCTATCCCGCGGTATCTATCTCCATCCTAAATGTCACACATAAAAAAAAAAAAAAACAGCAATAGGAAGACCATAGCTTTCATGACTTGAGGTGGTTGTTCGCACAATCCTGTTCAGATCCCAGGAGAGGAGCACTTTACTCACAGAGTGGCAGAGTAAAAATAGCAACACAGTGCTAGCCACACTGTCAAAAAGAGTATAAGTATGTGCAGGATATCAGTAATTACAGTTCAATTATAAACAGTAATTATAGCAACTGAAATTAAACCTATGTTTTTGTTTTTCACAGTATCAATCTATTGACTCTGTTTTACTTTTTTGTCATACTTCACCTACATACTCCTCTAAGAAGCCTTTCATTTTGACTTTGCTGTACACATGCACACACACATTTTGTATTATTCACCAGTTTTATAAAAATTGTCAGCAAATTATATTAGATTTGTATTTATTAACAGCAGCTTGCATTCATGAACTAGCTCTTTTCTGGCTTTGTAGATTGATTTAGCCATGAAAATCGTTTTTGCTCTTTTGTAGCCGCTAAGCAGGTGGTGGAAGAAGTTCTCAGATCCTTAAGTAAAAGTACCAATACAACAATCTTAAAATACTGCATTACAAGTAAAAGCCCTGCATTCAAAGTCCTATTTAATTAAAAGTACAGAAGTGTTATCAGCAAACTGTTCTTTAAGCATCAAGTCCTCATTCTAGAGTAAAAAGACATTACTAGATTGTCAATAATGGAGCTACTTTTAACTACTTTAAGTTAGGTAGTTTAGTCCAGTGGTTCTAAACCTAGGGGTCGGGTCCCCTCTAAAGGGTCACAAGATAAATCTGATGGGTCATGAGATGATTAATGGGAGAGGAAAGCAGAAAAAGCTCCGCCATATAAATATGTATTCATATTTTGGACTTTTCTCTAATATTTGTTTTTTTTTTTTGAATACTGGATATTTGACCTCTTTGGGCCTCGAACAGTTATGTAAATGAAACATGTGAGTAGTTTAGAGGGGACATGTCTTTTCAGTGGAACTGCTAATAACTTACCCAACCACACCCTTGTGACCTCTTTTATGTAAAAAATTGGGAACCACTGGTTTACTCTTTAACAATGCATTGCATTTTATAAGCCAATGATGTGTTTTTAATGCAAAATCGTAATCTGAAAAGTAACTATAGCTGTCAAAAAAATGTAGTGGAGTAAAAAGTACAATATATCCCTCTGAAATGTAGTAGAGTAGAAGTATCAAGTAACTTAAACTATAAATGCTTAAGTAAAGTACAGGTACCTCAAAACTGAACTCAAGTACAGTACTTGAGTGCATGTACTTAATACACTCCACCATAGCCGCAAAAAAACACCTTGTGAGTCCAGAGAGTAGCTGGCTGGCATTCTCATTAGCTCATGCATCCACCCACTTTATGTAACCATATCTGCCCCCTGGAGACCATTAGCAGGCATGGCAATGTCAACACATAATTCACTGGTCTAATTTCTGCATCATATCTTGGGTCTTCTCTCTATGGCACTGTCAAGTTATTTATGCAACCCCTCATCACACGCATGTCCCGAAGCCTTTGCATACCATGTAGCACATTACATCGCAATAGACTAACAAAAACTAATCACTGGGACAATGTGCCACCCATAAACATGATTTACATTCCTAAAATCGTGTTTCCTAATGTATACTGGCATTGATTGTGACAGCATATTGGTGCCTCCATGACAAAATAATGTTAATGTTTCTCATAACATTAAACTTTAAAACAGAAATCATTTTTGGCAGCAATACCCAGCCATATGTGTGATCAAAATCACTAGAAAAGCCAAAAGAAAGTGAAGAGGAAGAAAAAAAAAATAATTGCAGTTACATGAAAAATACCAGTGTCCATGGTGATACGGAGATATTAATAAATAAACTCACAAAAAAGTACTTTGGCACTTGTTTGGGGAAGACAGTGTTGCCATAGTGAAGCCATTTCCTTGAGTAGAAGAAGCAAGAAGATGTTTAAGAGTTTTTTTTAAAAAGAAGCTACACATTTTAATGATATTGACTTGACTGACTCTTGCTTTGAGAGCCAGACCCAGTGTTCATTTATTCATTCATTCATTCATTTCCATAATCCTGGTGAGTGAAGTCTCATATTTTCCATTTCCTCAGGGCTGGCTGTTCAGTGCTGTCAGTTTTAAAACAGGCAGCCACTAAACCCTGCAGAAGCACTGCGTTGCCTCCCACACTCAAATGTTAAGTCTCCCAAGCCCCCGCACTGAGCATGCTCAGACAAACCTGCCTCTGGATCTGTAGACAGGAGTATAGCAGTCATCTGCACATGGAAGGATGAGAAGTGACAGGAACAGTGGGAGGCCATGGAGCTGAGATATCTGGCAGTGTGAGGCAGTGCCAACAGCTGCTTTATTGCTAGACCCACACACAAACTCACACACCCACCCACACACACACACAAACACACACACAGGCCCACCAGCACATAGGCCTATACAGTAAGCAAGCAAATATGTCTCGGCTGTAACACAAAAGCTTTTCATAATAATTTTACTAAATACACAAGTTAGTAATTAAGTTTAATGTGGAAACAACCAAAACCTGCAGCCATGCTAGCAGTTCTGTGAGGCTGTACTTAGGCATAGTGGTGCTTTGAGCTAAACGCTAACGTCACGTCAGCATGCTAACATGCTCACAATGACAATGCAGGTGTAATGTTTGCCATGTTCATCATGTTAGTTTAGCATGTTAGCATGCTAACATTTGCTAATATGCACTAAACACAAAGTCATTAGTTTTGCAGATATTTGGCCATAAACCATAGTATTGGACTAAAAGAAATATTTTGCCTGACGGTGGCACTAGATGAAAAGTCAAAGCAACCAGCAATGAAACAACATGTCAGTTAAGGAGTAAATGTTGAGGGAAAAATATAAGAATATATAATAATAAGAAACTCAGTTCAGTAGAGTTCTTCTACAGCACTACACAACAAGGCGCCACCTCTTTTGCAGCTGGCACTTACGTAGATACAATAAAGAAGTGCTGAGAAAGCTGAATGCACATAAAACAAAAGAGGAGTACAGCACACTGTGTTACGGCAGAGTTGAAGGTATAATTTATCACAGCCTTTTGGGCGCAAAAACAAGAAATCTGCAGATTATAAATCAGACACAAATTGTAGCTGCTATTAAAAGTATAAATTGGACTTAACAGTTCTTTCATTTGCTTGGGTTTGGTCTGACCAATTGGCAAACCTCCGCAAAACTCACTCCCAGTGCAGCCTGCGGAAGACATTTGTTTAATTATCCATGTGGCAACTGCTGTCCTGCTCAGGTCCACTGGGGACAATTAGGACGTGTGACTAAACAAACACCAGCAAGCACTCCAATCAAATACAGTGGCAGGATTTGCAGCAGTACAAAGCAGGCTCAAATGGCTGTAGCGAAACAAAAAAAGGAATCTTTTTTAACGCTTCGCACCTCACCACCCACCTTACCTCCTACTCAGTTGCATAATGTATGAGGTGATTTAACCGTTCTTATCACATTCCCATGACAATAAGTAAATGGACAGATTAATACTTAAATAAACAAATAAAACCAAGTGGACAAAGATGATGCAAAAATGTGCTGTCTGAATTGACTAACCTACATCACAATTCTGGAGAAACAATTTTTTGGAACACATGCAATATCCAAAAAGCCTAAATAGTCAACTCCTTTCATTAGATAATGAAGTCATCTCTTATTTCCTTTTATCACAAATTTCCTTGACATGGTTCCACGTCTATTTCCTGCTCTGCTTGATCTTTGTACTGAGGAGAGTCCTCATGGACTGAAACATCTCCACCTTCACTATGCACCACTATGCACCTTAATTACATTTTAAAATGTGTAGGCATTTTTCTACTCCCAAATCTCAGACCTGATTCTCTCTATCCAACAGTTTTAGTTTAGAATTTAATGACTTGGTGAGTTTCTAATGAATCAAATAGACCTTTTAAACTCTCAGTCCAGCCCTTTGAGGATGTACTGCCACAGTGACAAGTGCTGTCTTGTACCAGATAGCGTGTTCTTTAGGAACCTTGCAGAAATATCAAAACAAATGTTTCCTTCTTGCCTGTGGTACAATCTAATCTGCATACTCCATCATCAAGATTCCACAGTCCACATGGTATTTCTGGTCAAGTCTGCTGACTGAAAACAAGTTTGTACTGCCATCTGGTGGAGATATATTGAGAGTACTGACCTGTTATGATAAAGGCTGCAAAATGCCCCATGGAGACACCACAGATTTAGCAATATATCTTTGTGAATCCACTCACTGAAAAATGTGCATGTGGATGCTCAGCCAGTCGGGGCCCTGTGGCATAAATTAGCTATGGGCCCAGATTGACCCCTGTTTGTGGTAATTTGCTAGACACACGTTTATTTCAGACTATGCACCATGTCAGTTTTGACACAGGGCTCCTCTACAGGACAGGACCACAAACAAACTAACTGCACCCAATACTCTGGGACCCCTGAGGGTCTGGGTCCTTGGGGAAGTTGCCATCTTTGCCTGGTTGGTAATCCAGCCCTAAGTATCACCACTTCTCCACTTTTTTACTTCAGAGAAAGTAGCTGACAAAATCACTACAAGTGGCTTCTTCAGAAGATTGTTGCAGTCGACTCACACACACACACAATGGCACTCCTCTGCCTCAGAAGTGAGCATGTCACTGCTTCAGTTAAACTCTTGGCAGCAGTGGGCTTTTTGTCAGTGATTCCTTTGCCCCTGTGTTCAATGCACTGCTTCTACTCATCCTCTGAAGGCAGAAAAGTATTCCATGCTGTCATCCCCCCTCTCTACTCAAACACCTCTATCCCACATTTGGTGAGGCAGTTTTCCCCACATTCACTGTAAAGAATAACATTCCTGCAACACTGCGTACCCAGCTCCTGAATTAGTATACGGTGTCAAAGTCAATAACAATATGAATAAATCTTTAAAAGAAGGTATTAGCTCACACAACAAACAAATATTTAACTAAGGCATGAATACATTTCTGTATATTAAGAAATAGTTTGGACATTTTGTGAAATGCGCTTATTCGCTGTCTTGCAGAGATAAGAAGATCGATACCACTCTTATATTTGTAAGGTAAATATGAAGGGATTGCCAGTAGCCGGTTAGCCTAACTTAGCACAAAGAATAGAAACAGGGGGAAACAGCAGGTAGGTGAATTTTGTTACCTTTGGACACAGCAAGGCTAGATGTTTCCCCCTGTTTCTAGTCTTTGTGCTAAGCTAAGCTAACCAGCTGGCTCTAGCTTAATTTTTTCCATACAGACATGAGAGTGGTATCAATCTTCTAACGCAAGAAAGCATATGTCCCAAAATGAACTCTTCTTTTAAGTAAGCAATTAACAAATACATGTTTACTACTTAAGTGAACTCTGTTCATTATGTCTTAAAGACTTAGATTAGTCTCTAAATAGCAAAAAGTTACGTCTTAATTCATTACATGCAATTGTGCCAACAATTACATGAAGTACAAGACATGACTAATGTGTCTCAGGTGTGGAACTTTTACCTCCTTGATTATACAATTTAACAACGTACCATATTCAAAGTTCAGCCTTCATTCATCTGACATGGTTATTTGTAAGATTCATAAATTATCACCGATTTGGAATAATATTGTATATAATAATATATTCAACCCTGCAGTTCATCTCAAATACAGTTTAAAAGAGAATTGTCTTGCAGCCTTAACCTATGCAGAAGTGGCAGTCCTAAAAAGCAGGCTCAATCCCTACTGTTGGACTATAACACTGTAAACACACTGTACCTACGTCTATCTGGCTGTTTGCGCTCCATTAACACGAATAAATAATTGTTCACACACGGACACACACCAAAACAATAATAATACAGCCAATGACATTGAGATAAAAATGCTTCTCTTTGTACAGCAGGTGTGATTTTATTTATCTTTGTGCTATACAGATGTAACATAGGAAATGATAATGTAAGAGTAAACAGAGATAACCACAATGAAAATGAAAGACTCAACATCTCAGATCATGGTAGGTAGTGCGGTCACCAGGCCTTATATAAATAATGAGACAAGCACAATATTGGATTAGCACACTTCTGAGCCAGCGATACATTTTCATAAAACACATGATGACGCACACTGCATGGAGCCATTGTCGATCTGTAAGTCTCTTAACTCAGTTTTAACATGATCAAAAAGCACATTCTTGGACAGACAGTTCTATCATGTGGCTTGACTATCTTAGGACGGTGATAATCAGTAGTGGATGCTTTTATTTTTGGCATCATTCCATTTGTTCCCTGTTTTTCTGGGGTTGAGTCCAGGTTCAGTTGCAGCACACTGTTTATCATCAAACATTTACAGAAGCTCAGAACCCAGGCTCATAGGGTTTAAATGGGGAGAGACTATTCATGAATGCATTATGAATGCATTTCAAACCCGAGCTAATGCATCATGTCTCTGATTTTTGTATTATCTATACATACATATTAACCTTCTTTTTGCATTAGTTATACATGTGTAATAATACATCTATGATATATGATATGCATTCATTATAATGTACATTTTATATACAGTATGCAGGTACAGTAGACACATTTCAGAGCTTAAAGACACAGATCAACAATTTCATTTTTTATTTTTTGGCAACCAAGTAATGACATTCTAAACTATCATTTTATTGTGTAATAAAAAAAAAAGGAACATTCGGTGTAAAATCACAAATGCATACAAACAAAACAGATGCAAAGAACATTGCAAAAGCCGAATTGCAAACTGGAGATTTCACTATTTCACATAATCCATCTCTTGTTGAATAGTTGAAACAGGAAGCTGCTGTTAGGACTGATGATGTGTAGAGCAAGAACATAGAGGCATAATGAATTTATTTAAATCTTGATGGCTTATTAGATTATTATTCATTTGTAACTAATCATTACCAAATGTAAACAATCTTTCCAGGGTTTGATATTCAATAAGGAGTCTTGCTAAGAAAAGAAAATCATCCACATTTTCCAGGACTGAATGGAAGTCTAGTAGAGGTTCACCAGTAATTTTCAAATGCATCTATTATTTCTGATTGACATGCAAAAGCAACAAATGATTGCACATGAAGCCAGCTTTCTAAAGTCATCAAGAAGCAGTTTGCTTTATTTTGACCAGCTGTTCCAAACACAGACTAAAACTTTAATTTCCATTTTTGTTGCTTCAACCATTGTTCTACCTGAAAGCAAATATATACATTTAAAATACATAGATTCATAAATAGACTTCTAAAAAAAAAATTATAAATTAAACAATACATTTGTATAAACAATACATTTGTGTCTAAGGAGACATTTGGCAAGTGATAATGATTTGGCATTTATTGTTATTGTTTTAAGTATTTAGGCCTTTTGTAGAGGAAACTCTATTACGTCCATGTTGCTGCATGTGCAACACTCAAACTCAGAGACCTTTTCTGTGCTGGAGATGTATTGAACATGACTGGGAACATTATTACAAGTTCATCCTCCTCAGTTCAGAGAACTCAGGTGCATTTAATGCTAGCTATAAATGGCCCTACACCTCCATTCTCACATATTACTCCTCTGCCACCTGACCTGAATTAGAGCGAATAATTTGAATGACTTCCATTTTATTTATCTCTGTGCAGCTGCTGGCTTGATCGCTTCCAAATTCAGACCTTATATTTGTGAATGTAAGTGTGATCTAATGTCTCCTCCTCTGCAGCATCCGCTCTTCGACGAGGTTGAGGCAAGCCATCAGTTCATCCCAGTGGGGATTTCATTAGCTTTCCCTGCTTCAACTTATCAACCATCTTCAGCTACCATGGACAGCACCAAGGCTCACATTAAACCTTAATTACAATCACACTCAGTATGCCTTGTCTTGTTACCGACGATGCTTGAAAACCATTTCCATCTGTACATTACCATAGATGGTTTTCTTCAATCATTAAAAGGATGACATAAGGCCGACACAATACTAATATTCATTATACAGTACATCTGCATCTGCAATATATTGATAGCCTCTATGCAAAAGTGGAGTTTAAAGAGTGAAAGTCTTGTCTGTATAAAAAGATTTACTGGGTTTGGAAAGTAATGAATAAAAAATACATTTAAGGGACAAAAATATCATAATAAATATGTTTGTTAAATACATGAAAATGTAATTTTATTATTCTGCCTTTGAATTAATAAATTATTTAATTCATAAATTAACTAAAATCAATTAAATATCACTTGGTTTTACATCTATAAGTGTGCTTTCTGTCCAAATTCCCATCTGGAAGTTATCTTTCACAATCTGTCTAGTAGACTACATTTACAGTCATCTTTTCTTGCCCTTATCTTATACCACTGAACACAAGTGTCAACTGTCTGTGCATGAGAATAATCCCAGCAACATATACGGTACATAGAGGTAGCAAAGATGATAATTTCATTTATGTAGTTATGTCCATTAGAAGTCTTAAAAATAAGTCAGACTTGTTAGTAGCAGCCTCATTGTAAATCATGTGACTTCACTGATGGAACTGGTCGTCATCATAACTCGGAGGGTTAGACGGTGTTGTAGGTATGCATAAATAATAATATAAAGACACTTTTTTAAAAATGGATGTCTGGTCCAGTTGCAGTTAATCTGTTGAAACATCCAGGGAGTCATTAAGGTCACCCTGCTCGGGTCAAGTCAAACATACACATATTGTACATATCAAATCACCTTGCTGGTCACTTATTCACTTTCATTGGCTGGGTCGAGGGGAAGGAAAATAAACAATTTGCAAACTTTTAACCACCTGTGTCTCCCTGCGGCTTGCTGGAGAACTTACTGAGTCATCTATTCAGTCCACTCAGCTCTGCTCTGACTACTCTTAATTTTGAATTACATTGTTGTATGCTTTTAACACGTGGCTAATAAACACACATTTCAGTACAGCGGATTTCATGGATTGCAAAATTTGATGAATTCAAGAAATTATCGGCACCTATTAATTAAGCACATGGACTTTGGATTTACTTTTGTATCCAGTACACTAACAAAAAAAGTCATGGACATTCATTGAGTTTCACATAAAAATGTATCCTCTTTGACACTAAATATCTAACTGATACTGTAAATGGTTAGCTAATCTGGTACTGTGAGTAGTGGAGCAAGTTTTTAATTTTCAACATTTTGCTGCCAGTCTACAGTCCAGCAATGGAACAACAGATCCATGGCAGTTCAGCTTGGCTCATCAGGGATACCATTCCTCTTGTGTAGGGCGAGGCTCTTCCCCTCAGTTTCTTTCTTAACTGTGTCTATATGTTTCTCAGACTCTTGGGAAACCGTTTGTCTGTTATTAAAGGTCAATCGTTTATGCACAGATACACGAGTAAGATGTTTTCTGCGAGACAGTCCTCTGCAGCGAAGCAGCTCTGCGTAGGCCCTGCGGAAATCCCTGTTGAAGGCTGGATACAGGATGGGGTTAAGAGCTGAGTTAAAATAGCCCAGCCACAGGACCACAGAGTGAAGCGTATTAGGGGGGTTTGTCTTTTCCTTTATGCCCATGCAGGTGAAGAAGGTGAAGTAGGGGAACCAGCAGATGACAAAAGCCCCCAGCACAGCTGCCAGGGTCACCGTGGCTTTGTGCTCTCGAGCTATGGCTGCAGTTGATGCTGTGCGTGCAAATGATGGAGTGGCAGCACGGATACGCCGCACCTGAAGAGATCGGTTAAGAAAAGGTTAGAGAGCCAGATGACACAGAAAATAAGATGAGCTCACTCACTGATCTGACGATAAAGGCTTTAATTCAGCAATACATTACTAGTGAATATGACTCTGTGAATGTTGTCTTAATGTCAGTTGCAAATGGATGTGCCAACTAAAATGCAAATCACTAATATAAAATCATATTTCCAAAATAGGAGCCTCAGACAGCTATAAAAAGTAATGCGTGCCTTAAGTTATGACCTTTTATATCAGACCTCAGCATGTTTTACAAAATGATAATACACACTGACCTGTTCTCGTGCCACTCTGAATATGCACAGATACATTCCACACATAAGCAGCAGAGGCAGGTAAAATGAGCCAAAGGCATAAATAAGAATATAGTTGTTATTCCATTCAAACTGGCAGTAGCGTCCCTCCTTCTCCTCATCCCCCATGCCCCAGTCCAAGTTCTGCACTCTGTAGTCCGCTGTGTTCCAGCCCAGGTGGATGGGCACAAAGGACACAGCCAGTGACAAGGCCCAGATGGTGATCATGGCCAGTGTCACCCTTAGCGGGGTGACTCTCTGGGAGTGGCTAAGGGGGGCTGAAATGGCTAGGTATCGGTCCACACTGATGGCCAGCAGGGTCAGGATGGAGGATGTACACAGCAAGACATCCAGCGAGATGTAGATGTTACACAGGGCTCCTCCGAGGGGCCACTTTCCGCTGCGCAGCTCCACAGTGGCAGACAAGGGCAGCACCAGCAGGCCCAGCAGGAGATCTGTCACTGCCAGCGACACCACGAAGCAGTTAGCGACGCGCCACAGTCGACGGCTGAGCCCTACAGCCAGACACACCAGCACGTTCCCACCGATGGTCAGAATGATAAAAGACACCAGGACCAGCCAGCGGAGAGCTGTGGAGATCATGGTGACCTCCTCCTCAGGCACTGGGTCACAGGGCTGCTGTTGGTATCTCAGTAGAAAATGTTTAAACAGGCTCATCCACTTATCTCAAAACTTTCTGCCAGTTCACTTTCCCATCAGACAATCCTCTCCACGGATGCTGTGTATACAGGTAACAGATAGATCACAGAGCGGAAAGCACTTCCCAGCCATCATCTTTTGTCACAGTGCCACTGCTGCTGGCCTCCGAAGTAAAGACTTCCCTGATGAAGAACAAGAGCTACGGTTATTACTTGAAAACTCTCGTCACCATATAAGTGACATTTTATTTGTGTATATAAAAAGTAAAGCATGTTTATCCTTCTGGCATTTAATGAAATAGTCTAATTGCAGCTTTCTGTTACAAAGTCCTACAATGAAATGTATACAAACCCTACAAATCCCATTACAACATTATGGAAAGGATCCCTACTTTTTGTTAAAGAGTAAGATTCTTTTTGTTTGATGCATCCCTAGTCTTCCTCATGGATTGGCAGGGCTGATTTCCCTTTTTCTTCCTGAGGCACACTGGGTTTATTTCCTTCCCTGCTTTTGGTGACTTTAGTTGACATTACACAGCTTATACATTAAAGCCCTTACACTAACAAATGGGACAGACTCTAGAACAAACCAGAGTGAATAAGTAGTGTTCAAAACATGATGTTTGCAGGCCTTGAGGTTACACATATCTATGAAACAAGCGATGGACCTGGATGATTAACAGCACAGAGAGAGATAAAGAGAATGTGCCTTTGTATAAACAGACGTTGAGGTTGGGGACCTGTCCCCTAGAGACGGGTACATTTACTAGAGAGAGAAATCATTTGCTGAAGTGTGGGCTGTGCTATATTGTGTATCGCTGTCAGGCTAATTCAAGACAAGATCTTAAAAACAATCATAAAACATTCAGTCACAGTCTAAGGAGTAAAGTAAACAAATCCAATCTCTCCAGCCTAAAAAAAAAGAAAGAAAATGATTCCTGTGTATCCAACCACATACCTTTTTTAAGACATTTTATTGGCCAATATTAGAATGTTTATTAGAACTGATGAGTTTGCATCCACAAATAAAGCTATTTTTTCTTTTCTAAAGGATAAGACGGCAGAATATTAAACTCAAAGTATGTATGAATGAGTAAAATATGATCTATGATATCTGGATCACCAGACTTGGTGGCATTTTTCTGTGAGGTGCTCTTTCAAAGCCCCAGCTGTAGCGCCTTCCAGGGAAGCTTAGCTTATTTTTTTTTATTATCAACAGACTGCATCTTAAAATAGTCCTCTTTATGTGCGACCTCAAAGGGCAACTTTATGAATAAACAAGCTAAACAGATTTCCAGTAACAGCTAATATCATTTAATGATATCACTCCAGTATGTGTCTTTGATGTGTCATGTGTTGCTCCTGCATCACCGGCAATCTTTACATGTCATCACTCTTTAAACACATTTGGAGTTTAAAATAAATGAATAGGCACAAATATATACAGTAATGCTGCGTTTCTAATGTTTTCTAGTGTTTTAAAATTAATACCAATATAGAAAGTAGTCCAGCTCTACCTGCCTGTTTGACAGTGTATACATTCTGTATGTGTGATAGGGTTGTTTTTAATTTGCTGCCTGCTTCCTTATTATAGTAAGGCCATCTGATGTACTCCCATAACAAATAGATGACTTTTGGCGTAGACCGAGAGTTCTCAAATTCTCTAATTAAGTTTTGATGATTACAAAGCAGAGGCAACAGCAGACTGATAATGACATTAAATGGTACTGTATTTAAGAGGCTAAATCATGCAGTTGTATTGTTTTTTCTATTTTCTATTTATATTACATGACTTTTGAATTATTTAAAAAAAAATCTTTTTTATTTTCTCTTACTATATTTATTATTATGCACCAAAATACCAAAGAAAATTCCTTGCATGTGAAAACCTACTTGGCAATAAAGCTGATTCTGATTCTATACTGTTATTGTGTCTTTACTGCTTATTCTATTATTGTAAATATCACATGACATTAAGTTAAGACAAACCTCTATAACATCATATGAAAAATGTGGCCGTTTTAATCCTGGCGAAGAATCTTTTAGCTCTTATACAGGTACCGTAAGTTCATCTGGACTGGACCACACCTTAACTAACCTCTCTATCCAAACATGTTTGGATAGTTGGATGTTAACACAGTGACGCACGCAATATTCGATAGTAGGTATGGTTAACACAGATAATGGCATCTCAGTACCTCCAACTTTATGACACCTGTTAAACAAAACAAACTGCTTGCTCCTTCATGTGTAGTTAAAGAAAGAATATGTCAAATTTGTAGTAACTACAAAAAGCAGGAAAAACATAAGGAAGTACCACCTTACCAGGTTCTTTCAGGAACTGCTTCATCTTTTGTTTTGTGACAATGATTAAGACCCTGTTCCGGATTTTCCCAATACAATATCATCCGTGACAACAGATATGACAACATGAAGTGTTTACAGTGGCATTGATAAGAACAGCGGATATAAAGTTATAATGTTTAAGTTAGGGTGGAGGAAATGATGGGCGTGTTCAAATAATGATTTCTATAACAAGGAATTTGATGAAGTATAATAAAAAGAAAACCACAGCTTTTTTTTATTATTATTACAACCACTACACTCCACAACTAATTTCCTAAGATAACACATGTTGACTGATAGTGAATGTCTCCGTAAAAGTCAACTTATAATGCAGAGCACAAAAACAGAAAAACCCACCAAAAAGATTTGGTGCCTATCACATAAGTTTATGTAACATGCTCCAAAGGTCAGGTCCAAGGGCTTAATTTCCACTGGGGGGGCATGACCCCCTCACTTTTCAAAATCCTATTTCTGCCCCTCTCACTCCTAAAGTTTCACATTGATTTTCTCACCAAAGTCTCTCTGAACGCTGTGCTCTTACTGTCCTGCCACCAAAGTCCAGATGAGAGAAGATCTGAGTTGACAAAAATGTTGATACACTCACCTGATTCGCCTTCACTTGTTACTGCGAGCTTGAAGTAATGAGCTTAACAAGGAGGAGCGTGTGTGTGTGTGATTGGACCCTTTCTGCCCTGAGTTTCGCCTCTCAGGGGACATACAGGCTGCCCTACCTGATTGGTAAAGCTTGTTGGCTTGGGCTATATGCAGCTGGATACCTACCTGCAGATACTACTCAGGGCTGAACTTCTGACACCAAATCTATGCACAAGGTCTAAGGTCAGGTCTGCATGAATGGACATTTAATGAAAAAAAAAACGAATATATTTTTCTCACTTTTACTGTTTGGAAACAGTTGCTGCACTGACTGACAGAATTAACATATCGTAAGTTTTAGTAAAAAGTACCACAACCAAGTTCAAACATCCCTTGTTCTGTGAATTTTAATTGATAGAGATGTTCCCTGTCACACTGAGATATGGTTGCAATGCAAAAAGGAATAAATTCAACAATAACAATACATTTGCACACAACAGTTTAATTACTCATCATCTCAAAGGAAGATTGAAGAGAGTACCTTGTGTTTACTCAAGCTATAAGTTAATTGATTTAAAGGAACCATTGTTTCCGCTGTACCTGGCCGTTCAGAGAATCCAAGGTTTTTAATAATGTCAATAGATTCCCCTGAGGGATAAACACTTTTTGTTTCCATGGTGACTTTGTTTGTTCAGCACTGACAGAGTTTAGATCGCGCTGTGTCCCTGGTCAGCCTGCTGCTCTCATTTGGTGCTATAAGAAGCAGACTCCACTGGCCATAAAAGGTCAGAGGGGATTTAATAGAAAACTCAAACAACGGCAAATGATCCATGTGTGTTTCTACTTCCACTTCCTTGTTGCTGGTGAACCACAAGACTAAGGTAACAGGTGAAACACAACACCATAGTATCATGATGAGAACCTGAGATCATTCTACAGTTCTTTGCATAATTAATTTGCTTGTTTAATTTGTGCTCTAATTTTGCCGTCAGAAAATGCATATTTTAAAGGAAAACAGGCAGACATTTAAAAAAAAAGTGATTTTTTTGGAGTGGTGTTCAGAACTACTCAGAGGACTGGCTAAAACTGTTGATTAAAGAAGCCTGCCATGTGATATTTACAATAGACCCATGTGATGTGAAAGGCTGGTATACAGTATATTGTATACTGCACTTGTATCTGCTGTATGCTTAGCAACACAGCTACTGCACAGAGGGCCAAGAATAAGCTTGTATATACTGTACTCACACTACGTGCACGACTACATATGACAAGTCACCACTAATAAGTAATACAGTATTGCCTCATTTAGCAATGTACAGCATATCTCAATGCTAATGTTATTGCTTATTAACAATAGCCAATTGAGAGTTGTGGCATCATGCAGCTGTTAATATAACAGAAGTATATCTTCCCAGAGATCCTAATCACCCCTTGCAGGTCAGGGAATATAAAAATCTCCTGCATCATGGAACAAACCAAGTGTAGCTGGTGAGGTAGATGAGTCAACAGCGAGTAATAACAATGTGGCAAAACATCCGGCTCAGAGCGACACAAGGTGGGCCAACAATTTAGATCAATAATTCAACGACACATGAAAAGTGAAACCACTAAGAGCAGTATGGTAAGTCCTTTGGCAATTTGCCAAAGTCACGTCCAAGGGGAAGTTATATGATTTGTGTACAGTGCACTGTATTTGTGCTCTGGTACTGAGCTTCTTGCACGTTTTTTTTTTTCTGACACAAACTGAGGAAGGACATTTTCTCCCTCATTAGCTTATCCAGGATCTGCTGATTCCATTAAGCAGAAACATTTCAGAAACACAAATTTAATTGATTTGTGGCTCACTGGAACAACTCCCACATGATTGCTAATAATCATATCAGCTAGCCGTACTGTCATGTTTTATCTAAATCATGAATTACTTTAAGAAGTCAGCAAGAGAGAGCAATCCATTTTAAGTATCAGTGTTAAAACATTTAACTGTTAACTATTTAAATAGAAATGAAACAACCTAGAGCCATAGTGATATACAGTTATCAGTATATTTTAACTGCACATATATCACTCTTTATACACCCAACAAGATCAAAGTGGTTTAAATTGAGTGACAAACTGACTATCTAACATTACCATCCTGACACTCTTCATATTATATAGGGCTGAAACCTACAGCTAACTAATATGCAGAACAATTAAAGTGAAACCACAAGCTAACTCCAATGTGCAATGATGTTTTAATATTTGCCACATGTGCACAAGCATATTATAGCTTAGCTTGAGAAAATGCTGTACTACTTGTACATCTGTACTTTGTCTTGCGGACTGTGTGATATAATATATATAGTATACTGCTGCTTGATCAAGACTACACCACCCACCGACGCTCTTGCTAACGCCATGTGAATGTGTAACCAGAGAAAAGGGGACATAAATGAATCACTAAGCAACACATTCATACATTTATACAAATATCTGAGTCTTAACACAAACACTAAACATCACTTCTTGCACGAACCTTCATCTTTGTGACTGGCTATTTCAGAATGTTGAGAGTGTTGCTTGGTTAACCTGCAGTGTTATTTCTCCACATAAAACCCTGAATAAAGTTATTCAAAGCGTGTTGACTCACCTCACATGGTTGGTCTTG
The DNA here is from genome assembly GCA_008360985.2 of Macquaria ambigua. Lineage (NCBI taxonomy): Eukaryota > Metazoa > Chordata > Actinopteri > Centrarchiformes > Percichthyidae > Macquaria > Macquaria ambigua. The sequence goes on from VMKM01000182.1 coordinate 21,349, forward strand.
AATGTCCGTCAGATCCAATCCCTTCTTCCCAGATCTTGAATGTTCTCTGCTTCCTTGATCCTGCTGAAGCGTAAACTTCTCTCTCTCTCTCTCTTTCTCTCCCACTCTCTCCTCCCTCTCTCTCTCTCTCTCTCTCCCTGTCTCTGTTCTCATAGACATGTGTAGACAGACACATGTAACCTACATATGCACTTTAACTCCCTCTAGTGCATTCAGTCATTGTTTGCTCATGTTGTTTTAGCCGGAAAATGTATTTAACCCCACAGCTTCAGAACAGTCGGACGCACAACACGTATGTTTTCAAATTGGATCATTTTCCATTTCAAGGGACTTCAGTATATTCATTGAGTATTGTTTTTGTAGCCTCTATATTTTGCTTATGTAAAGTACAGTAAGTACAGTGTTAAGATAGGGGAGAGTGGGGCAAGATGAACCAAGCTTTACTGACATAAGAAAGGTGATGACAGTATGTCTCTAATGAAGATACTGTGTGTATGTATATTGTAATTCAGGATGCTGTAGATCATTGGTAGGCAATAGATTATATAGTTTTAAAATTATGACTTGCTAAAAATGTTGTTATCTCTGCACACATTGCCCCACTGAGGTTTAGCATGTGGAGAGGATATGTTGAGCTAAAGCAGCATTAAATTTGAACACTTTTTAGGATTTTAGAAGTACACAGATGGAACAATAAACAGACATGCAATCACAAGATAACCAATTAAATTTTAGCGACACCTTAATTCATTGACGATTAACAAGTCTACAGCCATGCTGGCAGCTCTGTGAGGCTGTAGTTAGGAACAGCGGTGCTTTGAGCTAAACGCTAACATTTTTATTAAGATCATACCTTTTACCCCATAACTTGCATGCAGGCAGTTTCAGTTTTGTTGGGTGAAGTTTTGAGATATCTACCAGAGAGAATTATGCCTCTTTCCCAATATAAAGGTGGTGAAGGGAGTTTTAATATGGTGCTTTTGAATTTTACAGACTCAACAACTCAGCACCAAAGTCCCAACTTGGGAAAATTCACAGACCTTGCTGTGGGCAGTATTTTCAGTTGTAGCCCAATACTTCTAACATGTGTGCCATATTGTTTTAATATCTTAACTACAGGCGCTAGAATCATGACAACGCGTGTGTAAACTCGTTTAGTCGAAAAAGGTCGTACCTCTTCTTCCATGTGTCCTCCTCCATCACAGTAAATGAAGGGCTCTTCCAAAATGCGTGGTCCCATGACAATATGTGTTAATGTTTTCCTTGAAACAAGGTGTGGCTCACCTTTCCCAGCAGCTAAAATCACCCCTCCTGCCCTTAAATGAAAACAAGTTAACAATTAAAGCAAGTGTGAATAATTGTGCAGGCTAAAGAGATTGATCAATAACATGAGTTACTTGGAGGCTGTGTCACTCAGCCGTACTACGGTCTGTACTGATGTGGCAGAGAGTCACCATCCTCCAAAAACGCCCCTCCTGGCAGTCCAATTAGGGACATCTGGCACTGAAGTCACATGCATAGTAGCCACACACTTTTAGATGTGTACACATACACATTATTATCAACTTACATCCTTACTAAACTGAAGAAAATTCCTTTTTACTTCCTGTCTGTAAAAAAAGATTACAGACAGGAAGATCAGCGTTGATGTTGATGGGAATGTTTAATACCCTCAATCCAAGAGGGAGCCATAAAATAACGTATTTAGGGAGGAGGAGAAGGCCTGAGAATCACAGAGGCTGGTAAGACTATTTGTTCAACTAGAAATAGCAGTGCACTATGCTTCATAAAACTGACCAGGTCAACAGAGACACATTGCTCAAGTGAAGAACAACTTAAGCATTAAGAATGTTAAGTCAAAGGGAAGAGGGGGTTACTCTAAATAAGTGAACTCATTTGAGCCGTTTGGATGCATCGGTCGAGGAAGGAACACTCAGTAAGCAAAGCCAGAGAATGGTGAAAATCTTGTTGTTATATATAACATTAATATTTAATATTTTAAATAAACAGGAAGAAAAAAAGAACCATAATTTGTATTATCTCATGCTTTACAGCTGTATGCTCTATCAACATCTTATCAGGGAAGACGCTTCTTTCAACTTTCTTTGGCTTTCTTTGAGTCAAAGTGAAAGTTGAATTACTTAAGTTCATTTAAGATGTGTTACCTCCAGAAAGAGACACAACACGACTCACAACCAAAAGACACAATAGCAAGTATTAAGCAATATAAAGATAATAAACAAATACAAAGGCAGGTCAGAAATAAAATCTGATTATTCTAATTACAAATGTAATTATAATTCGGGTGTTGAAACAAATGCTTTATCTTAATAATGAAGCAGTTAGCAGTTAGCAGACACTGTAGCTGTTATAGGGGTTAGTGTTTCTATTAAATTTTAACATGCATCATAATAACCTTAGAAGCTCTGCAATTATATCATGCACTTGACATGTAACAAGACATCACGCACTCCCGTCTTTATTTGTTATTATAGGTACTTTGGTGACTGTATGAAAAAAAACACTCTGACTCTTTTCTTCCACCTGCTGGACATAAGTAGGTAGTGAACTCTGTTTCAAGTACTATATATACAGTATATATTCAATTCAATTCAGTTTTATTTATATAGCACCAAATCATAACTAAGTTATCTCTTTTCATATAGAGCAGGTCTAGACCATACTCTTTATATTTACAGAGACCCAACAGTTCCCATGTATATACAGTATATATATATATATATATATATATATATATATATATATATATATATATATAGATACTTGCTCTTCAAATTAGGATTAGGATTAGGATTTTACATACTGAAAAAGATGATGTTAATAGATTAAACTCCCAATCGGCATATAAAATTGTTAAAGTTCCTTAATGCATCAGCATTGATAATCTATTAATATGATATATAGTAGTGTAACATGGGCCATTCTTCTGCATAGAGTACTTTTTAAATACATTTTGCTAATAATACTTACATACTTTTACTTAAGTAACTTAACTCTCAATGTTTAAATAAAGGATCTGAATACTTCCACCACTCCACCACTAGAGTTGGGATAAGCTGTTATAGCATTCAGCATATGTATTGTGTAAAAATACTGCAGTCTGAACCCACCTTGGACTCCAGGTTTTACTTTACATATGATCAAATATCCAAGCACTTATAAGGATGGTGCTGTGCAGTTGCATGCTTGTGCACGAGTGTTATTTGTATACTAGTATACTTTGTATACCGGTGATGAATGTGTATATGTGTACTTCAGGGGAGCAGGCTGCGTTAGATTATTCTGGCCGTAGAATATGATTCTTCTTCTCGGCCATTAACAGAAATTAAGAAGGCCTTCCAGCTGTGTTGTCTGTCAATCATCCTCATTCACACTGCTGTGCTAACAAGATGTGAGTGAGCCTGGAGTGATGTTTCTGACTAACAAGCTTTTTCGCTGGTCTGACCTGCTTGGTGTTGCTGCACTTCCAAATCCGAGCTTTCTTCTATCATTAAAGCTGTCTTCAAAATCAAATAAAAAAGACTGGTCCTGGCTGAAATATCTCAACAGCTATTGGATGGATTGTCATAAAACTTGGGTACTGCTATTCAAGGTCTCTAGAGGATGAATTCTAATGACTGGTGATCTCCTGACTTTTTAAAATCTATATCTTGACATCTGTGAGATAGATTGGCACAACATTTTGTACAAACATTCTCGTTTTCCAGACGATGTATCCTAAAGATAGGTTATCCCATGACTTTTACTCTAGCACCACCACCAGGTTGACATTTTTGGTTAACAGTGAAATGTCTGGACAACTTTGGAATGGATTGCCATGAAATTTGGTACAAACATTTATGCTTCCCACAGGATGAATCCTACTCACTTTGCTGACTTTTCCTCTAGTGTCATCGTGAGCTTTACATTTTAGTTTTTTAATGAAATGACATTACTTTGACAATTATTGAATGTATTGAATTAGAAATGGAATGAATTGCCCCCTTGGGGCAATAAAGGAAGTTGTTACTAGATATAGAATGTTAACATTTCTTTAAAGTTTTAAAGAAGCATGATACTCTATATAAAAGGCAAAACATGGTTTTTGTGATCCTGTATTCTTTGTTGATTAAAGACAACAAGGTGATCTCTAGTGATCATATGATTCATACAAGACATTAAAATCCTGTCCTGTGAAAGTGTCAGTGTTTCCACACACCTTTATCATTCTTATTAATGTGGCTTCACACAGTGTTCAACATGATGGAAGCCAGGAAACCAAATATACAGACAAGACTGGAAAATGTTATGTGTGTTATGCAGGATTATTAAGCCAAATTATACCACGTTCAAGGCCATAAAAGCCCCAGGCAATTGGCTGCTTTGTTGTATAGAAATCCAGCCAGTACTCTCTCCTTCCTCTTCCATTGTGCTCTGTCACATTACATTTTCATCCCGGGGGAAGCCAATCGCTGACATCTCAGTGGCTTACTGCTCCTCTAAAGCCCCTCTGGAGGACACTCGACCCTGGGAGGAGGAGTGAGAGTAAACTCCAATCTGCCCCTCTCTGCCCTCTTCATCCCCTCTCTGTCCCCAAGGAACACTGCCAGTGCGTCTCCACGTCAAAATGAATCATTAGTTCTGCCTGCGAATCAAACCGGCAGCAACGTTTCCGTGTGGAGAAACAGGGAAAAAGTCCTTAATGTTTATGTTTGGTGGATATAACGGCAGAAAAGAGGTTGCATATTAATCAAACAAGCTGATTTAAACAGACAAACAAATGCTGACATGGGAACTGAAAATATCTGCACAGTTTTACAACTGACCGGAAACTTGGCATAGCTACTGAATTTTTGGCCATGTGTTGCACGTATCTGCAGTAGTAGTTGTCCACACATAATGAGCTCACAGCTATGACTCGCTATTTTGAGCATGCTTACTCAACAACCATACTGCTGTCACAGTGCATCCTGACTACCCCATGATATAATTTACCCTCCCAGTGCAGACAAATGGATGCTGTCTCTGTAGTGCCTACTCACATCTGCATGGAAGCGCACATTATTCTACATTCCAGTTACCACACTGAAGCTTATATACAACCATATACACCAATACAAGTAACTCAAACTAACTCTGTCAGTTCACTTCAACACTTGTCTATTTAGGTCCACAATGCAGAGAGTTACGTGTTTTAGTTTTGGTGTTTTATAATCAATTTTTTTACTATACTCAAATTATTTCTGATTCTTTATGTAGATGAAATGTGATACTTTTGAATTAACCTTTTCTCAACAGAAGTGTGTAGGGTTAGAAATGAATTCCCATATGTAGTGCAATTTATATGTATATATATTTTACTACAATAAAATAAAAGTCAGCAAACTAAGCTAAAAGAAAAAAACATCCATTACCCCCTCAGCCTACCAAACAACCCTCCTCATCTCCACAAATAAATAAATAATACAGTAATAATAAATAGTGGTAAAATTACAGATAAACAGGTTAAGGCAACAGTTTGTCAGGTATAATACCCAACATGCACAGGGCTGAGTTCTTTGTCAGGGTCTGGGACACATTAAATAACTAATTTACAAAAGATTAGTTTTCCTTATGAATCTTTAACCTGGTCACAGTCATATGGCATGTGTGAAAAACAAAATATTATTCAAAATCTGTAGCAATATTAATCATGGCATATGTACATGCGCTTTATTAGGTGAGTTATTGTTATTATTCATATGTAAAACTACACGCAAAATGATAATTCTTAAATGTAAAACTAAGGCTTGTACATGTACAAGTTTGGTGGCAAGGCTTTTTTTCATGTAAAAAAACAAAACAACTGTCTGCATTAGAGTAATATTAGAGGTGATAATTAAATCAGGGAATGCAAAGTGAAAATTGTTTTAATATCTTCTCTTCAACACAGGAAATTGCTTACAGCAGGAGATGCAAATTGGAAAACCTCTGCTGAAACCAAAATCATAAGAAAAGATAAATTAACTAGTGTTATATCTTCCAAGAGAGACACAGACAGTATTGATTATTTCATGCAAATTACATCTAATTCAGAAAGTATTCTGACAAAGTTGTCTAGAGTTTTAAGTACTTAAAAGAAAAAGAAAAGAGACAAAGAACTGCTAGCAGTTAGCATTATTGGCTTGCAAAAAAAAAAAAACACTCTTTACCCAACTGGTGGTCAGTCACAGCAAGTGCAAGATGAAGACTATTTGCATGAAAGCATAACATCAATAGTCAGAAGACATCTCATTTTCTTACCAAAGTAAAAAAACAAACAAAAAAAAGAGGTCAAATAAGAATGCTCTGCCCTTCTGTTGTTGAAATCCATGAGGGCTCATTCCTCCATAGGGAGAAGCAGGATTTACCAATTAGCACTCTGGGTGTCACAACAAGGTTAGGAGTTGATGCATTTCAGAGTGTAAACCATCATCATGATGACACTGTCAGTTTCTGTTAATTTATAGAAAAAAATAATGACACTCATTCTCACACTAATTGTTACAGATATTTAAACAGATTACAAAACAGAGCTAAATTGACTTGAGATAATTTGAAAAATTCATATCAACACCAGAAATTTAAGTTTGCTCAGTTTGGTGTACATACACGATATTAGTGTTAGATTTGTAAAAATGTATTCATTAGCATCCTGAAGATGTAGCCATTCACAGTTCACTGTGCTGGAAAGAAGAATAACAGGGCAATTTGCACAGAATTTCAGTCTAGAAATGTCTGTCAGTGCACAGCAGGCTGCCCTGGGAGAAAAGTACTGCAGTGGAAATGAGTTTGTCCTCTCCAAAACTGTCTCACATGCGGTGGACACAACATAAAAACATTTAGCCAAATAGATATTTAAACTTGCAATAATTGTTACGTTCAGTTCATAATGTCCGATTCTGTCCAATTATGCCTTTAGAAGAATTTCAGAAATAGTATCCCTCTGCAGTCGTTCCTAACTTTCAAAAGAAGGAAACCTCTCCTGGCAAAAGGCTCTTTGGGAAAATGGCCTTGCCTTTTACCCTTGCTGCTGTGTAACATTTTATGCTGTACTGCGTTATCAAATGATTAGCATATGATTTACTGGATTAAAAGCATGCATGAATCACTGGTGCCACATACTGTGGTGCAGAAATGCAAAAAAATGCAAATGAGCACCAGTGGCCTTTTCAGCATAGTGTGCGTGTTTGTGGCATGCTTTGCACAGAGTAATTTGATGTGGCTCTAAGGATGTCAATGTGGGTCTGTCTGTCTGTCAGTCGGTCGGTCCACCACTTTGGTCCTGTGTGTGCTGTTGAAATATCTCAACAGCACACACATGCTTTATGTCCAAACACTAGTTGCTGCACTTTACTCTTACCATAACTGTCTGCTCCAGATCTCATCTTTCCAGATCCTGCCTCAGTTCTCCGTCTGTTGAGGAACCGCTTTAAGCTTGAATTGGGCTGATGTGTGAACATTCCTTGACCTACATCTTAACAACTATTGTATGGATTGCCATGAAATTTTGTACAGACGTCTCAACAACTATTGGACAGATTGACATGAAATTTGGTACACACATCCACATCCCCTCAGGGTGAATGAATCACTTTGGTGATCTCTTCATTTTTCATCTAGCGTCAACATTTCAATTTGTCCAATACTTTGTTTCATGACAAAATGCCTGCAAAACTAATGACATTCCCTTCAGCCTCAACTTTGTTTATTTCTAATTAGCAAATGTTAGCGTGCCAAACTAAAATGGCAAATATTACCACCTGCGTAACATCAGCATGTTAGCATTGTCACAGTGAGCATGTTAGCATGCTGACATTAGCATTTAGCTCCAAGCAATGCTGTGTCTTTGGGTTCAGCCTCACAGAGGCGCTAGCATTGCTGTAGACTCTTCATCAGTGATATGATTTCTAAAGTAAGACTGTTAGCTACCTCCCTCCAAAATCTGACATTATTACACTTGTGAATATTCAAACATAACTATTTAACCACATTTTCAAGGCCACACATACAGATCTCTTTACCAATGTTACATCACTTAATTTCTTTTCAACTATCTTGTCTCAAATTCTTTATGTGTGCAGATCAGCACTTCCACCTACTCTGTTCAGAATGCCTTGCTGGCACAATGCTATTGTATTAAAAAGACTACAAATCCATTAAAGGTTTTTCCAGAAACAGCTATTTTAAATGCTTAAACAAATAATACAAAATAACATTTAGTCGGTCATGCTCATCTTGCACATGGTAGTGGTCTCTAACAAGTTTCTCTTGATATTCAGTATTAGCTTCCTATTTCTTCTTATTGCTACACTGTTTAGCAAACAGTTGCCTATACTTAAGCAACAGAAACAGAGCAACATAGGACTCCCAGTCCTCTTTCTTCTCATCTGTCAAATGTAAGTCCATTCATTCACCCTTTAGCTCTGTTTTTAACTCCTAAGAAAAAAATGTGGGTCTTTTTGGCTTGCTATATGTTCAGCATTCTTTACCAGCCTCCCCTTCAGCTCAGCTCTCTGCCATTGTTTCCTGTGCACAGGTAGTGTACAGCTTGTTTGAGCTTGTGAGCTGGCAGCTGCCCATGGCTTTTTATGCAGGGGCTGGTGAGAGCCGTTGGACCTCAACCAGACGGACCAGTGAACCAAAATAATGAGCTGAAAGTGGCTGAGGGCTGCATGGAGCTGCAGACAATCCTTTCACCTTACAGGGAGTCATTTGATTCAAAGTTAATATCAGCAATGTCGCTTAATGGAGATTAAAGTTTTTCAGCTGGCAGGTTTTATTTGTTAAGTCATCAAACAGCCCTAAAGGGCCAACAGCTCTTGATTAGTCACTGTACAGCAAATACAAATACTGTTTTACAAGAAAATATTATATGCATGTGCTTTTTTATGCGTTTAGCTTGCATAGATGCAGATTATGCAGCTGTGTGTTACATATGTAAATGGTGGCATAGTGATTACATATTTATGTCATTTTGAAATGTTTACAACGTTTACACACGGTGAGAATATGTAAGTTGTGAGTATGTGAGTTGAAAGTCATCTGCAGACTACAAGAAGAAGAAAGAACAACACGACAACATTGATTTTGTACACATATTTGTGACTTTCAGAGGGAAACTGCCAGACAAGAAGCTAACAGCAAGTATCTCAGACAGTGTAGCAATAGGATCCTGTCCAAAGTCTGTTTTTTCCCATGACACCTTTAAAGGAAACACACAACATTAAAAACAGAAACCGGTCCAAATGGATGAGCCACATATAGTATACTGTACCTGAAGTAGATGGCCTAATGGCCCACGAGCATATTTGGAGGCTGCACTGCAGACTTTATGAGGGTCAGTGCGAGTTAAAATATATAAAACATGTTGGTAAAGAGAAACTGACAAACAATACTTATGCTACTTAAGGTGTTTCTCTGTGCAGTTCTTTAGAGAGGTGTGCATATCCTAAGTGCACCATCACAGCAGTTCCAAGCCTGACTGGTGCTGAATCATCTCCTGAGACTGAAACAGACATGTTAGTATTGATTAGGTAATTTTCCCTAATATCTGCCTCCAGCTCTACCCAGTTACCACACCACTTATAAAAAAGCAATACAATCATATTGTTGCTGTGATTACATAACTGAGACACAGCCAATTGTTCTTCTCTGCCACTATGAGAATTACTTTACAGCTATAGGGAGGGTTTGAACTGATATTGTAGAACTACTCGTCTAACCATTTTGGAATTGAATACTTTAACGTTCACAAAGATGACAAGATGTTTCACTCACTTTGAAAGATATTCTCTGATATGGAACATAAGTGCAATATGTTGCCTGTTTATGTTCTGTTTTATAGGCCCATTTGTCTTCTGTTCCCGCACTCAGGGCAGTGCTGTTGCTACAATATTGTTTCGCAGTACCACTTTTCAAAATTGGCAGGTCCATTTGCAGAGAACTTCAATATCTCAGCAGAACTCCCAGTTCAAGAATTTAGAGCTCTCTGCATAAGCAAGCATGGCTGGAGCTTGATGAGCCCATCTAAGTTTCTGTAGTGTCCTCTCTGTGTTCTTTTCTGTATTTTCTGTGTTTTCTTCTGGTTAGTAAGTTTCATGAAAATGTCTCTTTGAAACTAACATTATATGATAGGATTTATATAAAGTAATATGTAATTTATCATTACAAACAAAAATAAGTATGGCTTGACTTTGACTTCTAGTTTCCGTTAGGGTTAAAAAAGAGGTTATGTTTCACTGACACTAGAAATTTTACCTCATGCAGAAAACGTTAGCTATGATACACAATCATTAAACACAACCATTAACACACAGTAAAGCTGTCTTTGGGATGATTTCTGACAGCCCATGATAAATTATTTTGTTTTAACTCCTTATAAAAGGCCCTTTGGAACAATTGCATGGCACATTCAAAAATACAAATTCTCCCATTATGTTAAAAGAGTACTGCACTGATTTAGCATTGCACTCCTGTAACATCGTCAGACTCACGATGGACAATTAAAAAACAAAAAGTGACTTCAAGTGACTTCACTTGAGGCAGTTTTTATCAGACTTCACACAGCTCCTTCTGGAGCCACAAAAGGCTTTGTACAACGTTTTCCACACATTCCCCAAGACCTGTAAACAGACTTTGATGTGTAAAATTGGTGCCGTTTCACTTTAAGTTGCATAAAGTGTAAAGTACAGCTGAACATTTATGAAGATTTTTGGCCATTATCTGAACACTGCAGCTCTGTATGCATGCATACATTGTTACAATTTCTAGTAAAAAAACAATAGTTAAATGTACCTTGGTGGCAGAGCTGTGCTTCCTGCATGAGGCTACAAGGCTGCCACAGTTGCTATGGATCCAAATTTCCCTCTAGTACCATTGCTGCAAGAATTTCATTTTCAGTTGGTATTATTTCTTCTGAGAGGTGTTTTATTTAAAGTCTCCAAGTATTTCCCGCTCAAAAAGGCAATATCACAATCTTTGCTTGGCTTACTGCTCAAATAAACTGTTTATATGTTCCTTGCTCAAAAGCTTTTATCCCAAATTCTCTAAATCTCATGTTCCCCTTGCATTGATAATTCATGAAAGCTTCAGTGGACCCATCCACAAGGTTTTGTTTCATGTTGCTGTAGTTTGCTTTTTATATTCATGTGCCCTGTGTCAGTGTTCATGGGCTTGTGCATGTGCACATGAACATTTTGATTGTGACTCACGCTTCATTGCAGCCTTTCGTCATGTCATTGTTTTACTCAGAAACCTTTTATGACGTTCAGATTGTTTGGGGATTTGGAGACCATCAGCACAATTGGCAAAGGCATAATGAATGTTTCTCTATTTTCTCTCGGCTCTCGTGGCTAGTTTGCAGTTGTGGAAAGGTTTAGATGCACTGAAGCTGTACGTCTTAGCTGGAAATGTTCTTTATTTCAGTCATAAAGTGTACAAAGGGAAGTTTAGCATTCAGAATTAAACAAAGCTCTGGACAAATGAACAGATTTACAGCCAAATAAACAGTCAGTAAATTCTGATTTATTTCTGCATTTCAAAATGATTCCATTCAAAACCTTGTTTTATTCTGCACATTTAGTCTGAGGAGAAGCAGGTAAGGGGACAACTGAAGGGGAAATGTAACATCAACTTGAACTCATGGTGCATTAATCATAACATAATCTCATATGTAAAATTAGATAAAGAAATCTGTGGCTGTGGTTGGCCATACATTTAAAGCAGGCATGTTGACAACAAAATAACATTAACTTTCAAAAGTGAAATAAAGAGTTCCTTATGGATGATACTAGCTGAAGGTCACACAGATCAGGGGCAAATTCGAGTACAAAATCCTGCTTATAAGCATTGACAATGTGCAGGAGAGTGGAACTCTACTGGGTAAGAGCCTAACTGAGTTATCTCATTCTATGGGTAGGAAGGGAATAACAAGAGTCCTCTGCAAAGGCTTCTGCTGGTCACTTGTAACACAGGCTTATGGCTATTAAACAGCACGCAGGTATTGTTAAGAGGTCTACACTTGCTGGATTTTCCTGGGCAGCCATTTGAACAGGGTCTTGCACAGCTTTTTGCTTTTCACCTTCGACTTTGTTAAGTTCTTAATGATGACATTTCTGAGCAGGCTGAAGTTCAGGGGCTGGGATGATAGGTGCATGGAGAGAGTATTATTTCCTCTTGCTGAAAGATTCAGAACCTCCAAGAAGCGTCTTTCCTGCTGCCTGAAGTCATACTCCACACTGGACAGACAGACATGCAGCCCAAAATTACTAAAACCTACTAAAAACACAGATGCAAAACAACATAAAATGTATCAGCTCTTGCCAAAGAATGCAAATGAATGCTTAGGTGTGTCAGATCTGCATTACCAGCGTGTTTTCTATGATGCGCCAAGCTTTTTTAGCTACAATTCACTTTGCTTTGTGTGGTGCTCCTCATGTGGGAAGCTCTGTGCTTGTCAGATTTCAAAGTGGTTGATTGGTTTGGGCAGGAAGACATTCCCCGGCAGGGTATCTTTTTTTTTTTTTTTTGTCTGAAGGTGCACCCGTCTTGTTTGAATATCCTTATCTTCCACTTGGCCTTTAAGGACCAGATGCCAACACACACCAGTCAGCAAATCAACTTACGTAACATCTTTTTGTCATGCAAAAGCGGTTTTGAAAATAAGTAGATCAAGAGGAATGTTTTGAATATTTCAAGATAAAGACCGTTTTAGGTTTTGCTTTGTAGAGCAAGAGGCATTTTCTCCAAAAGATGATGAGAAGACTTAAATTTCTCTCTTAGCCTCTTTTCCTCACCCAGTATTTCTGGAACAATTGTTTTTCATTTTTATGTTTCTATTGCCTCCAACTGATGCAACATTTAAGCTAATGGGTGCAAACCAAGACCAAAGTTGGAATATCAGCGCTAACCGCTATTGCATGATATGTCTTCATACACTACATCTTCAGCAAAATTGACAAGGTGTATGTATTAAAAGCTTTTCTCAGACCACAGTCAAACAATATCTGTCATTATCTATCTTTAATTAAATAAAAATAACAGTTTCATCTTTGTGAGAATGTACCATACATGCACAAATCCACCAACCTTCTTTATTGTTATAGTCAAAAAGGCAGATTTACACTGATGTCTTTCTTAAAATTGCTGCAGAATGTGAAAATATCAAAATGCTAAATGTCTCATTTTAAGATAACTTACTAAAAGATACTTCAGATAAATTCACCTGGCTCCTACAGCTCAACTTATCTGCTGAAGTATTTTATTTCTATTTGAAGTGAACATGAAATGAACAACGCTATCAATGACTTCAGTAAAGTGATCATTATAGATCATAGTAAATCAATCCTGCAAGCTGCTTAGACATGACTTGTTCCTCTTTGCTAGCTTGAATTTCAGAGAGTCCGTCTCAATCTCTGTGTGAATAGATTAACTCACATAGAGTCAGTGCTTAAATTTGACAGTTGTTCCCAAAGATTTATGGTCTGCTCACAGAGGAAAATGTAATCTCCCTATGTATTCTGCGCAGTACAGAAAAAGTACAGCTTTTCATTTGGTAAGCTGTCCGTACAATAAGTCATTAATTTTCAGTGAAGTGAAGTGAGCAGGCTGGCAGAGAACTGCCTGGCAACTGAAATGGCAAATGGGTTCAACCTTGTTGAATTGTGTGTCTCATGCACAAAGGAAACTTTAAATAAAACCTACATTTTGAAACTGTCCTTGAATAAAGTCAAACATGGCCCCACTGGGTATGTCCAAATATTTAGTAAAGTAATTCTGAATTTATTAAAATCCATGTTATGTTACATTTGTTTTTTGTCTAAGAAATATAAACACTCATCCGGTGTCGTTCTAAACCATTGATTGCATTTTAATTGTTTTCTTAATATCCTTTTGGAAATATCTCACGAGGGAACGTTTTAAGCCCGGACACAGTTTTAACTCTGTCTAAATGAAGGCTGCCTGTTCCAGCCTATAAGCTACACCAAGGACTAACACAAAGCAACATCATACTATATATTCATGAGATTCTGCAACCATTCTTTTATATTTGGGCAAGAGTTCTAGAGCTGCTCGGATCAATTATCAGTTCAAAAACTGCGTGCAGGCAAAATTGCCAATTTCAGTATTATCTCACCTGTAGACAATACAAGCAGTCTTCTGGCAGGTTGAGCAGTTTTTGAGGTCCTGTCCAGTTTTGTAGCATCGTCGACTATAAGATAAAAGGAAGTAAATTAAATTGCATAGAGTAAATAAGGGCGACTTCCAAAAACTCTCATCCTTTCAGATTCACAATTTAATATTCTCTCTCCACTTATCATTCAGACTGCTGCTGGCGAGCTGCATAACATGCATTATGTCAGACATCAGTCGCTTATTAGGAGCTGGTTATTCTGAAACATGACCTCGGAGACAGTCACAACTTATTAGCACACTACAGTGGATGAGAATGATTGACAGAGACACATTGCCAGAAGGCGGCTTTAATTCCTGTTATTTGTCCCAGAGGAGTTCTATGGCTAAATAAATCGTGCCCTCTTGAAATGCCCAAGTAGGTTTCTGTCACACTCAGGCACACGTTCACAGACCTGTTTGCAAACGTGTAACAATGTTAAGGCTTCACATCGTCACACTATGATCCCTGATTTATAGCACATTTATAGCAGCCACAGAGCCAGCTCCATAACATCTCCACAGTATGTTTGCCTTCAGAAGGTATTTGTGCAACTTTTTACATCATAGTGTATGTAATAAATGGTTCAAATCATAATTTGTTTCTCTTGTTGAAGGTTTATTTCCAATGTGGATACTAGGTCAATGTCAGCAGAAAGTCAATGTTCAGCAAAGTGTCACTTGACAGTTTGCTGCATCTAAGTAAACTCTAGATCGTCAACCACATCTCTTCCAAATTATGTTCTTTTTTAAAAACTATTTTGCATTTACCACTTAGATTTTGGAGAAAAACAGCAGTGTTGCACAGATTATATATACATTTTATTCAATGTATCAAACAAGATGACCAAATATCTGACAAACATGCACTGCTATCATTTGTCACTCTGTTATTTTACAACTGAATAGGGGTCTAAAACACAACTGGTATCTGTGCTGTATGTGATGATTAAAAAATATTTCTACCCTATACAGTATGTCTTCAGGTGCAAGCTATAAGTGCTATAAATATCCTTAGAGAGCCTGGTTTTCTGTTGCAAATGGTTTGTTATTGCCATCACATTAATCAGTAGTTTCTCCACTGAACTATGGATGAACAATCATACATATAATTGAACAAACACACATACAAAGGTTTTTGTATGCAGTTTGCCAGTGAATTACAAAGCCACTGAGTGGGTCCAATAAATGCAAGTGATGACGACTCACTGGAAAGTCAAAGATCAGCACTGCAGGACAGCTTTTAAAGTAATTCCCTAGCCCAAATTCTGGCAGCTATACCTGTACTGGACTGAATGTGGAGTATATTAATAATTTACAAGTCATATCTGACCCTGCAGGTTTTGTATTATAGTCAAACTATAAGCTAAATGTTCAATAAGCATCATGGAATAATTCTGTTGCAATTCTATGCATAACACAGGTAAAACATTACACTACTTGTTACAGAGAGAAGTCGTTTCACCTACACACACATGCAGACACACACACACACTCACACACTCACACACTCACACATCCTCTTACCCGCTGGTGGGAGTGTGGCACGTCTCCAGGTCATGGATAATGTTAAGCAGAGTAGTGATCCTGTCCTTGTTGGCTGCCAGGCTGGCCTCCACAGTCTCGAGCCTCTGCTGTAGGGCTGCTGATTTGCAGCACTGTGGGGAAGGAGGCAGCAACAGGGCTGCATCAGCTGGGTGGGAGTGAGCCAGGCTGGTGTCCTCTGGGCACGGCTGAGGGGGAGCAGGGCTAAACTTTGAATCCGGTCTGACGATTGCCTCTGCCTCGCAGGACCGGAGGCGGGGAAGGGATGCCAAGTGCATTGTTGATGACGGTAGTATGGAATTACATTCAGGGCCCGTGTGCGTACAAAGCTCTACCTCGCTGTTGAAAGGGGCTGGTGCAGTGAAAGAAAGCTGTGCACTTGTGTGTGCTCGTGGTAGGGATGAAGTATCTGAATCTGAGTTTTGGTGGACTGAAGAGCCGGTGATGGGGTCGACATGTGAACTGGGGTTTTCCAGTGAGGAGATAATGGGCTCACAGTTTGTTTGTGCTATGGCAGAGGGTGTTGAGTAATTGGGATGTGTCTGTTTATCTGCATTGGATTTAACCTTAATATTTGCATGCCTGACTGATATACCCAAGACAAACCGTTGTGTATTTGAATCCTCCTGGGCTGTTTTTGCTGGTGGGCTTGTAGCACAGTGTCCCTCATGTTCTGTTTGTGTGTATCCTTGATAATGTGCAAGCCTTTGTTGTTCCGTGTTTATGCAACCCTGCAGACAAGAGCTGCTTGACTTAATTAGGGAAATGTAATTCTGAAGGTTAGTGACCTGTGATAGATTTGAATTTTCATGGTCTTTTGACTCATACACAACTAATTCATTGATTAGATTTCCATTGAATTTGTTTTTATCAGTATACGATTCAGTGTTGGGAGTGATGGTTGATTTTGGGTTGTGGGCGCTCGCACCGCTGCCTCTGTTATGATGTTTTGACACATTTAGCAGCTCAGATAATGCAGCTGGAGTTGTTGTGGAGTTGTTTCCCTGATTGGAAACAACACAGCATAAACCAGATTCATTATTGGTTTGAGTTCTGCTGTCTGCTGCTTGCGTGTGACCAGGTTGTGTTGTGTCTGCTGACAGAAGCGGCGTTGTACCTGATACACAGACATTACTTTGGTTTTCCGTCAATGTGGATGGAGAGGTGGTGGCTGTGGGTGCTAAATTTTTCAGATTGTTTGAGGTGTTCCTGAGGGCTATATTTTTGAATAGATTGTTGTTAGCTGCACTTGAAGGCAACCTAGCTCTTGAGTCTAGGGGTTTTGTTGCAGTAGGTGTTGCGTTTAGAGACGCTGTAGAAACATGAAGTGTAGGTTCAGAATTTGAGGAGTTAGGCTGAATTAGGTGAATTTGTGTAGCCGCAGATTTATGTTTAGTGCTTGTATGCGTAATTTGATCTGAATTAGAGCCACGATTCAAAGTGCTTTGTGGGACAGCAGTGCTGAGATGTGGATGTGGATGTGGATGTGGATGTGGATGTGGCGTAGTTGTGTGTGGTGCATTAGCAAAAGTGGGGAATCCAGCTGAGTTCATCGCAGTGTCAATAAAAGACGCTTTACATGAGGATGGCTTTTCTTGTGGTTTATGACCTGGATCGGGTGTAGTACGTGGTGGACTTGCAGGTGTAGGTTGTGCAGTTGTTTCCGGTTTATGAATGGGGTCTAATGCATTGGCTGCCAGTGATAAGGCGGGACATTTACGGGTCATTCGTGAGCCATCAGTTGCATTTGTCGCTATGTTTACTCGTGCTGTATGCGTTGAGTTCAGGGTTTCATGATGAGCATTAGCAACTTTAGCTGGTATACTTTCAGTGGACATCAGTGCGGTATTAAAGGTTGTGGTTGTTTTGTGTGTGCTAATAATGGATGTGTTTCCAGGTCCCGCAGCTGTAGTGTACGAATGAGAAATATTTTCAGGCATAGCGTGTACGGATACACATACATTTTGAGGCACATTACATTGTGTAGAGTTGCGTTGTAATATGCTGAGCTGCTTAGGATAAGTGTGTGGGTTGTTTGGTTTGGTAGCTGTAGCCATCTGCGGAGTCAAAATGAGACTTGTTGGTCGGGGGATCTGACTGTCCTGTGATGGTTTTGCAAAGGATTTTATACCAGCATCATCCTGTCTTGTTTCAATAGTTGCTTTAGTGACGGTGATGGTTTTAGCATGTAGGATGGTTGCGGGTTGTGTGGATGTTGCATCACTGGCAGCATTTGTCTGCGACAAAGTGACCAAATTTCCCCTGGAGTGCACTGGGCATGCTGGGTGTGGTGTTTTTCCATGCTTTAGTTCTTCACTAACATATAACAGTTGTGGACTGACTGCTGTGTGTGTCCTTTTGTCTCTGTTTGTGATGCTCTCAGAGATTTCATGATGGAAGTTTTTCTCAGTATGGGGCATCTGGAATTGTGTGGTAGTCGAGAGCGAGTTGAGGGCTGACTTTAACGGTTTCTCTCCAAGGCAAGCATCAGCAGTAGGGCCATTCTCCCCCAAAGTGGCAACTCCGGCAGTTCCAGACTGTCTCCTACCGCAATGGCTGCATATTTTTTGTGGCATACCGAAAGGTCGGACAGGAGATAACAGAAGCGTCTTCCCACACTGCTCTGCATAATGACCTTGCTGCAGTCTGGTTTGGTCCCTTCCACGAGAGGTTGCATTCTTTACAGGCTCATCGTTATGAACGCTAATTCCACCGATCGCCTCTGAATCAACCACGCTGCCGTTAGTGTAGCGGGCAGCGGATTTCAATTTAGGCCTGACATTGGTTACATTCCCTGCAAAGTGCGGGTTGGTCTTGATTGCCCTGGCATAGCAATAAGTCTCACTACTGTTCCTCTGACTGCAGGTCACATCCTTAGAGGCCTCACCTCCAAGTGCTTTGAAAGTCACTTCCTTTTTGGTCTTGGATTCCCCACTTTTCTGTTTTAAAATAGCCCTTTTCTCCTTGTCACTCTTAGTTAGCAGTAATATCTCCTTGTACTCCGTTTCCTTGGTAATATAGCTGTTGGATGTTTCACTAATGCTATCTGATGGCGTAGAGAGTGTATCAGTTATCTGTACACTGTGCCGGGTAGGTGGTCTGCTTATCCTTGGGGACGTCTGAACACCAACGCTGCACTGAGGTCCCCACGTCTGCAGCAGGGCTCCTACAGTTCTGTCTCCTCCTGTTGTCCTCCAACCACGCACTCCAACCAGGGCGGGGACACCTAAAACTGGAACCGGAGTTGTCAGGTCGGCCGCTCGTCTCCCCATCCCTTGTCTGGCTGCCTCAAAAGTCTGATAATTCAAGAGAGCGCTGGTGTTTCCACACCATTACATCCGTCTAAAAGTAAGAGAGGAACAAGTTTGCAGTGAGAGGCATTTGAGATGGTGCTGTGTAAGAAATCCACGAGTAAGCAGGACAAGTTGAAACAATGCACAGAGCTAGCACTGAGACAAGGAACTGCTTCAATACTGCAGAAATGAAGGATAACTAGACTTGTCAAAAATCAATAGCAGATTTAAGATAAGACAGAAAGAATAATGTTCTCACTTTCAAACTTTCCTGACATAGTTTGACTGGATAAGAAATGGTAATCTGTTAATTCTGATAATAAGGAGGAGGCTGTCACAGTGAAAACAAGTGCTCTATATTATATTAGCATTTCAAACATACTGCACAGATCCCCTCTCAATGTCTGACACCACAAAGAATAATTTATTGGTGGAATAAAATTCAAAACCATAGCTCCTGTGGTGAACTCTCTCTCCCCTCTCATTGTTTGTCATAGCAAGCAGCTTCCACTCTATTGTCCTCCACATTCAGCTCACCTTGAGGCCATCATGTATACACTGATGCTCCAGTATAGACTTCATTAAGCTTTGTGCGCATTTAACTGGAACACCCTTTCACGGAGGTGGCATTTTGTGTGCGCGCGTGTGTCCACCCATGCCACCCATGACTTCACATGTGCCAGTTTTCTTGTGTGTGCAGGAGGTAATTTTAATGATTTACACAACAGCAGCTCACTGGCCAACAACAGGGCGATAATGTGTGGATTTTTGCATATGAGCAGGCACTTGATTATTATACACTAAAAATGCAGAGTGTGAATGTGTATGTATGTGCTTGCAAGCGTTGATTTATGACATACATTTCATGCAAACACATTCTGACAAGGCCCCCTTCAATCCCCTTCATCCTCCCCAACAGCCTCCATCCAGGGATGTCAAAATTGCAAAAAAGAGCATTTAGTCATCTATTATTTTGGTCTGTCGTGTCATCTATTGTTACTTGAGCTCAGTCAAGTGACCTATGTCTGTTGTCACCATCTAACGCTAAGTGACAACTGTCCTGCCCTGTTAATACACCATTAAATCCCCCTTTGCGGAGGAAAAAAAGATACATTTTGCAGTGCCACACACTTTTTAAATTCAGGACTAAAGAAAGAGAGCTGTTTCTGGCTTCAGCAGAATTGCTACCTAATGTGATTCTGTATAGCAGGCATACCTGAGTGTTTACTGCAAGAGGTCTTGTTTTCTTGAGTCCAAATGTCAGGAGCTAGTTTTCCGCTTTCTGTTTTATGTCCTCACGGGTCCTCAGGGGTTTGGAGTGACTTTGTCTTCATATTTTAAAATCCCTTGGTGGTGAAATTCAAACTCAAAGGAGTCTGCAGGCAGTCAGTTCCTCAAAGCAGTGCTGCTTAATGAGCCCTCTTTTCTAATGCTCAAATTCTGAACTAATATACCTTTCATTGATCAGGAATAAAGCCAAGCTGTGTCCTCATTGTATCCCCCTTCTCCTCTTGTTTTGGTCCTGCTGCTCCATGCTCACTCCATAATCACAACACAGCACTATGCTACAGTATGCTGCCCTCCAACACACTCTGTCCTACTATGTCTTGCCTTTTTACCTCCTCCTCCTCCCTCTCTCTCTCTTTCTCTTTCTCTCACCCCCTCTCCCTCTCTCTTATTTCCACCACTATCCTCCTTCCCAGCATTCATGTATCCTGATCTACAGCTGGGTGGAGAAAGAAAAAGAGAGCAAGGGAGAGACAGAGGGAGAGAGAGAGAGGAAGTGACTTGCATCAGTGGGGTAGGGACTGTGTGTAAATTACCATGCAAGTTAAAAAGCAGGAAAATGCACAACCATTTAAAAACAAATGTAAATATAAACAAGGCTCTAGTAGTTTGTGGAGGGAATAGACAAACAATACAGTGAGATAATATTTTCACCCCAACTCTATGCTGTATTTTTAAACATGAACAACAGTTTTTCAAGACTATCAATGCTATCAGGACATATTCATTTCAAATGGGTACGTACCATCTGGAATCACTTTACTGGCAGTGGCTCAGTTGGTGAGATTTACATGCAAATTGATTTTATTTGATCTGTACTTGGACCAGTACCAAGGAAATCACACTGTCACATATTGGACAGACATGAAGCTGGTTTCGTTGTATACAGGACTAAATAATGCAATATGCATTCATTTATAATTAGTTCATCATTGCTGTCTATTTTTTTTTTTTTACATTGCGACTGCTGTCTTACCTCTGGGTATATAGTCTGAGGCTAGTTTGTTAAGTGTGTTATGCCGTGAGAGTGACGGGAAGGGCAGCAAGTTTTTATAAATGTAGCCATTTAGCTATTTAAATTCTCTGACCAACATTGTTTTTGGGGAGAAGTCTCACACACGTATCATAGATTGTACACCAAGCACTTCCCAGAAATGATTAAATTAACGATATTGCAACTAATGGAAAAAGAGGGATAAATAAACAGGCGGATGGATGCATGCCATTGATGATAAGAGCAACTTTAAATGAAGTGAAACAAATGAACTAGGCTACCTCTGTTGCATAAAAATAATGCTATTTAAACATTTCAATCAAAAAGAACCAGCAATTTTATGCAGAAAGTCTTTTCACACATTATTTCCATCAAAAGTAAATGGCCTGCAGTGCATAGAAACATTATTATTCATATTGTGACTCTAAGCCAATATAATGGATGTAGGGGCGAGTCAGTAATCACGGCACGCTTGATTAGAGTCATCAGCAGTGAGCCCTACCAAGTGCAGCCCTACCAAACTGTCCCGCGGTGAGCTCTGTCACACTGAATTCTTGTTCTGTGCTTCAACAGCAATAATAGTGGAGTCTGTTTGCGAACTTGTGTGAAATAACAATCAGGGCTAATTAACGCAAAGTCAGTGAAAGTCGTTTCAAACTTGATGATCAAAAACTGTCCTATTTTTCCACTCACTTATTTTGAAATCCCCCACTAAGCCACTGTAAGACAGCTATCCATGACAATTTGTGGATTTATTGAACCCACTCACAGTACGAATCAGCATCACAGTTTGGAGTTGTTTCAGTTTGGTTAGAGTAACCTCTCTGCCTCAGATTAAAGGGACTCGAGAACCCTTTTTTAAAGCCTTTACATTTTTAAATGGAAATCTGGCTGTTAAAGAGAAAATTACAATGGAGAAAGACATAAGCAAAATATTCACTTTATAGACCCATTTAAAGTAGTTAATATCAGTTAATGACACAATGTTATATGACACACTTACAAGCAACCTTTGCGTCTTTAGTGACGTAATGTAAAGGTTGGTAACATTAGCATTTCACTATTATCTGTTCTACTTTTCAGCCAACTGGTAATGTGCACTCCAGTTGTCTTAGGCCATATACATGCCCATTCTAATATTTCTTGCTCTACTACTCTCTACTCTACTCCAGAAACCCAAAAGCTCTGTCATCTGGTGCTAGTTCACTTTTTAGTGGGGTGTATTCAGGCTAGATTACTTCACTGAAACACTGTGGCA
Organism: Macquaria ambigua; assembly: GCA_008360985.2. Taxonomy (NCBI): domain Eukaryota; kingdom Metazoa; phylum Chordata; class Actinopteri; order Centrarchiformes; family Percichthyidae; genus Macquaria; species Macquaria ambigua. Next base: position 43,916 of record VMKM01000182.1, read on the forward strand.
TTATCATTTTTCAAGACTCCTATGGACTTAGCTGCAGACATTATACAGACAGTAGGAAGAAGGTGGGGGTCTCTTTATGTTCGTGTGGTTTATTATAATAGGCAATATAAATGTTTATAGCATTTCCATGCCATTTGTTATAAGGGTGGATCTTCTCAAATAGCAGGTGGTTTTCAAAATTGGACTGTAGTTATCAGTAATTAATAACATTTACTGTTCCTGCATTGAAATAGATTCATATTTTAGGAAGCCTGAGTGTGCTGAGTTCAGTAGATTGCACTCATATTCCCTCACTGCAGCCCTGGGGAACATGAGGCTGACTTTGTGAATAGAAAATCGCTCCATAGCCTCAAGGTGATTACACAATACTGTATAAGTGAAAACGCATACTGTGCCTTAATAACACGGCACAACAGTTTTACTGTCACTGTAAGAGTTTTGTGTGTTTTGCATTTTACTCATCCTAATAGTTGGTTCTTCTTTAGAGAAGTGTATAAATGTTATTTCCTTTATTTTAGAGTCTTCTTCATCTTCTTCTGGTTCATGAATGTACTGTATCATCAGTTTCAGTAGTGAGTCATTATAGGGCTGATAATGAGTGACTTTAGTGCAGGTGAAGCTAGTCCAGATTACGGGTTACTTAAGGGCCAGCAGGGAGTTGTTGCAAATATGATCAACCAAAAGGTAGATGAGGAAGGCAGCAATTGTCCGTACATACAGTAGGATGAGCCGTCCCATGCCTGCACACTGATACATGTTCATGTACCATGTTGACTGCAGTTGTTTGACATTTTAAGACAGTGGAGCCTTAAGTGAAACGACCATGAAATATGCTTCCATGCTGAATCCATGTTGAAACTATAGAAATTTTCTTTTTCTTTCTTTTCTTTCTTTTTACAATGGCAAGACCTTGATTTCAGTCCAAGCTATTATCCTTGCAAGATAACATCTGGTTTACAAAACTAGTTCTCTGTAATCGTGCAGGATCAGAGAGGTTTCTTGTAGTAAATTCCACCATAATAGGAAGTAGGGAACGTAGCACGAAGGAATTCACTGAAAAGCACACAGTGCACTTTCACACAATGGGAGACATTTTCATTGTTCAGTTGAATACGTGTTTGCAATGGTGGTGCAATTAAAATGGTTGTAGTCAGGTTCAAAAGCATTTCATACAACTATAATATACAGTATATGCTGTACAGGATTTCACATTTATTTTAAGCTGCATGTAAAGAAAATGGCCACTAGGGGGCAGATGGACATCAAACATGTATTATAACAAAACTTTTTAGTACACTTTTAGTTTGGAGTTACTTTTGAAAACAGAGAATAGTAAATAGTGGATAACAGCATTTTGATTTCAAAATTATGTACAAAATGTTCTGTATACTTGTTTGTTACATTTTTAGTCATGGATTTCATTTTCAAGACCGTTGCCCCCCTGAAAAGTCTTGTGGTCTATTATTAGAGAAAGCATAGAGGGTAAAGAAAGTAAAGAAGAAGAATTTTACCACTGCAGATCCACTATTTCTGCCTGATATGAGTGATAGATAGGGCCTGTGATGAGTAGTTCTATCTATTTATTGCCATTCACTGTCACATTTCTCTATGTCATCCTTGAACCATGTCGATAATGACTGTTAAGGTAAATAATCCTTTTTTTGTATGTGCCAGTATCCTTGGGATATTCATACATTCAAGTCATTTTAAAGCTGAACAGTATAGAATGTGAAATTATGAGAGTTAGTTTCACCCAAATTATAAAATAAATTAGTCTGCTAATTATTCATTGTTACCAAATATTTGTTCTTCTTACACACACACAAAAGTGGGATGCTATTTCCCTGTGTTATAGAATATGCACAATGTGGGTCAGTTGCCAGTCTTAGCTTTCATCAGTAGGTGTCAGTATTGCTGGAGAGATGGACTCTCGGAGGAGGGAGGGAGGGAGGTGTGAGTGAATGATTTCTCCAGTCTACAGACAGATGGAGCCTGTGGCACACACACACAGACAGACTCCTTCTTCCCAGACAACATTAAAAGAGAACTCTTTGTTCAAATGGAGGAAAAGATTAAGTTCCCATGTTAACCAGTATCCAACCCCTCTGTGGTATCCTTGAATCCCTGCCAACTTTAAATATGCTGATATGATGCTGACCCTTCACCTTGAGCTCAATGGAGAATTCCAAGCACTAAATGTTTTTATAAATTACTTTTGTATTGTTGTTTGTTCCACTGATTTTTTTCTCAGTCAAAGGTCAGCTGCTTGGCCCTTGTTACCATCTGTTTTCCATAAAGTTAATAACACACTGTTTTTATTTGGCATTTAAATGGGTTTTAAATGTGTTTCTAAAGTGTTTGCTCCAGCCAGTAGACAAGGATGTTTATGACTTGGCTGAGTTGAACTTGAGCGGTGTTTGAACAATGTTGTCAGTGTGATTGTGCAAAGACAGAATGTTCCAGTTTATGGCCAGAGATTTCCAGGGAGAATTTAATATGGTCTGATGGGAAAGATTCAACAAGTTTAACACTCCCTGTTGGTTTACTTCCTGGGTTAATGGGCTATTTACATGGAATCATATAATAACAATGTGGTGACAATAAATGTTGCATCCTGTCATCCACATTCATTAACAGTACTAGTCATGTTCCTAAATAATGCCATAATAGGCGGTTATCCAATCTCTGCCTTTGTTTAATTACAATTTATTATTCCAAATAATGTCCAACTGTACCCATAAAATATGAAAGGTAAACATCCCCATGACATAGAAGGGCAGAGGGAAATCTGCAGGCAGGAAGAAGCTCCTCTCACATCAGCTAACACCACTGTTAGTTGAAATCAAGTCAAAACGCGGCTTGCATATTAAGATATTTAAGAAAAACTTTATTTGTGACTTATTAACAAAACACATACCAGATCAATTAAATCATAAGAATCACTATTATCACCTTTACAATGATAAGCAGGTGTACAAAAAAAGTTATTAACAGATCTGCACTGTCACAGTCCACTGGTATGTGCCACTCACTGCCACACCCAGCGACTGAGGAACATTCACTATACACAAGCAGAGAATACATCAACTTGATTTTTTTTCATTCATTTTATGTATTTTGATTTTTTTTCCCTTCTTTTTCTTTTGTTTTTTTTTCTCTACTGGGCATGGGATCGATATGGAGGGTGAGTAAATGATTTGATTTCACAATAGTGTTTGTTTGATCATCATTTCAAAGCTTAACACAACTTTAAGGGTTGATTTTCTATGAAAATCAGAAGGGTAAAAACAGAAGAAAAGAAAAAGCATTTCATTGCATAACACAATAGCATTATGTATATCTAGAAGATTAAATTCATTTTCAACAGGATAAAAAATGTGATTCTTTTAGGTTTTTCCACAAATTACTGTTCACAATAGTGTGTATGTATGTGTGGATGAGTGTGGGTCTTTCAGTGTGTGCGTATTGTCTTTGAGAAATGTGTATCAGAGGTATATGTATTCCAATACGCATTTCCCAGTGGAAAAACATATCTATGTATATATAGTATCTATATAGTATCTGTTTCCTTTGCTTATAACATGCAAACAGCCACTTGGTGATCTGACAGCACAGAAGTACACCTGAAGGACGGGGCAGGGAGAAGGAAACGTGTGTATTGAGCCTGATAGCAGATACACCCCTACTGTGATTGGTAAGACGATGGTCTAAAAAAAGGAACACTGAGGGAAGATTTTTATCATGTTGATGCTGTTCCAATATCTACTGCTTGCAATACCCTTTCTCTACCACCTGGGTTTCAATGTCAGGGCCAAATAAAGCTGACCATTTCACACAGTTTGCTCTTGGGTCACTGGAACTTGTAAGTCTCTCCTACACAGCACATCCCACGCATTATTTCTGATGTCTGCGTGCAGCAATTAAGCCAAAAAATGTATAATTTTAAGGTCTTGCCAGCTGTGATTGTTGACTTGACTCGCTGGCATCGTCTTCCCAAGTTCCGCCATCTATCATGTTGTCACCTCTCACTGGTGCACAATGTCAACAGTGTGCTTCACCTCCATTAATCCCTAAGTGGGTTTCCCCCCCATCCAAGTCAACTACCAACCTCTTTCCACTGCTGCTGGCACTTTTTTTGTAAGTGGTTTTAGTCGACCCAAGTCCATCAATTGTCACTAATGGCTGACACACAGGAAGAACTGCAAAAGTGTAATGACTTGCCCAATTGACTCTGCTGTAGTTTCTTCATCTTCTGCGTTGGAGCTACACAAAACACTACAATGTCTGCTATTTCCCGACTCTTCTTTTGCCTCTCCATCTTGTCTCATTATATCCAGTACAGCATCATTTTTTGCTAACCTGTCAGATGTTCTTACAAAGCAAACCAATGCGAGAGACGACAGAGCTGTCAACAATGAGCAATCAGAAGAGACACTCTGGCTGAAGCGCATAAGCTCAATTGAAGATGAACCTAACAAAACGTGTGTGTGTGTGTGTGTGGTGTGTGTAGTATGTGTGCATGTGTCTATGTGTGTATTCCGTGTGTAAATATGCAAATACACAAATGTTACTGTGTTACAACGGCACAGTTCAGTTGAAGGAGAGTTACTCGAAAGATGTCGTCCAACCATGTTGATTTGAAGAAACAGGAGTAGAGGGAGGAAACAGGCAGCGGGCAAGCAAATCCTACAAGCACTGAAGCAGTCGAGGCAGTGGTGCAGGGCTTGAAGAACAACTACTTAACATTCATAGACAGAAGTAGAGGGATCATGCTTGAACAGAAATTAAGCAACAAGCAATGTTCCTGCGCCCCAGCCATATAATACACTCCCATAGTAAGGATGGCATTGGCCTTCAGTCTTGGAGTTTCCAGAAAGGGGTGTGTATTCTTTTAGTATATCTTTGCAGTGTGTGTGTGTTCGTATGTACTGTATGTAAGAGAGTAAGAGAGAGCGCGTGTGTTTCCTTGTGTGTATGTGTGAGTAAGAGGCAGAGAGTCAGTGTTGGTGTACAATAATGCGTGTGTGTCAGACTGGGTGTGCTGATACACAGTGGGATTAAGACCCCATTGACCTGTGCCATATTCCAAGATAGGAGGCAAGGTCAGGGGCCGGTTGCATCAGCTGCATGTAGGTTCCCTAGTTATATCCGAAGTAGCCACTAATCCCAATTCACGCATTGCTAAAACACAAGCGGTAGCACCACAAAAATCTGTTACAACCTTATAACCTTAAGTAACAACTAAATAGTTAAGCAAGCAATAAAGCAGGTGCAAATGATACGAAAGTCACACAACTGCACTCGATAACAGTAAAGCAGGATTTTTTTTCTTTTTTTTTTTTCTTTTTGCACACAGCGTATTTTTTTTCTTTAGTAATTCCATGCCATTTTGCAACTTAAAGGACTATAGCGGTGATTTTGGATGTTTCCGCCCATTTTCTGCAAATTACACATCACTGGCGACTATTTTGAGTTTTTATATTTTTCTGTGTGTCTTTTTCAGGCAGAAATCTGGTTCCCATTCAGCTCCATACAATATGAAAATCAACATGCTGAGACGTGCTTGACATACGTAATCCAACATGTCTGTGTTTAATTTAGCCAAATTTACGTTATTGTGATAATGCAGTGCAGTTTCCCAATGCATCTGCGCTTCAGCTACATTACCATGTGATGAAAATGTAACTGTAACACTTTAATGGATTTCTTAATGTGAAAAAGTTTCAAGTCTCAGCTAATTTATTTTTGCGTAAAAACAATAGCTGCCTGAAAGGCGGGAAAAATACTTTACAAATTCCCAAAACACAATGATCTCCTTTGGAAAATATCAGCAGTGACGTAAAGTATGCAAGATCCGCAGAGAATGGAATAAAACATGCAAAAACTAGTACTGTCCTTTAAGAGTCAAATATGGATTCTATTTACCAATCGTAATTTTTATGCCAATCTAGTCAACTACAAATCCACGTGTTTTGTACCCATCAGCAAGGTAATGCTCTTACTGATTGGCTACTCATCTGAAATCTTAATATTATAACTAGCTACAGCCATAGAATTCCCCCCTTACTACCCATGGTACAATTGAATTTAGTAACTTGCTAATTGCAAATTAACTAGCAGTTATGAAGCCATTACTTTATATTGTAACCTGGGAACAAACTTGCGCATAGTTGGTGCAACCCAGTCCAGGTCCTCAGCCTCTGCAATGTGCTATGTTACACTGAAACAGAGCTATTTATTTGAGTGTGGTCCTGCTTGTCTCATCCACCTCATTCTTGTGAAGGTGCTAATCTCATGGTACATATACTGTATGTTGTTACTTTTTCATTTTCCTTTTATTTTCCCTTTTTTTTTTTTTTTTTTACAAAAGACCACATTTTCTGAATTTCTACAAGGCCTCCATAGTACTGAAGACAAAAGCCTCTGTTTCATTTTTTTAGTGTAGCTTCCACTCCTCCAACTAGGTGAGCCAAAAAGGAAGGGGGCTGCATAAAGACAGAGATGCCAACACAGGCAGCCTCAGCTGACAATGGTCAGATACAAATAGTACACCTTTGCAGGTGTTTTTGTTTTTATTATACAAACTGAGGGGGCAGCAAATCACAGAAAGGCTAATCTAATCCAATAAAATCCTTTCTGTTTTAATTTGGTCCAGCCTTTAGATGAAGTCTGTCTACTAAGAACATTTGTTTACCATAAACCTCAGACTTTTATAGGCTAAAGTTACGGGCCAAATGAGCAGGTTCGCATGGTGTAGGGAGCCAGGCCTGGTTTAATGAGGGTTTGGCCACTGTACAATGTCTATGCAAATATGCTGCAAGGAGGCTCCCTCGGTTCTACAATATGCATTTGGCTTTTTTTCTGGCTCTGTAATTGGGATGGTAGTTTGTTGGTAGCTCTGTTTTCAAGTCACCCCTTCTCCTCTATTCATCCCCCCCTTCATCCTTTCCCTTCTCCTTCTTGTCCTTCTTGTCCTTCTTCTTCTTTTTTTTCTTCTTGGCCTCCTCCTTCTTACCAAAGCTTATGAAGTCACCTTTGTCATCCACAGGGCCGGCATCATGGCGAATAGAAATGATGGCTGGGGATCCGGGGATGATGAAGGCTTCAGGGGGAATCTCTCCGGGCTTCAGGGGTTGAGGGGGGCCGTAGCCTTGTCCGGCGCCGTATCTGAAGTGCCAGCTGTTGCTGTTGACTCCAGCGCCCACTGGGGGTGATAGCTCTCCACCACCCTCTCCATCTACACAGGTATGATGAAAGAAAAAAAGAAAAGAAATCATATCAAATCTGGCTAGTTATTACCTCAATCATCACTGTAACCACACTGCTTTGTTAAAGGAACAGATCGATATATTGGGAAGTAGGTTTATTTGCTTTTTTTTCCTGAAAATTAGATGAGGAATCAATATCATGTGTGTATGGTAAACTATGAAGCTACAGCCTGTAGCCAGTTAGCTTAGCTTAGTACAAAGACTGAAAGCAGGGGGATGCACCTAGCCTGGCTCTGTCCAAAGGTAACAAAATCCACCTTCAAGCAAGCTCACTAATTAACATCTCATTTGTTTAACTGGTTCAAAAACCAAAGTATAAAAACAAAAATCTGCCATTTTACAGGAGGTTATGTGTCCAACTACTTCTTGGCTGGGGAGCACTTGCCAGGCAACCAGCGGAGACCCCAGGAAAGTACTGATCCCAGCCGAGAAATAGCCCAATATGTAACTCCCTGTAAAACGCTGAATTTTCACTTTTATGGTTCAGTTTGTGTATGAATAAAACCAACGAGATATAACATGTTAGTTAATGAGCTTTAGAGGTGCTGGTAGTCAGATCCATGCTAGCTATTTCCCCCTATTACCAGTCTTTGTGCTAAGCTAAGCTAACCAGCTGTTGGCTCCAGCTACATATTTACCATACAGATATATGTGTGTGGTATCAATCTTCTCATCTTTCTTTCGTCAAGAAAGCGAATAAGCGTATTTCCCAGAATGTTGAACTACACCTTTAAGTATTAATTCCACAGTAGCTCTTTACACATATTAGTAATACTTTGATTTGCTGGCAAGTGGTAGAAGCAGGATACTCCATTCAGACCAGGACTTCACAGAGGTAAATCCCCCTCTGCTATTAGCTTACTCATTGTGAATTATTTTTCAATAACTGTCCTGCTTGTCATGCTTTGTTCCTTACTTAGACATTATTATTTGGTCTTTGAGATGTTCATAAAATCTGACATATAAGGAATAATCGAAATCACGCAAAAGCGAGCAGAGCAAATAGCCTGACAATGGAGCATTAGCCACAGGGAGTGGATTTTTTTCAGGACAGCAATTCAGCCAAGACCACAGGAGGGAACACTGGAGGGGAGTAACCTTTAAACCACAGGGATATTTAACTTGGCAATGTGATTTGTATTTGTATTTGGATGATGGCAGCAGCTTAATCCTGCTCTCATAGGAGGCCAGAGAAAGGGATTCAACCTTTAGTGCTCAAGCATGGATGTGACAGAAAGGAACCCAGATTGCAAGTCGTAAAAAAAAAACAAATGTGTCTATATATAGAAAAATGATTATGTAAAGTGAAAATAAGACATAACTATTAAGGTCAAAAGGTTAAAGACGGCAGAATGAAAAGGAAAGAGGATGTTAGATGAGATAAGGAGAGAGAGGGAAAGAGAGAGAGAGGCAGAGAGAGGCAGTAAGAAAGATGGGGGTGGGCGGGTTTTGCAGACACGGTGCTCTCAGGCCCACACCAGTTCCCTCTGCACTGACCTACTTTCAGTCTGGATTTTATTTAGATCAAACACAGGCCCTTGCAAAAAGATTCTGTTAAATTTTTCTTTGTAGGCTATTTATGACATTGCTGGCGCGCTGAAACGGTTTCAACCACTGTCCCATTGGGAAGTACACTATGTTGAAAATACACACTGTCCGTACGCACAGTGTCCCACTCAGTGCCTACGATGAGCTCATGAGAATAAATTACATGTATAGACTATAATAACAGCAGATGTAATGGACACTAACACACTGCTCAATAGATAGCGCTGCATTGTTACTCTGTTTAACCACTCCTGCAAAGAGCATACAAAGAGCACTGGACACCTTTACAGAGTGCTATTGTATATTATTGAGCCATGACTCACTAAAATTTGATCATACATTAATTTAAGCAAATATGAGGCTGTAAAGGATTGATGTTTTGAATATGGCAGGAGAGGTCAGATATTGTGGCTTTTAGTAACCTAGCAGCAGCATAATATTGTGACAGGAAGATAAGAACACAGACACATAAATAATTTGTTTTCTACTTGCAAAAATAGAAGTATTCATTTTTAAGTTACATTAAATAATTAGCATGTGAAGAACCAGGATAACAAATAAACCATTTCAAGCCATGCCTGCTGAGGAAAATCCAGATTAAGCTTAGTTTAGGTTTTTACAATTTTTGTTTCATTTGTTTTATTTTTCAATTTTTGAAAAAAGGCCAATTGTAGCTAATTGACCAATGTAATTCAGCTTATTTAATGATTAGTGTCAGTGTCAGATGCTATCATCATATCTTACCATTAGTGGAGTTAGTGCTTTAATACTGTAATGCTAATGTCTGTTTCTGAGGATTATGACATTTGATGGTATGGTCTGTCTGTTTGTGTTTAATCTGGGTATTAAACCCAGGAAGAGGATCCGATATTTTAAATAAGTCCCATTCAATGGCTCTCAATGGTTATCATGGTTCTCAAGGAAGATAGCTTCTCATGTGGAGGAGGACAAACATGCTGAAAATAAACTGAAAAGACAGCCGGTGAGTTAAAGGAGATGTGCGAAATACTGTGAGGCAGAATGTGGATAAGCTTATTGAGCCAGTAATGCAGTGCATTGCATTGCTGTACAGGATGCACATCCATTTTATATAACTGACACACCTTTTCCTATTACCTGATGCTGCTATTTAAAGGAAGGTGATTTGATGCTCAGTCATAAGAGTTCGGGAATACTTTATTTAGACAGCCTTGTATTGATAGGTGACTAAAGATCTACAATGGGTCTTTCTTTCCACATTTTACATTTAATATTTACAGGTTACTGTGTAATTTGAAACCATAGCATTAAACCCAGTCCAGGGCAGGCACTGAATACCTGCAGACTAATTTTCACCATAAATTCAGACGACTTCGTGGTGACAGGTGACATGTTACACGTGGTTAGCTAGATGGTGCTAGAGGAAAGCCGTGAGGTCATTAAAGGAACATTCCAGTATACTTCAACCTGGCGTATTTTACATGAATGTGGATTCATCCTCTTCGGCAAATGAATATTAACTCGAGATTTTATAGACATTTGGCCAGACCATTACAGGTAGACTACAACCTACTTAATTGAGTATTAGACAATAAACAAGATCTAAGATCTAGTTAAATGTGTGCTGTTTAAAACTGTTCCTTACATTATGGTAAATTCTTTATCAAAAGCTTGCTAAGCGAGTGAGAAATGTGTGCAAGATTGCTGGACTGGTAGTAAAGCTGCAAACTGCACCATAATTACTGTGTACCTGCAGTGAGGAAAATTGTACAGTATCATGGCAGTACAGTTTTTGGTTTATGTACACCTGATGGGTCTAGAGCAGTTCATTTCCCTATGCATGACCAACTGAGCTAAAATATCAAGTGGCTGTGTAGCGTCTAATCAAGTGCATATTGTTTCGGCGTCTTGGGACATCCCAGGGCTTTCTGCGCAGGCTGTGACAAATCTAAACCCCTGACATTGTTAATTAGAATCCTGGCCCAGGTATTAATCTGAGATATTCCTGTGTGTGTGTGTGTGCATGTAAAAAATTAGTTCCAAACGAGCAGGTCACGTCACAGCTCAGAGGAGTCAGTACAACTATGACAAGCTTTGCTTCCCCTGTGCTGCTGTTTCTCTAACATGGAGGATTATTTGTAACTCTGCCATTGCTTCATATTAGCCTATATTACACTGCAAACACGCGACTGAAACGGATTATGGTATAACTGCTGGTAAGAAGGTCAATACAGCTCCTTGTGAGGAGGTTGCCATGACACCTGGTGTAGATATGTGGGCGTTTGAAGCCTCATTTCGTGTAACCTGATGTCCTACATTTAAAATAGGCTATGTTATTTCCTGTCTAGTCCAAGACACGGTTCCATCTAAAATGAATCCCTCTGGTGGTTTGTAGCCCATGCACAAATCTGAAAGTCGTGTAGTGCTTGTGTAAATATATGCAGTACATCACATGCATTCTGCATGAGACACATCTACCCATTCTTTCCTACATTATTTCCTCTCAATTACTGCGTGCCCTCTTTTTCTTCTTAATACCTGCCCTTGCCGAGTCCCCTTCCCTTTCCCGCTCCCTACTCCTTCCTTTTTTCTGTCTCTAAATCTTCCATTCAGAGATATGACTGGTTGCCGAGGAAACTGCCTTCGCCCACTCCCTGCTGATGGAGGGTGCGGCTGCTGCAGCAATCTCTCAGTTAGACAGTGTTGCTAGGCAACAGGTCACATGGCGTTCCCTAGCAACAACACTACTGCAGAAACCTGCCAATCCTCTTAACCTTTCTCTTTCTCCATCCCCCCACACCTCGCTTTTTTTCCCCTCCATCCCCCTGTACGTCTCCTCTGCTCTTCCTCTCCAAAATTGCTTTTAATGTTACAGGATCTCTCTTTTTTCATGGCACTCTCTTATTACTGATAATAGCTTCTCTCCCCCGCTGGCATTAGACAAATGTCTCCTCATCTGCGCCATGGGTCACTTACATAAACACAGTTTTGAGGGTGCCGCATTTAGATGCATCACAGCATATCCGACAACTTCATCATGATAACAATTCACTGCAGACATGAAAATGTGTCACAAAAAATGCTCCACCCTTTGATGCATAGTAAAGAGGATCAACCTGCAATCCAGTACATGTCTATGCCTTTGCACTGAGTCACTCCTGATAAATTATTTCCTAATGCAACAATGCACCCCTAATAGGTCTGCAGTACACTGTGCACTCTGCTTAAAGGCAATATTTGAGTCTTTACATGACCAGAGAGGCAGCTTTCCATCTGCTCTAAGAGAAAATACACATTTCTCTGCAGGAAACTGGCACAGAGATACTGGGAAGTGGTTCAGCTTGTATCTCGAACAATTCCCCAGCTCTCTTCTCCACAGAAAGAAAAGCTGACAGACAGTAAGACATATTCTGTCACTGACTGTCACAGTGATTGACTGTGATGCTACCCTTCAACCTCAAGTCTCTACCTACGGTATGTTCTAATTCCTGCAGCTAGACAGAAAATCAATGAACGGAAACTTGGCTAACGGAAGGAGGGAACAGCTTACAATGTTCCAAACACTGTTTCGAAATCAAAGTTACAAAACTCTTCCAGTCAGCTGACAAGAGCTGCACACAACATTTTTCTGGGCTTTTCTACATACAGTAGTACTACCAAATTTTCTTAGTCATTAGTTCTGAGTAAGTGTTTCTTTCAATGATGATCACAGGTCATTTTTGAGGCCAGTTTTATTTACACTTGTGTTGCTACACATTTTCAATGTTGCCACCCACTCAGGACAACTAATTTCCTATTAAAAAACAGTTGCCTTTTTCCGTTTGTAGCTCTCCACGCTGCCAGCTGCTTTTATGGGAGGGTACAGTTGTTTATCTGTGGCTCTGCATAAGGGCCCCAGGCTTTTGGCACCTCAGCTAAGCTATGTATGAGCATCACACTGGAATTCAAGATCATCACAGATATTCAAAGGACAATTCTGTCAAATCCCCAGTTTTACTATATTATCTGAACCAAAGTAGGATGAATACAATGTATTGAATAGAATTTAATGCAATGGACAAATTGTAATGGGCATTTAGGTGTGGTGACCTTTGACGCTAGGGTAAACTAGGATGTGTTTACAACCTCTGTGATTGTCTCATCACTCGTGTTGCTTGCCCTCTATGGGACTCGGTTCTACCAATATTGTCCTAGATATTGGCAATTAAAGGAATAGTTTGACATTTTGGAAAATACGCTTATTTACTTTGTTGCCCAGTTATATAAGATGACCACTCTCATGTCTGTACAGTAAATATTAAGCTAGAGCCAGGAGCTTAACTTAGCATAAAGACCAACCACCTCTAAAGCTCAATGAATAACAGTATATCTTGTTGCCTCAATAAGTACAAAAACCAAACCTTTACACCAGAACTTGGCATTTTTACACTTTTTTTTATACAAATTAAACAAACAAGATATAACATGTTGATTAGTGAGCTTTAGAGGTGTTGGTAGTTAGTTAGTTAGTTTTTTTTTTTTTACCTTTGGACAGAACAAGGCTAGCTGTTTCCGCCTGCTTCCTGTCTATATGCTAAGCTAAGCTAACTCCTAAGCTAACTGTCTCCTGGCTCTAGCTTCATATTTAGTGTACAGACATGAGAGTTGAATCTATCTTCTCATCTAACCCTCGGCAAGAAGACGAACAAGCGTATTTTGACTATTTCTTTAAGTTACCATAACATTAGTCTAAAATGATTTCTAGCATAATTTGTATTTTGGAGCACTAGTGAGGAGCCTACAGCATCTAAGAAATATTCATACTACTTCATTGTTGCCATTGTTTAGCTATATGCTTACTTAAATAGCTAGCATAATAGTTTTTAGTATCCCATGGGCAATGGTAGGTTTTTTCCCCTTTTGTGGTGTAATTATTTGTTTTTTACTCCGGTATATACTAATAGCTTCCACAGCCTATTCTATTTATGAACCCCAGCGTTGGTTCTCTTCCCTTGCCAGCAATTAGCTTCGTCAGGTGGGAGTAACACGAGTCACAAGTGCAGCGACAAGGACAAGAACACTTGCTGGCTTCCAACCCATTATGTTTTTGGCACACACAACCAAGGTACCAGAGGTTCAGATCCTAGGTACCTTTGGTGGTGGTGGGTGAGAACTTTACACCTAGACCACCCTAACTTTGACAGCCATATTTGAAAGAGTACAATCAATTGAAATTATAAAAAAATTATTTAAAAACAAAACAAACAAAAAAACATTACAGATACTAGCTTCAACATGCTTATCAACAAATAGCTTGGAGTTGTACATATTACATAAAGACATATCAGTACATCAGACTTATACAGCCTCTACTTTTAATACATTTTGAAGCAAGTCCAATGAAATATTGCAAATGTGTTCAAATGTAGATGCAAATGTAGAAGAAAAATGGGCAAAATCGGTTACCTTTTATTTTTACTTGAGCTGACACTCAAGGTGCTTTTTCACTTCATCCTGACTGCTTTGCTTCCACTCACCTGCAGCACTGGACACAGTGGGCCAGTTCTGGACCAGCATCCCTTGGGCTCCCTGCATCACAGAAGACTCCTCCATGTGGACTGAACTGAAAGGCAGAACACATTCAGCAAACTCAGTGAGACACATCAAATCAAATATAAATTTAACCTTTGAATCAAATATTGACTATTTATTCAGGAATTTGATTTCTAGCTATTAATTATTTTTTGTTTTCCTTGATAGTATAGATATTTTCAAATGGTAATCCATCCAACACAAAAAATAGCTTACAGTGTCAAAACTTCAATCAGTATTAGTCACTGTTTCAGGCCTCAACAGCAATAGTTGCCTAGTTGCCTGGGGCAACCAGTTTTGGACTACTGTCTCCCATAGCAACCACTTTTCATATTTAAAAAAAAGAAAACATCCCATCCTTGTAGATGTAGAATCCTGTGAATGCTGTGCTTTTCCTATCCTATCAAATCATTCCTACACTGTTAACTACATTTTAAATAAAAGACAAATATGACAAGTATTTTGTTAACTTTGGCAATCAAAAGCTGATGACTGGTTGCCTGGAAACCATTTCTAATATCTACCTGTCAAGCCCTGATTTTGAAATAACAACTAATGAAGAGTAAGAAAATCTGGGGTTCATTCGGTACTCTTCAAATGTTGCTGCTTGAAACCTAAAGTGCTGCTCATTACCAGATAGTTGATGGCTTTGCCTGGTGAATTGCATCTGTGTGGTGTGTTGTGTGTAATCTGACCGCTGCTTTTATGGCTTACTTAAAAAGCAACTAGTGACGAACCACTAAACCAGTGTAAAGGATCATCTGACATATAGTATGAGTAACGGCTGTAGATGTAGTCATCATCCCAGTTGATCTAATCGAGTTTCTGTCAAGTTGGTTTATCAAAAAACTCTTCATCTCTTCATCATATTACTGGTGGTGGTCAACCTTGAATACTGGTATTGAGGGGACTGGTTCTGAGATGACATGCAATGCCGCACTTATTTGCCTTTTCACTACATCCTTACTGTAGCTGGTTACCATCCTGACTGCCTTGGTAACAGTCCCCAGCCACAGAGGAGCTGTGTTGACCTCTCTGTAAAGTGAATGTACTGCAGGTGACTATGGAGGAAAAGCCATTATTTCACTGCAGTAAGTTTAGTATCTTCAGTGTGTTTCAGTAATTTTGTAGCTCCTGAGTAACATAGGACTTGCTGTTGTTTAGAGTTTTGTCACTCCTTATCCCTATTAACCCTTCATCAACAGATTTAAACCTGTTTGTTGTGGTCCACCCGCCTTTGTTGTGCAGTTACGAGTGCTGTTCTGTTAATGCTGACTGCAGCTGCTTCAAAGTGAAAGCTTTCTACTAGCAAACAACTTGGAGGCCTTTAAGTACATCAATATCTACACTTGGACATTTTTCTGTACATTGTTGTCACTGGATCGGTTTTAAATATTGCAGGAAGGAAGCGAAGAAAGGAAGATGCAGTTAAGTAATAAAGATAAGCAACATATGTTCCTGTGCCATTGTTGTTATATGGAAATGTGGTTTGTGCTGTTCCCCCATTACAGGTTTTGATTATAGTCGCGCAACACCATGCATGGTGCATGTGGGTGTTTAACAGGTAACAGGTATCCATCCTAATGAAAATCCACCATTAGTGTTGCATATTCTGGACAGCCAAGTCAGGTTTCAACTGCAGCATTCATCTATACGGCAAGCAACAATATGTATGTGTGTTTTATTGTACCTTATCTTTTGATGTTTTTTTCATCTGTCAACATACTTTAGATGACATTTATTTACATATTATATTGGGAAACAAAACATATTTAATGTCATTAATGGCATGCTGTAAGTATTTTCAGCTTATCTTGTTACATAGTTTTATTTTAATAACTATGTGTATAAAACGTAGGACACTCCTACCACGCCCAAATGAAAAATATAAAAAAATTCACACTACAAGCACAACATGGTCTCTCAGGATGGCACCAAAGTGGAGTTCTTGAAGTTTCAGATTTTCTTTTTTCAATAGATGTGAAAACCCAGTGGGTGTTCTTTTCTGAGCTCTACTTTTTCCATTCTATCTATTCAGCTGGTGGGTATGCAGCGCACTGAGAGGTGGCAATGCACAAACAATTACTTTCACTGTTAAGGTTCACTGTCAATTAGAAAACCATAAGCTGGAAAGGAAATGTATCTTCATTTCAAATGTGGATGAAAATTGAAAAATGTATTTTATATATACTTCTCAGTATATAATAGCCTGGTTCTGTCCAAAGGTTACAAAATCTGTGACTTCCTGAAGTCTTGTCCACACAGTGAAGTTGTCAGGCAGCCAGTAGAGACTCATTTCTACAGTCCTGTTTTTGCATGGATTAAACAAAAGACATATAACATGTTTTTAGTGAGCTTTAGAGATGGTGGAAGGTGTATTTTTTTTTAAACTTTTGACAGAGCCAGGCTAGCTGTTTCCCCCTTTTCCCAGTCTTTAAGCTAAGCTAAAATAAATGGATGATGGCTGTAACTTCAAATTTAACATATTTAATAGACAGACACGGGAGTGGTATCAATCTTCTCATCTAACTCTCACCAAGAGAGTGACTATGCCCATTCCCCAAAATGTTGAACTATTCCTTTAATAAGGGGAATTTTGGTTATTTTTGTAAATACTGAATTGCTTTACAATTAGCAAACCAAGGGGAAATAGATATTAGAAGATTTAGAAGTTGTTTGAAGCAGAGCAGTCAGGAATCACAATTATCTTAGCAAATACCAATGGGCTGAAGACAAACAAAGCCAGGTGCATGCATGCAGTTTTTAACCTAGGCTGAGATGTTTCCCCCCATACGTTCATAATGAATCCAGAGCTTACTGTATAGGAGCACATACCCTGACTGGGGCCTCTGCAATGCAGCACATCCAGCATCTATCTCAAACTGCAACACACTTGTTATGTTGAATAGGGATTTGTCATGAATATAAAATGGCCATGTTAATTCTGAGCAGTGTGGGTTTTTAAGCTTTTACATAAGCAAGGGTGCTGGTTGAATGTGTGAGAATATGACACAGATAGGACTGGTGTTTTCTACACTGACTGACTACACCAGGAATGTGGGTCAGTAATGTTTGTGCTGCATGCTGTGTGTGTGTGTGTGTGTAGTGTGATACATTACAGCATGTGTGTGTTGGGGTTAAGCGTTAATACGAGCCTCTCTCTGTCTATGTGTGTTACAGGCACTGCCATTTCCGAAATGGCAGCGGCGAATTGCAATGATGATTTATGTTAATTAATGTCATGTTACAGTGACTTGATGACATGATGCACATTATGATACCCTCTACACCATAGAAATTAACACTAATATCCAATTAAATCAAACGGAAGACTGCACGACTGGGCAGTACGCATTGTTAGCATGAAATTATGAAAATTCGGTACAAATGATAAACATGTGGAGGTACAACTCATTAATCCCTGATGTTCCAGCTGTCTTCATATCACATTAGCAAAACACTTCATTATGTGTATTAATACAACTTTTGTGACCTGATGTAGATGCAAAAACTATTTATTCCAGTTATTGTCAGATCCTTCTAATTTCAGTATTCTCTGATTTGCAGTAGGTAGCTAATGAGAATGCTTACATGTGTGGTGCTTCATTAGGGCATGTGTCCACAAAAGCATTTTTTCCTAGCGTTTTTTTCTGGGAGGGTGCTGGAGAGCGCTGGGATGAAGCGCTTGTGCGGTGAGAGAAAAAAAAAAACGCTACACGTGGGTTTTGTTTCTATGACAACGATATCTTAACGCTACTATAAGGGGGTGAAAGCTAACAACAAGCTTACAACGCATAGGGTGATAAAAGCACAACACTCACCAGCAACATTCAGTTTCTGAATCTGATCTGCTCCCACAAATGGGCTTTTCTGTCTCTGTCTTACACATCATAAAGCTCAGGACAGACAGACACAACCAGAACAAGTTTCTCCTCCATTTTCTTGGTTACCAGGGTGACGAGCCACATCTAATATATGATTGGTTGCCTGAAAAAAAGCACCCGTGACGACACCAACGCCTTTCTGAAAAGTTCAGAGATTTTCAACCGGAAGCGCTCGGAGCGGCCGCACAAAAAATGCGGAGCACTCTGGAAAAAAAAATGCTCTATGCAGCGCTTTTTCTCTAGGCGGCCGCATGCGCTCGCTTCTCAATGGGAACAATTGAAAAAAGACACTATGTGGACACAGGCCCTTACTCAGACAAACATGGGAACACTCAAATATTTTACTCTGTTCTGCATTTTATTTCCAACAATACCCCAAATAATCTTTTAACCCACATCTTAGAAACCTGCTCATTATTGTTGGGAGATGACAATCTTGTGTAGACCTGAACCCATTTGCCCAAATCTAAATGCTTCTAACAGCCTAATTAAGTCCTGTGTCAGTGTAATAATTGGCATATTGTGTTAAACCATCTATTGATCTTTAGATCAATCTATAATTGGGATTTGGTCAAGCAATAAGGCTTTATGAAGCCCTATCTGGAAAAACAGAGTGCATGCAAGCACACCCAATGAATTAAGAAGTATGACTGGAGTCCCAAATGTCCTCTGCTGTCTGTGTTCACAACTTCTCCCCTCATCTCTGGACAAAAATAGGCTATATAAATACACACAGAAACGCACATGTGTGCATGCTGGGCAGTTGTACGTGTAGACACTGATGCATGTGTGCATCTGATAATCTGAGAAAGGTCATGGTCAGCTCATTTGTCCTTCATGCTTCCTGCTTAAAGACTGCAACTGGGGGAAGCGACGCACGGAATGTAGATGACCTATATAGTATTACACCACAGAGGAGGAGTGCTATGCATCCACTATGGGAGCTGTGCAAGGTTTTTCCCAAAGGAAGAGGACGGGGTTGAGGTTCAAACAGATGCTCAAGGGCTACTAACGGTCATTTCTGATGATGGCAGATTCTGATCTGCACTATTATGTTGCAGTATTGTTTTTAATCATTTTGAATAGAGGTCATTTTGAGGTGCAGGTATCTGTGGGAAGTCTGATGTGTCAATAAGTATTTTGCTTGGAGATAACACACATTGCAGCTGTGGTAAAGAGCATTATGAAGGGTCACTGTAGTAGTAGCATAGACTGGATGTAGACAGTGTGAGTAGGATGAATAGGTGTAACTATCAAAAGTTGCAAAAGAGTTAAAGATGGAAAGTGCTTACCTCTGCACCCCTGCCCTCAAAGATGCAGAATATCGCCAGTCAGCATTCGGGGCTTTTGGCTGAGCGAGCAAGGGAGAGAGAGAGAGAGAGAGAGAGAGAGAGAGGAGGGAAGAGAGAGAGTTTAGTTTGATCTCATACAGTGCAGAGCCAGGCTGGGCCATGGTCTCATCAATTAATCATGATACACATCCCAGCTCTTGACGTGATAGGAACACTGCAGTCGTGTCCCCCATTGCAAGCACACACACACACACACACACACATATTGATATCCACACACAGACACAGAAGGACTTTAAAAAGGGCAGTGACTGAAAGCCGTATTGATGAGTTTATGGACAGTCTCGCACTCTATGTTTCTATAAATGTGAGAGCTGAGAGTTATGCCCTCTCTCTGAGTGCTGGGGTGTTTGTACAGACCGATGTGTACGTGATTGTGTGTAACTGGAGTAAATCTGTCTGCTCCTGATGAACCTGGGCTGAGTGCTTGGAACTCCCAGCAGTCCTCTGGTAAATTATTGCCTTTAAAAAACCAATAAGCAAGAGCCATCATCACCAGGGCAATCACATCCTATCCTGTACCTCTGGTCTGTTTTAGCCCAGTGTGAAGAGCAACCATATACAAACATGGTAATGCAAATGTGTACGATTCAGTGTAAGACAATGTGTGGGATAAATCATGAATACTATTTTACAGATTATCACTGTATAGTCTTGTATTAACTGATTTAATCTTCTTCCATCTTTCTTGCTTCGGAGATTTACTTGATTCTGATGACTGTATATCTCCAAGCCTTTGCTATTATTACTGTATAGACACTTTTTTTGGTGGTGCATGTTTGCACTAAAAACCTGATGAACAATATGATATCCAGATGTTTCTGAGAACACAGAAAATTAAAACATTACTGCTGAAATTATAATGCACAGCCTGGACAAAGGCTTCTTTTTTCCCCTGCTAAATATTTAAATGTATTTCAAATTACCTTTCATTAATTCTAATAGTGTTGACTTGTTTTTGGACTATTGGAGCTATTCACCATATTGAGGCTGCAAGGACTCCCATTCATTTGCCTGTGATGATAGTCACATTTTGCTGATGATTATGCCTTTTAAGTTCAAAGAACATCATAGGGTAAAAAAGTCATATTTTTAATTAGCTAATTTTTCATGGCCATCAATTATGCCTGACTCTTTCAGAATAATCTTCCTCATGAGTAGGTACTGCACACATGCACTGTATGAAATGATTGTGAACATCTGTATTACAGCCTAATGCTCAAATCTGTCAGCATCATGTGGGTTGTAGCATTGGACTTCAAGAGCACTGAATAAGAAAAGCTGTGTTTAAGACACAAACCTGCTCAGGCAGTAGCAAGTGTCCCAGATAAAGATGGCACATTATGTTCCTCAGTTCAATTCAGAGGGGAATATTTTGTGCTGGTAGACCCAGCCTCTTTGAGTAAATCTAATTTGCAGGGCTGAGGAACAGACGCTGGAGGTTAATTTAATTTACACTGCTACACTTGTCTTGGTAAGAGATTTTCTTATAACTAATGTACCAGTGACTGGCACCTGATTATTGAGATGATGCATCCAGATAACCTCTTAACCATAGGAGTCTTTGACTCAACAATCTGACATTAAAAATGATATTATTCCATTATTTGAACCACCAATCTCTCTTATCTCGCTGGCATAAAAGCAGAATATTTACCCAGAAATCTCTGCTAGAGTAAAACCCAGACTCCTCAAATCTACGACTAACAGACATGAAGATTTCAACATTTAAGGGCTACACAAACGGTGCATGTATGGCTAGGAAAGCCGGTATGCAGGACTTCTTATTATGCCAATTAAACAGCAAACAGCAATAGTTTTGAATTGTTACCTATATATTAATAGTATTTCAGGTGTGACTGTTGGTGTTTTTTTTTTCAATATTTCATGTAAATCAGGGATTGTTGACACGGTGTCGGATAAATTAAATAATCAGTAATATAGATATGTCCTAGCAGTTAAAGGCATTCACTGTTTCACTCATATATAAGCTCACAAACATGTACAAGCTCAGAAACATGTATCATTGAAGTATAATGCAGCCTTTAAGACCAAGAAAATCAAAGTATCATTACTAGGTAAATGCATATCTCTCCCATAGTCAGAGGCAACAGCAACTAGTCTTGTAGGGCCTTTGATCAAGTCAATGAACCTCCAGTGTAACAGCCTTACTCACACACACACACACACACACACATAAGTCAAACCCACTAGCAGAGAGAATGAGCAAGTAGCGAAGACTCCATGACCTGTTCTTAGTGTAGATGTGATGACAACCTCAAACTGAAACACAAATCTCTGAATCATCAGAAATAACACAGGACCCTGAAAAGCATCAGGCCTGACACTAATGCAGTGTGAGTGCTGAGCTGGGCTGAGCTGACTGCACAGTGCAAGTGGGAAATGAATAAAGAGAATGGGGCCTGCAAGGATGAATTCATTGCAGGAGGGATCAAACTTGACATATAGGAATATCATCAACACTGACAAAAATTGTGACAACAATGCATACTGTAGCAATAACCTTAATGAAAAGTTATGTTGAGTATGTACTTAAAAGGGTCTTATATTGTTTGGAATTAAATCAAATTTCATTAAGAGCTACTAATATATAAACATAATGATTCATGTCCTTACAGCTATGTGGGCAACGGTAAAAAATATGAATGACACACCTCTGGGCAGAGTTGCAGCGAGGCATCAGGCATACTCAGTCTGCGTACAAATCCACTTCCACTCGTGAAGAAGCGGTCGGCACCGCTGCCCCAGGTGCCACTGATGGGGCGTCCTGTGTTGTAGAACATGAAAGTGTCACTGCCAGAGGTGGCTGTCAGGCAGGTCTTGTAGCAGTAAGTCTTTGTTAGGGAGCCATTCCCACGCACTTCAATGTAGTGAGGCTCTACTTTAAGGTCTCTCCGAAGCACCACATTGTTATTAGGTTGTGCCCCGGCTCCACCACTGCCTGCCCCACCAGCACTTACGCTGCTGCTCCCACCATCTGGAGGGGGCTTCTGTGACACACAGCAAGGGGAGCAGGAGCCAGGCTGGGTGCAGTAGGCGTGACAGCGGACAATGGCCAGCACCACCACAGTGACCAGGAAAACAAAGGTGGTGGCACTTAAAGCCACGATCAAGTAGAGGGTCACGTTGGAGAAAAGCAGCGTGCTGTGAGGTCGGATGATCCTCTTGGGGTCAGGGACCACTTTGGGTGGCACCTCCATGACAGCCACGTTGATGGTGGCGGTGGAGGAGAGAGTAGGCTGTCCATGGTCCTTTACGACAACGGTTAGAGCAAAGGAGGTGGAGTTGTCCTCCAGGATCCTCCGAGTGGTCCTGATCTCACCGGTGTGTTCGTGCACCTTGAACAAGTCCAGGTCAGTGGCCGTCTCCAGCACATACACCATCCAGGCATTTGGACCAGCATCTGCATCGTATGCCACCACTTTGGTCACCAAGGCACCAGGCTCTGCGTTCTTTTGTACCGTTTCCAAGGAGCGTGTGCCGTTGCCGGGAGGGTTGACTATCAGTGGTGCATGGTCATTTTGATCCATTATGTAGATGTAGACAGTGGCAACACGGCTGAGTGGAGGAATGCCCCCATCTTGGGCTTTGACCTGGAAGTGAAACTCTCTCAGTGACTCATAGTCAAAGGCTCGAAGGGCAAAAGCCTCCCCTGTATCGGCCTTCACAGACACATACGAGGTGACAGGGATGCCATGGTTGTTGTCATTGAGCACTGTGTAGGTGATGCGTGCGTTCTCTTTGATGTCTGCATCTTGAGCTTTCACAGTACACAAAGAGGCCCCGGGGGCATTGTTCTCAGCCACATAGACGGTATATGAAGTCTGTTCAAATCGCGGTGGGTTGTCGTTAACATCAGCCACATCAACCTGTATGGTCTTCTGCGA
This sequence comes from Macquaria ambigua, assembly GCA_008360985.2. Lineage (NCBI taxonomy): Eukaryota > Metazoa > Chordata > Actinopteri > Centrarchiformes > Percichthyidae > Macquaria > Macquaria ambigua. The sequence goes on from VMKM01000182.1 coordinate 67,426, forward strand.
GGAAAGGGGAGGGTTTCCTCCATCTGTGGCACTCAGAGTGACATTGTAGGCATCGGTGGTCTCGCGGTCCAGGAAGGCTGAGGTAACCAGAGTGTAGTAATTTCTGAATGACTTGATCTTGAAAGGAAGGCCTGCTGGGATCTCTAAGCTCACCTGCTTGTTAGCGCCAGAGTCTCGATCAGTAACGCTAATGAGGGCCACAACTGTGTCTGCACGGGCATCCTCCCTCACGGGGCTCGACAGAGATGACAGCACTATCTGAGGGACATTGTCATTCACATCCACCACCTCTACCACCACCTTACAGTGTGCTGCCACAGCCCCAGGGCCCTTGTCCATCGCCTGGACATACATCTCATAGGAGTTGGTCTCTTCATAGTCAACATTGCTCCTCACTCTTATTTCTCCTGTGTTAGTGTCCATGCTGAACATCTGCCTCACCCTCTCTGGAGTGTAGCTGCTGAAAGAGTAATAAACCTCTCCATTTGTGCCCTCATCCAGATCAGTAGCATTCAGTTTAATTACCAGGGTGTCTTTGGGCGAATTTTCCAACAGTTTCACCTTGTACACTGAGCTGTCGAACATGGGAACATTGTCATTTGAGTCCAGGACCCGGACGTTGATTTTAGCCGAGCCTGTTTTCTCTGGCGTCCCACCATCCACAGCACTTAGAATTAATTGGTGGTAAGGCGTCTGTTCACGATCAAGGGGTTTTTTGAGCACAAGCTCGATGTGCTTTGTATTTAGGGAGGGTTTGTTAGATACCAGCGCGAAATGGTCGTTTGTGCTAAGCTGATACATACGAACTGAATTGGACCCAATGTCTGGATCTTGAGCGTTTTCAATTGGGTAACGAGACCCTGGCAAAGCAGATTCTGTGATTTCCAGTTGATACTCGTCTCTGGGGAACTGCGGCGCATTATCATTGGCATCCACAATCTCCACCTCGACATGGTGCACCTCAGTGGGGTTTTCGACCAGCACCTCCAGATTAATCAGGCAGGTGCTGGACAAATCACACAATGCCTCCCTGTCGATCCTTTCATTGACAAGTAATTTCCCATTTTTGGGGTTGACAATCACATAGCGTTTGCCGCTGTTGGACGTTACCTTAATTTTTCGAGTGGAGAGCTTTCGAATATCCAGCCCCAAGTCATGCGCCAGATCACCGACCAGTGCCCCATTTTCTAGTTCTTCTGTAATAGAATAACGCAACTGTCCAAAGGAAAGGCCACAAAATAAGGAAAATATCACAAAATAAAAAGGCACATTATTCCCTATCCAGTTGCATATCCCCGCCACAGCCATTGCAAGCTCATAGGATCCGCAGACGGATTAAACGCAGCCTTCCGCCTTTTTAGCTTGCAGTATCTTGCATCCCAGCACCTCATTAAGGTGGGCTAATTGGTCTCCCGGTAAATGAAACAGAAGCGGCTCATCCATTGTGTTACCCGGCTGAGGTGAATCCTCTCCAGCGCACCCATATTTCCTTTGTCCGTGATGCGCTTTTTTTTGTCTCCAATGCGCGCTGCTGACGGGTGTGTTTCCCCTGCCGCTGGAGCTGTGAGATCCGTCAAGACTGTCGAAATCTGCCCCAATTAAACCGGAAAAGAAGTGTCTTCCTTTCAAAATAAAATTACTAAAAGTGTCACTTTTGTTCTCCACAAAGTTCAGTTAGGCCTATCTCCACTAGAGGGAAGAAAAGGAGAAACGCCTTCAGGAACCCCAAAGCTAAAGAGGCCTCTCGTGATTTTATGGTGCTGAAATAAATGGCTGGGAGTCAAAGCTTGTCAGGGTTTTCATCAAATCCTAACTCATAGTTTCTTCAAGTTTTTAACTGTTGTGCCATTATACATAGGCAAAAAAAAAACAACCAAACGCTTACTTTGGCATTTTGTTTAGTTTATATTGCCATGGACGATGTACCACGGATCCAATTTATTTTTGTGTTTTATTGAAAATGTAGCAGCACTGTATGCGTTCATTTATAGAGGATTTATTTTGAAACTGGTAAACGGAAGTTATGTAATTCAATGTAGCTGACTTGACCTTGGAGAGACAGTATCCCACCCTAGCGCGCACTCAGACTCCAGCTCTCTCCTCTCCACTGTGGCGCAGCTCCCCTCCTCCCTCCCCACCCATTTCTCCCCTCTCATTCCTCCATTGCGATGTCGGGGTAGGGTCTGGGAGCTAATAGGCGACCAACACATTAATACACCCCCAGAATTAAGAATGGCGGCCACACAAAACAGCCATATGAATATCTATGTATTCAGCGACACCAGTCATTCATTCCATAATTCAGAATTGCTGTGCAGCACATATGGTGGAAGTATTGAAATGGAAAACATGACCCGAAGATGTGGCTACAACATTTAATTCACCGGTGTTAAATTTGTCTGGACTCACTGTTGCTCATAAATGCAAGGTCAAGGCTAATCTGCAGAATATTCAACACCACCACCTCCAATAGAATGAGAGATATAAGCATAAACGTGGTCACATTCATAGACACATGTTTGGGGGCTGGCTTGTGTTTGTCTTCCTTTGTCTGTATAGCTACTGGAGTCGTAAGGATGGTGAATTTGCCGGTAGCGATTCTGCGGCGCAGCCTACCACATGGCGAGCATTTGGGCAAGGCGCAGCACAGAGAAAGCATTGCACTGACAATCACAACCTTCCCTCCACATGGATCAGTGTCAGTGGTAGACCTCAGACTGTCAGGTCACATAATCGTATTTAAGATTCCTGTGGTGGACCCCATAAAGCAGAAGCCTCATTTCCTCTCTATAGAATATATCCCGAAGACAAACATGATATAGGGTTATATATGGGCACGGAAAGAAAGACGGCTGATAGTGTGCTGAACACAGACTAATATAAAATAAATAAATACTGAGGCTGTAGTAATCAACATGCATGATGCAGGAGTTAGCTATTTGCCTTTGTCATAGGAAGATCCAGCCTACAATTTAGTGTTTTCTCTTTTCAAGATTCATTCTTATATTTCCACTCTCTTAAAGGATTGCAACACCTTTTCAGTTATTCTGCAAACTGAATTTCTAGGAATTAGCTTTCCAACGCTACAGCTGGTGACCAAAACTCAAGGAAATATGGGATCCACAAGCAAATGTTCACATTGATGTTGTCCCAGAGTTTGCATGATCTGCAGGTGCACCTGAAGATTTAAATTGCCCATAGGTGAAAATGTGGTTGTCTGTGTGTGTTACATGGCAACCTGACCGGAGTGTTCACTTCATCTCACCCAATGCATGCTGACATAGGCTCCAGCCGCCTGAGACCCTGTCTAATTTAAGTGGCCACAGAAAATGGATGGATGTGTAGTGAGGTTTACCACGTTAACGATCCGTCCACCATAAGTTTGATTAGGCTCCAATAGGCACCAGGTGTAACTCCAGGTGTAGCTCCAGTAGCAAATTCTCAGGCTGTAAAAGACGCTGCTCCTCATCCCTTGGGAGATTTAATTCAAGGTATTTATTTGAGCTGCATCTTATCATTGCATTGGGGTTCCCTGATAGGGGTATTGAATGGTCTTTTCTTGACTTTTCCCCTTGGTTGTTTGTGACTGATGACAAAGGTATGTAGGATCTACTGGATTTTGGTAACATAACTGCTTCAGTCACCTATTTCACAAAAGGTTTCTTGCCTCTGCAGAGGCACACTTCTATTCCTGTCCTGAGTGAGAGCTGATTGAACACATTTGGTTACTGTTGAGGTAAAACATGTAAGATCATTCTTCAATACCCATTTAGTGTCTCTTGTCAGTGTCAGTGTGTATCTTTTTTTCCATTGGAAACCTGGTCTCTGCTGTTCCTTCAGTGTTTTATGGGTCAAAATAAAACTGTCTGAGAAGGTTAAACCCTCAACCTTTGGTCACAGATGGATAGTTTATAAGTGGCTGATGTGTTGAATAGCTGTACTGGTGTTGATGTGTGATGAATTAAACATCAGTGGGGAAACTTTAGAACACACATGCAACATTCTGACGACTATTGTGGTCCAGGGTACAACTTCATAACAAGGTTAATGTTAACCCTGCAGAGAGAAGGTAAAACCACTAAATACCAAGCAGTTCTGAGGGTTTATGTATCTTATGCTAAAGCGTTAATGGGAATGGAGTTCTCAAAGATCCATCCAAGGCTCTAAGTGCACTTGAATGGTTTGATGGACATGAAAATACCACATACCATTGCTGTCTGTCTACCCATCCTACATCTCAATTAGAGCAATAAGAGCAGAGCCTAGGACAGCATTTTCCACTGCTTTCATTAAAATGCGACATGATGGTCTTCTCCTGTGACTGTGGCATTGCATCTTGAAAACTCTTTACCATGGTGGAAAAATGTTACATCTTGTAGTAGCACAACGCCATTTTTATTACACTTTCCACGTTTCACCATGATCTCACACAAACCTCTCTCTCAAACAGAAAAGAATGGAGGTGATAAAGAATGAACAAGAGCTGAATATCAAAGACATACAGATTATATACATTTTTTTGTTTATATTAATTTTGTGTTTGGGGGGGGTGGGGAAAGCCATAACCTGAAGAGGGTTGCTGGTTACTTGTTTTATGGTTTCGATGGAAGCCATTCATGCATACAAATACAAACCGACCTGCCATGAAGTAGGGTGCTCTGTTTACATGCAAAGGGAAGTTTTATTTTGTCATTATGCATTTAACCTGGTTTGGGATCTTTGAATGTAAAATTATAATCCAGTTGAACTCATCTAATTAAGATGGATCAAGTGAAGATTATATAATTATAATAATTAGTTATTTACTTATGTCAGAGCCAGACGTTGTGGTCATTTGGATCACATCCCTATTTATTTAGATTAAAATGTAATCTATATCTGGCTGTAATGGTTAGATGAGGAAAATAACATGTTAATGCAGTTATGCATGCACACAGTGAACAATGTGACTGGATCACCCATAATGAGGTTTTAAGGAACTCTATATAGTATCTGTATGACAGAGTAAAATGTCGACACCATGGGTACACACATCATCACAGTCTTTGCCTTCTAAGGATGATGTACAAAAGTGAAAAATTCATAAAGATATGTGAATGCGTCTTCACCATAAAATATACCCAGGTTGCTACATAGAGTTTTGGAAAATATCCCTTTGTGTTTATCTCTAAAACAGGAATTGTTATGGAAGCATATTGAAAGAGCAAGTGAGTCATAAAAAATGAGACCAAAGAAGGATTGCTAGGTCAGTAACCATGGCTCTCTTGTGTAAAATTTGGGGTAGAGCCTAGAGATAACAATGATCACACAGTGAATGAATTAGCAGCCATTGCTTCATGTACCAAAAAGGAAACTGGAAGGATTCCACTGAATATGGAACACACATAGCTTTTAGTAGAGTAACAAGGAACAGTAGCTGTAAACTGTGTCTTGGTACAAGCAACAAAACCACTAAAAATCAAGAATCAGTACCAGCATTTCATTGTGAGAGTGAACCTACACTATTTTTGGCTGAAGCTAAGGGAGTCTGGGAAATCCGTCCAAAACAGACAAGCAAAGTCGGTCACAACATCTGGCAGGGCAAGGCTGTCCTGATAGCCCTGAGCAGAATAGATCACTGGGTGAATGCATCTAATGGAGGAGAGCCATAATGGCTCCTTTGAATAATCAGCCGGACCACTATAAGATGTTGTTAGAATAAAAATAATTAATGAAGTTTTGTAAAATGTTTTCCCTAACAACACATCTGTTAATACATGCCAAATTAAAACACAGAAGATATCTATAATATGGATATCAGCAAACGTCAATCTTAACAAGAGCAGAAAAATAAAAGAGAATAAAGAAAATGGGTAAAAAACAAACAAAAACTAGCATCTAAGTATATCATTTTTTTAAAGCAGATATTTCCCTGATTCTTTCATCTCCTCAAGCTGCCCATGGACCTATATGTCTCTAACCTTGATGTTAGACTGCTCAATAAATTTCAGCCTGTGAATCTTAGGCTGCCAGTGGTAAGCAGATGAAATGCAGTGGGATCAATATGATCCTCAACTGATAGGTTTAGTATAATCGGGCAGCAGAACTCTGCAATGTGAAACTGGGCCTGGGTTTGTTGATTATCAGTTTTTCTGACATGTTGATTGGAACAGGAAGGAGTTTGAGGAAAAAAACAGCCACTGACCTCCTATTGTTTGAGCTTGACTTCTGAAAATGACCAGTCACACAGTCACCCCCACACTGGCTGCAAACAGATGCAAAAATTTGTGCAAAAATGATGTGTTTACATTCAAAGAATTTGAATTGACAGAATATGCATTCTAATTCAAATATGCATTGCTGATTGTTCACCTGTTTGTAGGAACCATTTTGGATTTGTTGTATAAGACTCAGAAAACTGTGTTTCCATAGCAACAGCAATTTGATGAATGTTTCAGTGCCAGCTGTGATCAACATTCTAAATTTGATGTACTGTCCCCACGCAAAATGATGTTTATTTACATGCCAACATAATGAAAAGTCTATAGAAGCCATGTTAGGCATATAAAGAAAACACTGTGATATTCCTGTGCAGTTTACATTCTTTATTCAAATATGTGTTTTAATAAGAGTTAGGATACTGGGCAGCAGGATGGAGTTGTGATTGTAGAGACAGCTGCAATGTCCTTGAGCAAGTCTGTGTCTGTCTGTCCATCTGTCCACTGCATGTGATACCAATTGTCTAAAAGATTTAAGTTCACAAACATGATTCTTGCAGTATTGAAGATTATAACGACCCACCTTTCTGTAAGTTTTTAGACAGACATGGTCATTTTGCTAAAACATACAGTATTTGTGCTGGATTTCAGCTTGCATGCAGTCATCTAAAACAAACAACACAGAATGGCCAACACAAACTGATGCAGCAGTGACCCCATGGCAAGGGCAGCCACACATAAAAAAAACCTGCCACAGGCATCACTCAAGATGGAGCCTAAATCTCACTGCACTTAACTCCATCATCGTACTCCATCAGCCTGGGCACTTCAGTCACTGGTTCCCCTGTGAAGGTGAAGCCTGTTCCTTATTCATGTGTACACTTCTATATATAAATATTATAATAATCAAGACATTAATTCTCTCTAATCTACAGCAGCATTTCCTTCATCAAAACAAGTTCTAAACAGATGCTGTCTTTGGAGATCTAGTGTAAAAAATCACAGACTGTGCAGATGCAGTAATAGATTTGTATTCCTGTCTTGTCCAGTGCGTGTCTCTAAATCAGAGTGACAACCTATTCATATCCATTTCTGCTGCGATGCAATAACTGTTTTATCTTTTCACACAGCTCAGTCACAACATCAAACAAATGACACATCAATCGTCTCTGTGACTTCTGCTGGAGCAGCACATTACTGGACACTTGCTTAAGACCTCTTCGCTTTAGCCTTCCAGATGTGGTGGAAACCGAGGCTCTAGGTGGATGAGGCCCATTGTGCATGGGCTCCAGCCAGGGTATCTTCTCTGCTGATCTGACTCACTCATGCAAATGGGTCAAGCACCCACAGCCTGTCTCACAGTTTGACTGATATTGTTGCAAATGTAATTGCAACATGGTTTTAACAAAGAAAACAACACTCACGATTGGTAGAGGTAAAGATTTATAGATTCAGTAGCATAGGCTACTTTTGTCCAAAACTTATAAAGATATCTAGAAGAAGCTTGGAATATAACCACTGTTCCTTCATGTTTTATTCTGTAACTGCAACGTTATTGAGTGTGCTAAAATGACTTGTGCATTTGAGGACAGCTGCACTGATGGACTTGTCTAGCAGGCAAAGTTGCTCTGACATGGTCTAATTATATCAGAGCTTTAGAATATATTCCTAAAAAGCACATCAAAATGACATGCTATGGTTTGCAATGATTATGATACTACCCAAAACCTTTTCTCACACAGAATGACCCACCACTAACCCTCACATCCTCCACATACTCCAGGCCTGAAAGCACAGACAGAGGGCACCAGAGAACGCCTTTGCTAAAATGCCACTGCATGCCAAAGCTTGAATTGACTGTTGCCATCTACAGCCTTAAGCAGGGAATTGGCCTCCAAATACTGTACTAAACCAACTTTACATGAATGAATATAAAAGGAGGCTAGTTTTTAAGTTCAAGATTCATGTTGGAATGTCTGACAATGCGAATACATGTATTCAAACTGATTTAAAATGGACTTTTTATACTGACCAAATCTAGACAGGATTGAGCAAATCCACATAATCTGGTTAAAATATGCTTAAGCGGCTTGCACCCATCTCTGAAAATCTCCATTTTTAATATTCTAATCCAGTATTTAATAGTGAAACAGACAGTACTCAATAGTGAAATACATTTACTGGATCGATACTCTGCTGTCTACTAGTCTGGCTCTATGCAAACAAAAGCAGATCCCTGATTGTGAAGGAGGCAGATTTTAAAGTGATTTATGATGAAGCCTAAAGACTAGAAATGAAAGCAGTGCAGCACTGCAAAAAAAACCCTGATGATGTATAATGGGGTGCTTAATTGCATACCTCTTCAAGACCACAAATCATCATCTGATAAAGCCTGTACTACTACTTTACTGTGGAGAGGGGAAAGTTTTTCAGTGCCACTGCTTTTCTGTGATTGATATTTATAAGAGCACTGTGGAAACACTTAAAAGCTACATTAGCTCTTGTTGCCACCTAACAAAAAAGGGTTGATCAGTAATACATTCCCCATCTAATATACATGTGTGGATAATATTAATAACATCCACAGTCTATTAATTGATTTTCCAGACTGACCTGTTTCTGTTCAGGGTCATGTCGGGACTAGATTCTAGCCTAGCATGCACTGAGCACAGCAAAACACCTTTGATACTGTAGGTCACCAGTCCATCAGAGGGCAAGCACATGGAGGTGTCAGTACACCTGACCTGCATGTCTTTGGACTGTGAAAGGAAACCTTAGCCTGAAAATCAAACTGAATTGCCATTTAATTCAACATAACATTCATACTATTTGAATTGCTGAACAAATCAGAGATGTGGGTGACTATTCACAGCTGCCCTACATACTATTCTTACCTAAGATACTGTATAGAGAAATAACTGAAATAATATGATTGTGTATGAAAACATTTTGCAGGGCACCCTGCAGAGACAAATGTTTAACAGCAAAAAATCCAATTTTACCTTCAAGTAAACAGTGTAATGAAAACTAGTCTTTTGCACCCCAGTGTATCACAGCTGGGTTGCACTTTTAGCAACACGGACAGCACCAGCTCCGAAAATGCAGACCACTGGGGAGGTGAATTGATGGCAAGTATTACAGCGATACTCAGCACACATGAATGTAGCCACAGGTGCACTGCTTATTTCCTCCGACCTACTTCCAATCCTTTTAAAGCACAAGTAACCAGAAGACCTTAAGGCCTTTAGTATAGTATCAGCAGTGTTGCAAAGTGCTGGTGAGATGAGCGGTAACCGTTGCATCACCACCCCATCCAACATATGATGAACTATTTTGAATTTAATGCCTTAAATGTAACTTATCACAACTTTATTACATCTCAATAGCATTTCTCACTTAACTCTATTATTCTATCTGGAATGCTGTGGAGTGTGAAAACATGTCGGGAAACTGAATGCAAAAAGACTGATGGAAATTTAATAGACATATTAGCACCGTAAGACATACTGTATTAATCCAAATTTACCCCGCATGTGTGCAAATGCACTTGCATTTTTAGTAATAATACATAAATCCATTTAGAACAGGGATGTTACTAAGGTAGACAGCACAGGCAACCTTGATGGCATTGATTATAATGGGAACTGCTGCAGATTATACAGATTCATGGGGCCCTCACACATCAGTCTCTTGTAGGACTGCAGACTGAGAGCTCTTTGTGGTCACAGTGAAGAGCAGACTATGCAATTTGGCTCTAGGCTTTTGCTAATCCCGACAAAGCTACTATTTGTCTGCTTCTGCAATTTGAACTGCAGGCACATCTCCTTTATTTAGTTTTCAATTTCCAAGAATGAGTACAGAGCGTTATACAGAGAAACTGGGTCAAAATGTGTGCATGCAAGGGAATTTCAGCGAGATTGAGCATGTGTGTCACATTCCAGAAGTCACTTTTGATAACTTTGTTTCATTTTTCATCACAGAGACACAACAGAAAGACAGATTAAAAAGCTTTATTCAAACTAGTATGATCAGGCAGAACATTTAAGCCAAATAAGCAACATCAAAATCCGACAATTAACTAGACTTGAAAATAAAGCAAGACCATTCTCTCCCATACTGTCTTTGATCCACCAAAGTGGGATGGAACTGGATTAGGTTTGATGCAACTCTCGAAGCATACTGTACAATCTGACTGGCAAATTAGCAGAGGAAAAACTGAGCTGTGTACACAAATGGATAATAACACACGTTTACTATGCCAAGCACAAGCGCCTCCTGTGCCATTCGATCACAGTGAATACAGAAGATATCAAAAAAGTCTACCGTATAAAAAAACACCAAGTATAAAGCAGTTCAATGTACAGTAAATGCATCTACTGGTTCTTAGTAGAACATCTGCTCCACCAAAAGGCTGAGCTCCTATCCAACAACGCCTTAGCAATTCAAGGTATTTTATCATTGGGGTAACTGTAATTTGTAATACTCTATGCCATTATTTCATTCATCAACAGTCACATATATCTTTTACAATGCAGAAGGCACGCAAGGAGCTCATCATTATGTGCAATTTATTCATTCTTTAAACACTGTTGGAATTAACCGGTTCAGGCATTGATTGCACACATGACATGTACTCCACAGCAAGAGATCCCTCATTAAGTGACATCTTTAGTCTGACAGACAGACAGCCAGCTGTGTTTATGTCTGGGCAGCCTGGTGGAACACCAACACCAGGCAACAGTGAGAGAGGAAAAGGGAGGTTAGATTTCACTGACTCAGAACATGTAGCTCGATACATCTAGAAATATTCACTGCATTACTGAATGAGTGCTGCGATCACATTTAGATTCGGTGCATATTTCAAAGTGGTGTCATCTGCTTAATACTTTCTATGCACTGTCTATGTGCTCAGCAGTGGTTTTTCTTTTTTTTTACTTGCAGAGTCAGCACTAGAATATCGCAACTACAATTAACACTATGTTCTCCTTCTCACAATCCAACACCTTACCTCACCCAGTTAGATTTGATCATTTAGCACCCTAATAAGTGGTCCTAATAAGCTCCTTGTTTCTGAGAAATTAAAGTCCTCTGAGGTCAAGAAAAGTACTCTAGATTCAATTTCAACTCATGTACACTATCAAAACAACATCATATGCACTAAACTACAAATATGCAACACAAAATGCCCTTGAAGAAGCTCACAAAAGCAGCATTAAAAGTTAATACATAAAATATCTATAAAAACATGAATATTCATAAAACAACACCTTGCCTGGACCTTATATTCCCTTGTACCACGGCAAAGATAAATACATTTTAATATTCTTACTCTCTTCAATAACCAGAGTATTTATCATTACAAAATATTTTTCTTAAATTTCCACTATAATTGTATTTTTTTGACTGATTAATACGATTTGCAATGTGCAATGAATGAATGCAGTTCATATTTGCATTGCCAGCTTGATCAGCCTGTGGAAAGTCAGTGAGAGATAGATTGGGATGATAATAGCTTATAAGTGTGATAAGCAAAACCCTGTTACAAAGAAAGTTGAATTGACATTTGACCCTGTTTTGAAAAATATGCTTCATCTTGTTTGAACGTTTTACACGCTGCCCACTCTGGCCCCGCCCCAATTTGTGATGTCAGAGTGCCTCTGAATATAAATGTGAACTGAGGACCCCAACCCCCCCCATGCACCCTCGCTCACCCCAACAAGAAGAGACAAGCTGAAACAGTGTACAGTAGATTTTGAACTTGAACATCATCATGGTCCAGAAAATTCAATATTGCAGTGTAATTCGTGTCTCCCCAATACAGCCAGATAACTGTGTCCCCAGTCAGATGCTTTATCAGTGCACACCTGACCTCATTATCATTTCTATACAACTACAGTATCTACAATCAAATAAAAAGAGAAATAATGCATCGCCTACGTTTGTTTGTTTTTTCCTTTTTTCTAGTTTTCTTTCATTCTTTTTTTGTCATTTTCACACATTCATCACTGTTGAGTACAACACTGTAAAAAAATTGAGAAATCTAAAATCATCGATCATTGGTATTTTCATCGGCAAGTTACTAGTTGACAGTATGAGCCTTGCCAAACAGCAAGACTCATAATACAGAAGAAATTATTATTCAAAAAAGAAAACACCAAGTGCAAAGCCTGAATCAGTGACATAACCAGCTACAGTTCAGTTTTTATCAGATTTATGGAAGAATTATATTCACCCTGATTCATGTGAATAGGCGTGTTTTGAACTTTTGCTTAAAAAAAGGTTGCATGATGGCGACTATATGGCGAGCTACTGATGGTTTCTAGAACGACAGCTCACAGCGTAAACCCTGGAGAGAAGGCAAGTTTGTCCATTGAGGAGTTTCAAAGCGTTAAGGAGGGAATGCTTTACTACATGAGGCAACTCTAGAAATGTCCAAATATCCTGCCATAAATGATTTCAATTCTATGTCCAAATATTTTAAACATGTTGAAGAATCATGCAGATTCATGCTTAAAAGAGAAAAGAAGGTAGAAAGCCGAGGTGATTAGTGGTCGGTGTTTGTACGGGGGATTGGAGGAGCTAGAGAGAAAGAGCAGCTGGAGCAGAGGGACTGAGGGAGGACAGTTGTTTTACATCTTCGTTGTGAGTCACAGGGAAGAATTTCAGCCAGAGACTCCCATGAAGAGATGATTATATCATGGCAGTTCTCTTCTGGGTTCCTGCTAAGAGACAGAACATAGAATTAGCCGAAACAGAAAGTCAACCTCGATATAAACTTATAGAAAGTCCTCACTCATGCAACAGTGGATCGTGACTGGTTACTGCCACCATCATTGACATGTCATTGGGTCTCAGGGACATTTAAATTCAGGGCTAAATCAATAACTTGTTTCATATTTAGGTGCATTTCTTTCAAATCTGTGTTGTTGAGGATTCAGAATTTTCACCAAATCATCCATAGAAATCAGACTAACATACACAGCTAAAATAAAATATGCATTTACTACAAGGTGTAACTAAAGCATGCACAAGCAGGCATCACAGTGTGCTATTTGGTATTTGGTGGGCCAATATTACAACTATAGAGGGATAAAAAGAATGGGCTGCATATTATTGTAGGACAGTGCTCACAAATTTGAAACATTCCCTAACAGAGCTCATGTGCAAGGATGTGGAGATAGTTGAAACAGTCGCTGCTCTCAGGTATGTTACATGCTGAGAACCTATTTGGGACAATTCATTCCCTAATCTCTTTTTTTTTTTCTGTCATCAATTTGCCCTGAATCTCTGCCAAGCTATCCAGATGTGCACAACAACAAGTCTGACCAGCAGCCAATTTTATTCTAATCTCAGCTCTCAGTAAGATGATAGGTTTTTTTGCACTTGAGAGAGTGGCCAATTTAAATTTTAGTGCTCAGAACAGCATTGCGTGTTGTGTTTGTGAGGGACGGAGTCTGACCGGGGACAAATGGAAATATTAAATTCTGCTCTATTTAATCAGGACAAAGGATTGCACCAAAGATTTGCATCGGGAACTGTGACAGTTTATCAAACCAGAGTTTTGCGCCAAACCAAGAATGTATACCAAATAGAAAAGGAGAGAAAATGTCTACACAATTATAGTGGCTCTACAGAATGTAGTTAGCAACCAGCATACCTCCAGTTGTAGAATGGACTTCCTTTCACTTTGAGTACTTAAGAACAGAAAACAGAGACAAGTTCAGTGGTACGTGTGAAACTGAGACACTCAAACTCACACTTACAATACATACACATCATCACAAATCTCTCTCTCTCTCTCTCGCTCGCTCTCCACATACACCTGTGCATTTATGCATATTCATATTGTTTAATCTTTCAGTGGTTTAGTCTGCAGGTCCAGCTGTACAAAAGCAAACAACATCTGGATCAGTTTCAGCGGTTCTGCATCGATAACAGTAACAGTCTACTGTGTGCAGGAGCGCTGCTGGAGATTCTACAGACCCCCAGCATGATGCATCTCACTTAGTACAGCGATATCTCTTGTCCTTGAAGAGAACCCCTCCATGTCTGGGCTCCTTTGAAGTACTCCCCCTCTTACGCCCACTAGTTATGCACTGATTGTGTGTTATGCATCTGCAATAAATGACCTACATACTACATAAGACATCGAACAGTGGCACATTTTTGTTTGGGGGGTATTTGTTTGGCCTAATTATGCAATGAAAGTGCAGATAGTTCGCTGTAGAAATACACTGATAATGAACATCAGCATGACTTTTTTTCCCAGATGTTTTCTCTGTTGCCTTTGTAAATAGGTGCATTACAGTCCATTATATATTTGCCTGTGGACATTCCATACTCAAAACCTCAGACTCATAACCCAGACACAATATAAATAATAATAATAATAATAATAATAATAATAATAATAATGATAATAATAATAGATTTTTCAGTCATCGGTGTCAACTTAAATGCATTTCAAAGTGAGAGTTACAGTGGTGGAAGAAGTCCTCAGATCCTTGACTAGAGTAAAAGTATATACAATTGGGTAGTTTAGTCCAATGGTGTCCCAACCTAGGGGTCGGGCCCCCTCTAGAGGGTCACAAAATAAATCACAAGATAAGTTTACCTTTTCAAGCCTTAAACAGTTATTTAAACAAAACCATCTGAGATGTTTAGAGAGGAAACGTTTCTTTGAAGAAACTGCTAACAACTCATAGACATCTAAAACATGATCAGGGGCCCCAACTACACACTGCTTTTTTTGCAGGGGGTCACAAGCCAAAAAGGTTGGGAACCACTTTAATTTTTAATAATGCATTGTATTTAATAAACTTCTCTTGTGTTTTTGTGTAAAATCCACCACTGGAGAGTTCAAACTAAGCACAATCAGGTATTTGCCAAAGACCTTCATCTTGAAGATAATCTCTTTACCAGTAATTGCCCCACAGTGTCCCTGTGTTTAAAATAATTAATAAACTATATATGAAATAAAATAACCAAACATATGAGAAAATTCTATTTCTAATTTTGCATACGTGACTTGAAAAAATGTATTTATAACTACAAAATGATGCTAAAGGCCCTTCTCTCAACCTGCACCTGTACCAACTTCATGCATCCACAGTAAATACAACAAAACATTTGTTGGCCTTCCAGGGAAAAAAGTTTTTACACTACAGTAAGTCCCTGAACACACCAATTAATTGTCTCATCAACACATGTTCTGGTTCCCTTTGTGTTGTCTGTAAGCACCCCTAAATAAAAGTGTGTTGCCCTTTTTCAGCTCCATCAATGTTCCACCTGTGATCGTCCTTCATAATTAATGAGACTAAATCACATCCAGACCCAGCTACCATTTCATCTATACGTACCTCCAGTGTGGATGCTCTGGAGTCTGTGGTCTCACTTGGCCCTATGCTTCTGGGTATACTGGATACAAAATACCCAGCTCCTTTGGGAATTATGGGCTGTCTCACGACCACTTTGCCCTTCCTGGTCTCTGCGAGGAACAAACTGTACCAGTAGGCATCGCTGGAGATCAGGGTGGAGTCTGCGATGGTGGAGCTTCTCTGGCTGATCACGCTGTTCCTGCTGATCACACTGTTTCTGTTGGCTGGGGGAATCTTGATGGCCTTTGGCTTTGGTTTTTGACACTTCAGCACAATAATAACCAAGATGGTTATCAGTAGCAGAAATGACACAGCCCCTAAACCGATGACTAAGTACAGGTTTAGGTCTGTGAAGACGTCATACTCTATTGGCAACTCTGTGGTCTCTGAAAAGGACATGACATGTTCCACTGTTGATATCTTGATGGTGACAGTAGCAGAGAGAGCAGGTTCACCGTTGTCTTTGGCAACAATCACCAGCCGCTGTTGTCTTGGGTCTCTGTAACTGAACATCCTTGTTGTCCGGATTTCGCCGTTGTACTGATCCAGGCTGAAGAGGGTTGCATCACTGATCTGCAGGAGCTGATATGTGACCCTGGCGTTCTGCTCAGAATCTGCATCAATAGCAATCACTTTGGCTATCAAGTGGCCCTTATCTGTGGACCTCGGTATCACCTCCTCTACGACAGAGCCCTGCGCCCGCCAAGGTGACACTATGAGGGGGGTGTTGTCGTTTTGGTCCAGAACAATGATGTGAACTGTCACATTGCTGCTCAGCGGGGGAACACCAGAGTCTCTAGCCTCAATGTGGAAAAGGAATTCCCTCTCTCTCTCATAGTCAAAGGTCTTCAGGGCATAAAGATCACCATTCTCAGGATTGATGGAGAACAGCATTGACATGGACGTGTTAACAATCTCCTTCTCCATTATGAAATAAACCAAGTACTGGTTCTCGTTGAGATCTGGGTCAAACGCACTAAGAGATGTCAATAACGCCCCTGGTAGATTATTCTCCACAACATGGATTGTGTAGAAGGACTGGGGGAATGTGGGCGCATTGTCATTGATATCCAGAATATCTAAAGTGATGGCTTCATTTTCAGATAAGGGCGGCGAGCCTTTGTCTGTCACCCTCAGTGTGATGTCATATTTGCTTATTACCTCTCTGTCCAGTGGCTTTGAAACCAGCAGCTCAAAGTAACCCTCTGAGGATTTGTTTAGGATGAACGGTAAAGATTCTTGCTGACTCAAAGTGAGCTCCACTTCCCCGTTGACCCCAGAGTCCCTGTCGCTCACACTGACCACTGCTATCAGTGTCCCTACAGAGACATCTTCAGTCAGTGTACTTTTCACAGACTTGATGGTCACCTCGGGGTAGTTATCGTTCAGATCTGTGATGAACACCATGACTTTACAGTGCCCGGACCGCGGGTTCGCCCCTCTGTCCTGAGCCTGTATGTGCATCTCAAAACTCTGACTCTCTTCGTAATCGATCACCCCCTTCACCTTGATCTCGCCTGAGTTTGGATCAAGTGAGAAGAGCTCTTGAGTCTTCTCTGAGGTGTACAGCGTATATGAGTATATTAGCTGAGCGTTTGTGCCTTCATCCAAGTCTGTTGCGTTTAAGGTCATGACCACTGTCCCAGCAGCCGAGTTCTCTGAAACGTTGACTGCAAATACCGGCTGACTGAACAGGGGGGCGTTGTCATTGATATCCAGAACATTAATAATGATGCTGGCTGTGCCGGAGCGGGGAGGCACCCCTCCATCAACAGCGGTTAAAATCAAATTATGAACTGCATGCTCCTCTCGGTCCAAATTACCGTTAAGCACTAAATCGACATATTTGGAGCCATCGCTGCCAGTTTGTATATCGATGTTGAAGTACTTGCTTTCGCTGAGATAGTACGTCTTGATTGAATTCGCCCCCACATCCGCATCCACGGCGTTTGTCAATGAAAATCTCTCACCGGGAGGGGTTGCCTCCGAAACGTCCAAGTGCATTGTCCTTCTGCGAAACACAGGCGCGTTGTCGTTGATGTCCATGATTTCTAACTCGATGTTAAAAATGCGAATGGGGTTTTCAAGTATGACATCCATTTTCAGAAAGCACGAGGTTGTTTTAGTCATGCATATGCTCTCCCGGTCTATTTTCTCGCGTATTATCAGCTCCCCTGTTTCTTTGTTGATGTCAAGGTAATTTTTGCTGTGAATGACATCGAGCTTTGCTCTGCGCTGCACCAAACTGCGAACATCCAGACCCAAATCTGTGGCCAGATTGGCAACAAAGGAGCCCTCTTCCATCTCCTCCGGTATAGAGTACCGAGTGATGGAAAGCGCACATCCCCATAGTGCAATAATGTAAAAACAGCCGAGATCAATCGTGTCCGTAAAGGAGCAATGACACGCGCCATTATTGTGGTATTTTTAAATCTAGAAATGAAACAGATCCGTCCTTACGCTCAGGTTGTCTTGATGTAGGGGAGCGCCGGTGTCATTCTTGCCTCCACGCGTTGTAGCTATAGCTGCAGTAGGCCATATACAGTACAGTACCGCTGGAGGAGCAGGGCTCTCACAGCAATGCTCTGCAGGGGCGTAGGCAGCATCTGTGTAGGCTGGCTCTGTGGCCTCGCTGAAATAAAGGGGCTGCACAGATGGAAAGTCTGATACCAGAAAAATGAAAAATGTATTGTTTTGATTCAACATTTTGTGCAGCAACTTGCATTTTTATGTTGCCCTAAAATATGAAAAAGAACAGTAGTCTACCAAGTAGCCTACGCTCAAAGTTAATATTATTTAAGGAGATATTGTCTAACTATACAACTGCTAGTTGTAAGTCATTCTGAGATTATTATTTTTTCTCCTGAAGTTAGGAAACATATGATTACATTCATGAAAGTAATATTCCCATATGGTTCCTTGGAAAGGTCTAATTTATCTCACCTATAAGACTCCCACTATATAGATGCAGTTCAAAGACATTTATTTTACTCATTTATTTGTTAATCATAATTAGAAGACCTTTGTGGAGCTATGTTAAAAAGTAAAGTATTTACAGTGTGAGCTATAACAATTATTCTATTATTAAACTGTTGAACCTTTGCGAAATTTTTCACAACTAAAAAAGCAGGCTATTCCCAGAATCTACTATGAAGGTTGCAATCAAAATATTACCAAACTGGAATAATGGGGAAAAGTTAAAGGAATATTGTGTTTTTTGTGGGGATGTTGTGTCATTCAAATCTTCCACTGTCCTGCAATATTGTCATACCACAAGAGGCTCTTGCCATATGGCTGATGATGATCTGACTGAGAATAGTTAGCAAAATAACATCACTTTGTATCTTATTTGGTATTTAAAATGTGTATGTATGTGTATGAGTTGTAACATACACTTAAAGCTGTGTTTGCATTTCTCACCTCTGTCTTGTAGCTTATTCCTCACTCAGTCTAACCTCATCAAACACACAGACAACAGTCATGGAGTTTTAAAAATGTTGCTGTTTTAAAATGTATCCCCAGCAGTGATGAGAAATTGTGTTCCATTTTTCTATGGAGTGATCTACAGCTTTTACTCCCTGTCATTATTTGTGCTTGCAGCTTTATTTTAATGTGTTTGGTTTCCCAAACTAAAGGGATTGTTTACTGACATGATGGTCCTCAACATTCCTCTCCTTTAGCTCTATCTGGTGACAATTTAGAGAATTACAGGATGATCTGGTCTTCACCCACCACACACACATTATATTATCTGTTTAACACATTTAAGGGTTATTTTGAACTAATTTACCTATTTTCCAATACAGACATTTCATGTCGGTATTCAAAAGAAAATATCTGTTGCACTAACTGTATGAAGGAATTGCTCAGTGGTATATTTAATAAGATTTTAATAAGATTTTACTGAAATTTTCACCCCTATCAGAAGTTTCTTTTACTACATTAGAAATGTTTGGACATGATGTGAGGCCCAAAATGTAACTTGCTTTGGATAAATTATTGTGATGTAACTACGAAGGTAGACTTTAGACAAAATAACTTAAACAGTACATGAAAAAAAGATACACAAGCAAGTCATATTAAGTTGCCACATAACTTTGTCAGCAGTAAATCTCCAGTTTGAAGGTTTTCCATGTTGAAGAATGACCCAGTGGTCCATTGCACATGGTTCACATAGTATGGCAGCAAGGCAAAGGTGCTCATTTAAATACATACTTCATGTCTACTGCAATTGTTAAATCATCTTTTTGTTGTATTAAAGTGAAAACAACAGAGACATGCAGTAATAATAGACAGGCTTAACAACAAGAGACAAGGCAGTAACACCTCACCATGACCTTCATCACCTCCCTGAACCCACTCAGCAAGACCCCTACAGCATCCACATGTACATGATGAAGAATTAGCAATGAGCAAAAACGCTATTATAAGCATTTTTTGTATTGCCACTATCACCTTTGAAGGTGAAATTGCCAAGAATAATCTGTTTATGGATAAAATCATCCATAAATAAATCTATTTATTTCTTGTTTGTTTTGTGCAGATAATGCATGTAATAGGGATGTACTGTAGCAGATGTGTTTTAGGGTTGTGGGATAGCACTGCTTGCTTATGTGTTGTTTTTATGTTATTTTATATTGATTGCTTTATTGTTGTCTATTTATTTTAATTTTATCATAATCTTTTATTGTCTGTTAATGTCCATGTCATATCATTCTTTTTTTTCTTTCAAGGTCATATATTTCCAGATGACTTTCTCACCAAGTTGCCAATTGAATATGGGATATAGAAGTCATGGCCATACTAACCGTTTTTTACAAACTCATTTAAATGTATTCAAAATATAAATACTCAAATTGATGATTTTTTCTAAATATATGCATGCACACTAAGATGAAGAGTAATAAAATAGTGTAATATTATTTAAGACTAATATGGAAATAAAATGGTGAATTCCAACATGCATATCATGCACAGACATAGAGTAGGCTACTTTCCATAAAAAGAGATATCTGTGAGGAAAAGGCACCCTCTAGTGGAAAAAAAAGGGAGCGACTCCTCTGCTCAAAGCTGTGGAAGCTATGGATTGTTGGGAGAGATAAGAGGGAGATAAAGAGAAATAAAGCAACACAGACTGGGCTCTGAACAGATTTTACATGGCACAGAAAACAAACATATGCTGTGTGTCTCTGCTTATAGCTCATGGGACGTATTATGATTGCTAAGCCTGGCTGTTTTTTGGACTGGTTGTGATATAGTCACAGATAAATCTTGGCTTGATTGTCTGTAATTATTGGCAGGATATAGCTGTGAGCCTATCTGGATTTGTATTTAAAAATCCTGGTTGTCTCGAAATGACAGGTTTCATCCTACCAACTTGATCTCTTGAGAGTTCAAAATGAATCTGAAACTGGCCTTTGTCACTCAGTGTTTTGAACATAAAGCGGTTCACTGAGGAAGTCAGGCCCAAGCCCAAGATTAACCCATTGGTCTGCAATAGCTCAGTTAGAGGCGATGGACCTTGAGGATTATCTCCAGAGTAGTAGTTAAAACCCTGGGTTTACAGACCAGAATGTCAAGAGAAAAGGTTAAATGACACTCAGGGCCATAAGTCACAACACAACAATAATAATAACAGCTTCTTCTTCCATAGGCTTCATATACGCAGGTGTCCATGTTGTAGAGTGAGGATCCTCCTGACCAAGACTGGGCTCTTGCCTTCATCTTCTAGATGTAGCGGGGTTGGCTGAAATTACTACGCCTGATTGCATCTCAGCAGGGAACTGGGAAAAAAATAGTTCAAATCATGCAGTGAGCGGCGGCCTTGCCAGCTCTGCCCCCTCTTTGTTTTCTGAGAGGGACATTTGAAGCCACTTAGCTAATCGTGCTCCTGACACATCTTATTCAATGCCCTCAATGCCATGGGATTGCATTGATCTTATCTATCTGCGCAAAACCGCTGTAATTGTTATTTACACTGTTTACACTGTGTTCTGATATAAAAGAAATTCTGAAAATCAGTTTTTCATGGTGTAAAAGTTTACTTTTACTGCTTTCCTGTGTTTAATGTACTTATTTATTCATAGTGAAATCAATGCTAAGTTACTCTAGCAGTTATTTCAGAGCCACATACAGTAAACACACTGGTTCAGCATATCATCCACCAATACAGGAATAAAAGTACAGCTGTTCTGTCAAAAACAACAGCTACAGAGTTGAGATCAGATTTATTGATATTAATATTTACAGATAGACTATATACAGAGTGATTAGTCCGACTAAGCATATCTGTGTAATCATCTGTAGATATACAAATCACACTCAATGATAAATACAAATCTGGAATGCATTTAACCAGTGACTGAATTATGAATCTTTACACAGCAGTTGCTTGTGATCAAACAATTTGAGCGGTCCAAGAGGTGAGTGTTATTTACAGTAACGTTACACCTGTGGCATTGCCCTTCTAAATGTCAACAATTCGATGTGATGTGTCAGTGTAATGGTCTACTGCACAAGCCCAGTGAGTAAAACCACAGCTGTGACTCTATTCCTTGCAACACAATCCCTCAATGAACCCTGGATGTTTACATCCTGATGGACACGCATGGTACCACTCAAGTCACATTTCTGAAATCCGATGCATTTGCTACTGAGTCTCTCTTCTGTTTTGAATTAATCTGTGCTGCAATACATCTACCACCTGTTTGCATTGCTTGTGCATTGTGCCCGGACTGCATTCAGATGTAATACATTTGTGAACAAATGACCTTTCACTAAATGCACCAGGCATGATTGGACAGCTTGATTATCTAACCATGATTACAGCATTTTTGAAAGATAATGCCCGCAAAGATTATAGTTATAGCTTTTCTTAAATACATATCTTAAATATGTTAGCTATAGGTGGAAACCTCTACTTTGAAGGCTATAAAGTATAATGTTTCTAGCTAGTACAGTTAGTTGGTTCACAACGTTGACACACAGCATTGTCCCTATAAGACGAAAAGTTGTCTCTACATAGAAGTGACTGGTACAAGGACAACCCTCCTGTAATAGACTGCTGAAATCATGAACCTTTTTTGAAGTTAGACATTCACTATGACCTTACTGAGAACCAGCTGTCTCCAAACAGATCAAATCATATTTACCATATTTACCTGAGCTCACTGCTGATGGAAAAGAGAAACCTTATTTCTAGTGTTCCAGTTTACTTCCTTTAAACTAGACCACAACTTCATGATGGAAAAGTCAGTCTGCTACTTGGAGATCCCATCATGACTCAAAATAGATGTATGTATTTATACTTTATTTCAGTATTTACACAAATAAAAATATACTTGTTGTAAGGAGTGGCATTAAATTCCACTGGAGAAAGGAGAAACATAGTCTGTCAGCCTCCAAGAGCAACACTTCCACTGGAGAAGCAAGTTAGAGTTATTAATGGAACTAGTTAATGGTATATATATCATACACAGAATATACAGTAAAGTTGGTGTATCATTTGAAGATGTCATTGCTTATGAGACCATCGTCTCGGTCAAAAGATTGTTCATAGTTTGAGATGAATCTCTTTTTCTTTCCAAAAGTAGAGAAAGTGTTGTACACATCCAGTTCTCCTCTGGGTGCCAGCTTCAGAGTGCTGTAGTCAGACGTGGTGCCAGGGATGTATACATTGTGCTGGTAGTCTGGTGGCTCAGAATGAGGCTGGGTGTACTTTGGAGCCCATGAGTAGTTAGGAACCGCTCTCTCTTGAAGAGACATCTTGCAGTCTGTAAAAATGCGCATAAATTACAGTTTGTATTGGAAGATTATTTCTGCAAAGAGCTCATATTTACATACAGTATACTTGATCTGAATAAGGTGGCTTTAAGGCATCTCAGCTTTTTTGCAAAAACAGCAAATCACCTCTTACATGGACTTATTAATCCTCATGTTGATGCATTAAAATCCCCCTCCAGTTTTGGGCCCTGGTGTTATCTGCTTTTCAGTTTACCATTTTATATTTCAGACTAAATCCTTAGGCACAGACACAGGGAGAACCCCCACCCCACCAACCCTCTTTCATGTGAACAAGAATGAGCCCAAATTGCACAGTTGCCACCTACCATTCATATGGTTTCCCCAGGTCCAGTACTGTGGTGCTACAGAGCAGGAAAACCCATCGGCATCATATTTTTGTTGACGTGAAAGAGTGCCCTCCATATTTGCTGAACTATACCTGAAGAGATAAAGAGAGAGCACAAGTACAAGTTTAAGTGTGCACATGTAAGTGTGTGTGCATGCGCGTGTATTGTAATTGGCTCAACTATGTATTCACCTCTTGTATGCTGAGTTGCGTTGGTTCTTGGTCCAGGTCCAGTCCTTGTTTGAAAACTTAAGCTACACAGTTGAAACATTAAAAAAAAAACTTAGTGACTAGCTCAACAATTGCACTGCATTTATGTCTAGATGCAGTCATGTATATACAGAATAATGGCAAGGCTAAAGGCATGAGATAAGGGAGATACAATATAGTCAAAGTCAGTTTGACTTGTTCATGTTGAAAGGCAACAGTTAATAAGTTCCATAGAAAGAAAGTCCAACAAAGTCAAATTTCAATGAAACAGCTGGAAAACGTAGGAAGGTTGCCTATTAATTATGTTTTTACCAGACCATTAAAACTACATTGTATTATACATTTCTTACATTAACAAATTACATAATAGTCTCTCTAATGCAACATTACAATGATGGAGATGATGTCACATCTCCTAAAAATTGCAAAATGAATTAGTAACTAATCTGCTTGTGTGACTAATGTGAGGTTTAATATTGATGGATATGCTGATGCTGTTGAGTAGAGCCCAAACACAGCTGCAGTGTTTAGATCAAGAGACAGCTTCAAGTCTGTGATAACAACGTGCATCTCTTTTATCTCTGCAACACCTTTTATGCCTGTGTCACACACCTTGACACACTGTGGTAATTTGCCTACAGACTGCAGAGTATATTGTCACAACATGTGGGTTGATTGAGGCTGTATGTTCCAATGGATTACTTGCATAAAACACTGAAATTGCAAAATAATCATACCTTTTTTTTATCGTTTTTATCGTACAGATAACAAACTGGGATTGACTTAGTTGTAATATCATATCTATAATGTTCATCTGATTATCCCTCATAGAGTCAATTATTATGACAGTTTACAGTTTAACATCCCTTCATACAAAACAGGTTTTATAAATGTTTCATAAATGACTGAAGATGATAGATCGTGTTAGAGCGTCCCCTAGCGTGTAAAGTGCATTGTGACATTTGCCCTGTAGTCAACCTTTCTGTCATTTCTAATTGAAGTGGGACAGCAGGACGACTAGTTAAGAGTGTGATTCTTAAAGTGAAGTTGTATGTTTCGATATATTTCAGTGTATTACCTCGTTTGGGGTTGCTGCTCTGTTGTTGGCCAGTTCATTACGGTCCAGTGCGCTCCAGCCAGAAGTCAGGTAATCTGTGCTCTTGGCGTTATTCTGTTGAACCGACATTACCGGACTGCAGGGCTTGAGGAACATGAAGTCACTTTTGGACGATTCCGGTGTCAGACACATTTTGTAGCAATAGACCTGAGGAAGTGCGCCGTTGCCGTTTGCCTCCGCGCAGCCGGACGCGCCTGTGGACATTCGAACATTTAAGTTGGACTTTTTGAACACCTCTGTGGTGGTGGATGTTTCTGTGCGAGAGCAGCAGCAGCACCCGCTGATAGAGGTGAAGTTGGACTCTCGGTTGGACGGTCTGCCCTTCAGTCTCCGCACTGCAACCAGGACGATAATAGCCACCAGAAATGTGAAGGAGATTGCGCCCAGAGACACGATTAAGTACAGGGTGAAGTTGGAGCTGTGATGCGGGCTTAGTGACAGGTCACCCAAATCGGGCTGCGAATCTGGCAGGCTGTCAACCACTGACAGAATGATGGAAACTGTGGCCGAGAGGGGCGGCTGACCATTGTCCTTCACGAGAATGACCAGTCTGTGCCTCGCGGGGTCTTTCTCCACCAACTGGCGTATCGTCCTGATCTCGCCTGTGTACAGAGCGATGCTGAACAAGCTCGGGTCTGTTGCTTGGAGCATTTGATAAAAAAGACGCGAGTTTTGACCCGCGTCTGCGTCCACCGCGCTGATTTTGGTGACAAGGTGACCGGCGTCAACTGATCTGGGCACTGCTTCGCTGGTTGCTGTGCCGTTTTGCGGAACTGGTGACACAATTACAGGGGCATTGTCGTTTTGGTCCAAAATAAAGACACTCACTGAAACGTTGTTGTTCAGAGGCGGAAAACCGGCGTCCTGAGCTTGAACTGTGATCTGAAAGTTTTTAAGTTGTTCGTGGTCGAAAGATCGCAGCGCGTAAATGTTCCCGTTGTCTGAGTTGATGGACACGTATGTGGACACGGGCATTCCCTGTATATCACCTTCCAGTATAGAATAGGAGAGGTATGCATTTTGACCAGAATCTGGATCCAGGGCAGTCACCGAGCAAAGTGATGCTCCCGGCGCGTTATTCTCAGTCAAATACACAGTATAGGAAGGCTGTTTGAAGTGAGGCGCGTTATCATTCACATCAGACACCTGAACCAAAATAGTTTTCCTAGTGAACAGAGGTGGAGAGCCCATATCTCTGGCGGTAAGGGTGATGTTGTACTCTGCGACTGTCTCTCTGTCCAGAAAATCACAAGTTACTAATGTATAGTAGTTCTTAAAGGATGAGTGGAGCTGAAATGGGACGTGATGGGGGATCTCACAGTCCACATTCCCGTTCTCACCTGAGTCTTTGTCCATTACGCTGATGACAGCTATCACAGTTCCCGGGGGCGCGTCCTCCTGCACAGGTGTGGACACTGATGTCAGGATCACCTCTGGAAGGTTGTCATTTTTATCCAAAACGTTCACCAGCACTTTGCAGTGAACTGCCACAGCGGAGGGGCCTTTATCTTTAGCCTGAACATAAATTTCATGCATCCTGGCCTTTTCATAATCTATCACTCCTTTGACTTTGATTTCCCCCGTGCGCGAGTCTACGCTGAAAAGCTGGCGCACTTTGATGGGAGCGTGGCCACTGAATGAATAGGTAATATCAGCATTGGGACCCTCATCTAAATCGGACGCATTGAGTTTTATGACAACTGTGCCTTTAGGTGCGTTTTCAGCAAGTCTCACTCTGTAAAACGACTGATCAAACACAGGCGCGTTATCATTTGCATCCAAAACGGTGATATCAATTTGCGCAGTGCCGGATCTCTCCGGCGCGCCCCCATCCACCGCTGTTAGGACCATTTGATGCGCACTTTGCTGCTCCCTGTCCAATGGGGTTTGTAGGACTAGTTCTGCAAATTTACTGCCATCACTGCGCGTCTGTATATCCAAAAGGAAATGCTCATTTACACTCAGCAAATAGGTGCGCAGCGAGTTGGATCCGACGTCCAAGTCCTGTGCGCTCTCAAGTGGGAAACGGGATCCTGGCGCAGCGGACTCCGATATGTCCAGATTAAACTCGGTCCACGGGAAACTAGGAGAGTTATCGTTCACGTCCAAAATTTCCATCTCTACCCTGTACAGCTCCAGAGGGTTTTCTATGACCACTTGCAAGTGAAAAGAACAGGACAAACTCTGCTCGCATAGTTCCTCACGATCAATTCTTTCATTGACAAATAAAACTCCATTTTCTAAATTTACCTCCACATATTGCTTCTTGGCACCTGAGACTATCCGGAATCTGCGCGCAGAGAGCTTGTCCAAATCCAAGCCCAGGTCCTCTGCAATATTGCCAACAAAAGCTCCATGCTCCAGTTCCTCAGGGATTGAGTAGCGAATCTGTCCCCAGACTGCATCCAAGAAACAAGTGAACAACGCAAAACGGCACAATACGTGCCATTTCCCACATAGTCTTTTCTTCGCCCCTTGTGTGTCCATCTGTAGGCTGAAGCAATGCCGCAACTCACACCAAGGACTGTGTCTGTGCTGTACTCATACAAGATGATTAAGGCAGAATTGTGCAAAAGACAGTCTGGAAAAACTTGACATTGGTGGGACTGGAACAGCTTCTGTCTGCCTGAGAGAAAAGAGAGGAGAGAGAAAGGGATGTGCAAGGGCTACTAGCCTATCTCAGATTAGTGTGCTTTGTGTGTGTGTGTCCGTGTGTGTGTGTGTGTGTTTATTATTGGCCCTACTGTTCCAATAGGGGGGAAACGACATCTGCTCGGATAATCTTTCCTGCCTACTAGCCCGATCAAATTCATGTCACAGTCTCTAGGCTTTGACCGCAGGTCAAACGTACTTGATTCGATTTCTTATAAGAGTGTTTCATCATTTTGAACTGATATAGTTCAGCATAATCGGATATAAACAAAGCTTCCTGCAGCATATTCACTCTAACTCATAAAACCGGTAAAAAAGTTACAGTTGTAGACTTTAAATACTTAATCAAACTATTTTAATTAAAAAAAACATGCTTTACTTAATGGAGTATTGTTATTACAGCACAGGATAGTAAACATTGAATGAAATTGTCCTAGAAATGTGGAATAAAAGGACTCTATAAGAAACCTTTCAGTAAACTCATTGTCATAACAAACAGAAACTGTGAAAGGAAATCAATATGAAAATCCATTAATTGTTGTTTATATTTAGAGGAAGTGATCCTATCCAATCAGAGGAAAAGAGGCAAGGAAGCCACAACTCAAACCGGCTTTAAAGACCTTACCTAATGAAAAAAGAATGATAGCAATCCTTTAGAAGAATACAGGGACTGTTGCAGCATCCTCAATAAAAAAAGGAAAGTCCATATGTTTATTATAGAAACTGTTACTTTAAACTTACTATAAAACGACTATAAAGTCTCTAAAGAGGAATGTTATATATAGTGACATTATGGACAGTGTTGGTTTGAAGTCTGTAAGTTGTAAAATTATCCTCAGGAAGCAGCTCAAATTCCCAGACATCATCACAGTACCCTGGCAGGGACTGCTCCTGTTTAAAACTGTTTTCTTCCCCAGCATATTTCAGTGTATTAATACTCAAATTGAGCAGTTGTATCTGTTTACCATCCACCTCAATGCACGCTCCACCCGTTTGCTCTGAAAAACCCAGTTCCCCTGGTTAAAAACTGAAAACACAATCTGTCTGCAGGAATGAAACTGCAGCAGATGGTGAGGTTTTCCATGGGCTCATGCTCTTTTTAATTAATGGAATGGAGATTAGAGGGCATTTTCCCTGGATCATTAGTGAACAGAGGAATTAAGACATTTTGTGAGGAATAATCCCAGGGCTATCCATGTGATGCACATGTGGTTTTCTCTCAGTGGTCATACTGACCTGCTTTTCACAGCCTAAGTGCATGGCATCACTTACGCACTGCAGAAACTAAGTAGCTGGGATAAGGGGACACAACCACCACATTTAGGGATCAAAAATACAAAAGAGATTATCTCTCTGTCACTCTCCCTCTCTCTCTCTGGCACACACACACACACACACACACACACACACACACTGTCTCTCACTTTGTCCCTCTCTCCCTCCCTCCCTCTTTCTCTCACTCAAGGGCAAAAGTAGAATATCAATCCCTTTGTCTTTAACTACTTTCCAGCTTTAAAACTGCAGGATTAGAATAGGTTAGCCTATATTCTGCAGCTTTTAACACTTAAGCGGTTTTAGTTGGAAACAGTGTCATGCATTCCGCTTAAATGGTAAAATGTCTGTCATGTAACATGTTCTGAGTGCAACTAATTATTCTGAATTCTATTTAACCTCTTGTGAAACATTGCAGATGCTCTACACCACCTGGTATGAAGAGCCAAGAGCAAACTGACAGCGAGGACTTCTCACATGATTGACTGCTTTGGTTATGAGGGAAATTCTCTTCTCACCAACATCTATTCTCCTGTTTGTCTTGTCACACAGTATACAAATACAACTTGTATGTTCCTGTTATATTTATGGCAGACATGCCATGGGAACGGGGTGCATGGGAATTGTTACACACAGTATGCTTTTTGAACTGGGAAAGGTTGTGAATAAGATCCTGCCCTAGTGTGAGAGTATGTGCATACACTCACATGTGGGTTGGTCAGAAAGAAAGTGCTGGTTTGAGTTTATTAAATGTACCCAACAGAACGAATAACATTGCCAGAAAAAAGGATTTTGGCTCAAATTTGGGTATTCCATCTGTAAACATAGATTTTCATTAATAAATTAAGCAATTCAATAGTCTGCAAAAAATCCATTTGGATGTTACCTCATGCGCATGGTTGATTGTGTTTATTATTAAAGTCTTTGTTGCACCACAAAAATGTTGTTATCTTTTCCCTGAGAGAACAGAAAAATCAGTGAAGGAAAGGAATTAGAGGAGGTGAGATGTAGAGTCCTTTGTCCTCGTTTGATTTTTACAGAAATTGTTATGGATCCAGTATTTTGATGTTTATCGGCGTATAAATATTATGTTCACAGGTATTATAACCAACATTAAACTCAAATTGTGTCGCTGTCTATAAAGTAGCTTCACAGTTTTGTATGAATCTAGTCTTCTCCCTGCCCCCTATAAATTTAGCAGCACATGGGTTTTCATGAGGTCATCACCTGAGTTATTAAATAGGCTCAGTATGTTTGCTGGAACTTAAAATGCATGTCAGAGGAAAGAGGGACAGCTGAGAGCAGAGTTGTTACTGGAGTTGTCACTTGGGAACCTCCTGACACTGATAGCTGGTTTAGAAAGCCTCTGGAAAGAACCCGTTTCTCTCTCTTTTTTTCCACTTAGAAAATGATGTGTGCATGAGGCAACCACCACCTCACCGAACAGCGACATTATGACATGTTGTTGCCATGGCATCAACTGTAAACAGTCATGTCACGCATGCAGTCCACAGAAGGAAGCTGTCAGTAACATATGGGAATATCATACCTTTTCTTAGCATTTAATTTTCTCCATTCTAAACAGATAGAGTACTTCATGTCCTCTTTCAAAGTGCTTCAAAAACTACATTACCACGTTTTTAATAAGCCACCCTCTATAAAGGGTTTATAAGTTGTAATTGATGGCTTCATAGATCAGTTATAAGGCATTAATAAGAACAAGTTTTGGGTTGTCTTCTTTAGGATGACTTCTTAATCATTCTGAACCAATTAATTAACATTTACAACTGCAGACTTGATGGATTAAAAAGCCCTTTATTAATTATTTATTGACATTTTTGTTTCAAGATGGCCAAACATGAGAAACCTGTGACTCTTGATTAAATACTATATTAACATTTGTAACTGCAGAATAGATGTTTTTTTAAAATGTTAGAGCCATTACCTTTTATTAATGACTTACCACCATTTATAACTGGGTGCTCATGGGTTTCTCACCTTCTAAAAAGGCATCGTGTCTGCAGTTACACACTTCTTCCTCCCATCCATCCACTCTGACCTTATCTATTCCAAGTCTCTGCAAAGAAGCCATCAAAGAAATGGCTACATGCACACATCAACAGCAGACAGTGAGGATGGTTTTGCATACGATGAAGAAAGTGGCTCTTTTAAACGCAGACTCTGAGATTACAGAGCAATTCAGGTCAACGGCGGATATGGAGAGACTAAACAATTACCCCACCAACAAGCAGATGTCTCTCCCCTACAACACAACACCATGCATCAATGCAGAGACTGCTCAGTCTGTGTAGCATGGTCTTCTCTCCCAAGAGGACAGCCTGTTACAGTAGACAGCCAATTTGAGAAGCTTCTCCTCTGTTGCTATGATCATTACTTTTACAGGAAAGGAGAGACAGACTGCAGACAGGAGCGGAGACTGCTCTTGACTGAGGTTGACCTGCTGTGTTGAGCTATCATAACTTTAAGGCCTTCAGCTATTGTTTTTGCAGTTCTAATCATCAAAATCACAGATGTAATTGTATCATTTTCACCTGCCTTTTTGATAATATTTCTAAAAATTGAATCTTCAATGTCTGTTGTTCAAAATGACATTCTGACTTTATCATTACAAAAATGTGATATAGGATGTTTTAAGAAAAGTATTTAGAAAATGACATTATGGCTGTGGTAAAAGGAGAGTCTATAGTAGCACAAGAGAAGTCAGTCTTATGCTCTGTTCCAGTTCTGTATTAAAGTATATACTAATTCTTTGTTCTGCCAGCTATTTGAATACAGACCATGTGGACACTACTGGGATGTGACAATTGAGTCTTTACATCAGAGATGATCATATACAATCTCTGCGTATGCTACCTATGCAACTGTCATTCAGGCCACTGAATGAAACTTTAATTTCATATTTGTCATTTGGATTCGGCTATAGGGCTGCAACTATAAATTATGTTCATGATGGGTCAATATGTTGATTTTTTTGGTGATTTGTTGATAAGTCATTCAGTGTATTAAATGTCAGAAAATAGCTCTTTTCTCAGAGCCCAATGTGACGTCTTGTGCCTTGTACCCCTATTCAACCAACAGTCCAAAACCCAAGGATATTCAATTTACACTCACATGAAACCGAGAAAAACAGCAAATGCTCACATTTTAAAAGCTGAAACGAACGAATTTTTGGACTTGGACTTAATCACTTTTTTAAATTCTTGGCGATTAATTTTCTGTCAATCGACTAATCGTTTCAGTGCTAGATTCACCAATGGTCCAGGAAGTATTCAGATCCTTTACTTAAAGGCTCTGCACACCCATGGTAAACCCACACAAGTGATTTTAATTCTTTTGGCTGATTAGACCATGTATCCGCACTGTGCTTGAATCACATCTCCCAAAATATCCTGTTAGTGTCGTTGCACCTGTTTGTGCGGAACAAATTACACCTTCATAATTCTTAGTACACAAAGTCCTTTTCCTCCCACATTCAACCTGAGCAGAGGTCTAGTCAGCCAGAGAAACACCTGTGTTGGTGTGCAAGACCTTAAAGTAAGAGTAGCAATAGACCTTTTCCACAGAAGACATTTTGACATGTCGCTGTATGAAAAGCACAGGTGTAAATAACTCAATGAACGATGGCTTAATTCCAGTTAGCTGCTTCAATTTCAGGGTCTTGATATTGTGCATGCTGCCTCCCTGTCACATTGTCATGGCTTACAGAGCCATTGTTAAATTATTAGTAACACCTGTGTTTTTCCCTGTATGACAATTTAAATAATTTTCTGCTTTGTAGAAGGCCTCTATAGAACAATGTAGCAATACTCCATTACATTCACAAGTATGTAAGTATTAAAATGTATTTTAATAACTCTCAAATCTAAATGAAGGACTCATTCTGCAGAAGAAATATGAATGGTATATGATCAAATATTATATTTATGGGTTATTATTCCTGTTGCATTCATGTGTAAGTGGCATTTTACTGTTTGAGTTGGTCAAAGTAAAGCTAATTTTAACCACCTTATGTACTGTTACAGTAGGTAGTTTAATAGCAATGCATCACATTTTACTGATTATAGATTTTTTTGTGTAAAACCTTTATCAGCAAAATAAATAGTAACTAGCTGTCAGATAAATGTAGTGGAGTAAAAGCACAATATTTGCCTAGAAATGGATTTACTCACGCACGGAGTACAAACAGCTCAAGTACAGTACTTGTGTAAATCTGTGTGTATTTTGCTTTTTACTGCTGTAGTTGTAGCTTAGTCTACAGCAATGCATCATATTCTATAAAGATAGAGGAAAAACAGCCCTGTTTTCAGCCTGGACAATACATTTTCAAGCTATTTAAAAAAGAAAAGAAAAGAAAAATTGTTTATTCAGTTTAAGAAGTAGGAGATCTTTTTCCTCAACTTATAAAGGAACACTTAATCCTTCAGTTAATCAGGAAAATAAACTGGACAGGAAGAGTAGGCTATGAACAAGTGTAATTTGAAAAGTACAAAAACTAGTAACTCAAGCTGTCAGACAAATGTAGTGAAGTAAAAATGTACAATATTTCCCCCTGAAATGTAGTGGAGTAATAGGAAGTTGCATAAAATAGTCATACTTAAGTACAGCACTTACGTAAATGTACTTAGTTACATTCCACCATTGGTATTTTG
Organism: Macquaria ambigua; assembly: GCA_008360985.2. Taxonomy (NCBI): domain Eukaryota; kingdom Metazoa; phylum Chordata; class Actinopteri; order Centrarchiformes; family Percichthyidae; genus Macquaria; species Macquaria ambigua. The sequence continues at coordinate 101,049 of VMKM01000182.1, forward strand.
TTTAGGCCCACAGCACATACTTTCTCAGGTGGCCATAAACTGCCCATAGCTGCCCACAGTCTCTCTGTGCCTGCATTGCCACGTGTAAAAGTTTCTTTTCCCATACTTTCTCCATATTTTTACTGAACATACTGTAGGCGAGCCATGCCTCACATGAAGGGCTCATTTTGTGCTGCTGAGTCTGGAGAGAAACCTTAACCCCAGGTGCACTAGAGACTGGAAGGATGCTAAGATTTTATCCTGAGACTGTCCACAGCGCACATTGTTATTGTAATGGTGAGTAAAGTGTTTTTCACTGTTTTTCTTCTGATGTGCTGTTGAGCCGCCAACATTGTCGCTGTCCATGGTGTTGAAATGTACCAAGACAGCCAGTGGTGTGTGTTGGGTATGCACAGTGTGTTTGTACTAGATTTGTTTGTTTATTCTGGTTTGCTCACAATGCCCTTGATGGAAGAGCAGTCTGGTAATTCCTCCTTGTTCAACAGCCTCTAAGCTTGCCTTTAAATCTTGCATTGCAACTTTAATGCATGACCCTCTGTGGATTTACATTCAGTGACCGGTTAATTAGGTACACCTAGCTAAAACCATTGCAGTCTAATACAATAGTCATGAAAACATATACTATACTATACAATACTGAGAGGTATTTAGTCTACCTTCATTGATATAAAGGGGTTGGGCAAAACAGTAGAAGCACTTCACAACACAATACCATTCAGCAGCACAAACGAAAGCCTCTAAAATGACCACAAAGTTGATTTAATACCTCTCTACAGTTTGAACAAAAACTGAACATTATAACTTTGATGAAGATCAGATGTATTGCTGGGCCAGTGTGTTAGACTGCATTAGTTTTAGATATGAGTATCCAATAAACTGGCAACTGAGTGCAAATCTAAGGCCTGCCCATCATATTTGCTCTGGCTCAGACAGTGCAAAGGGCGCCCCTTACTGTTAGTCTTGAAAATTTGTTTTTAATCTTGATTGTGGAATGTTCAGTCCTTAGGCCCAGTACATTTGAAATATGTCTGTCTTCTCCATGTTTTAGTGACTTTTAATCTACTTAAGTACTAAAATGTCTGTATTTTAAGCCCATTAATGCAACCTTGCATATGGGCTCTGCTTTGCTGCGTTGGTCTATATATCTTCCTGTTTCTTGTTACATTCAGATTTGTTCTCAGTCTTTAAATTTCACTTGCATTTCAATATTTTATTCACATTTTAATACAGCAGCCTACTTTTTTTATTCTTGGCTCCTTCGACCTTTCCTCTCATCCTCTATCAACCCAAGCCTATTATTATGTCAGCCTTCTGCAGAGTGCACTCCTCTTATGTCAGACAATCAATAACTGGCAATTATTAACCAAGCATACCTAAGTGAAGTCTTTTTTCCCCCCCTAGCTTAGTTTTGGTGCTGCTGAGCGTTATCATCCCTTCAGCGACACAGCTTTCATGTCTCTGAAGTGTGACTTGCCACTGTGACTCATTCACGTCTGTGCTTCAAAGTAAACAAACTAAGACCCTGATAGTCAACACAGGGTACGGTTAGCTTGGACTTTAACACACACAAACACATACACATACATTTATGAAACGCATCACTTCCTGTGCACTGAACAAGGACTGTAATGAATTGCATATCACTGGAATCCTGATTACTTTATTGGTAACAAAATATATTTTCTGGATTTTTAAATTAGGCATCCCACAATTGTCACATTTTTCTCACTAGATAAGTAAAGCTGCACTAGTGAAGTCAGAATTATTATGCCTTTAGTGTAATGGCAATATTGGGTTATGGCACTATACTATCACGTCTTAACCATATCTTCACAGTATGCTGTTACATGGACACTCTGAGGACCTTAAACCAATATGGAAGATGCACTCCCCCATATCCCGGTGAACTGTATGAAACAAACAAACACAGAAAACCCTGTATTATACTCTGTGTGGGTCTTTGTATGTTAAGCAAGGCCTTGGATAACCAATCTAAAATAATAAGCAAAACAATGTATTTTTGACCCTTGCTTTCATCAATGAATCAGTTGGTACTGGTGATGAGAGAGAAAACATCTGTGGGCTTTGAAGAAAACTGCATTCTGTAAGATGCCCTGGCTGTGATAAAAAATGCTATATTCATATACCACGGAAAAAAACAAGCTGATAAACCCTATCTTAAAACATTACAAGAAGAACAGTTCATGTTCACATTTGCAGACAAGCTTTGCAGTAAAAATGCACAATTTGCTGTAAATATACTGTATAAGAAAAACTGTGTAAACTAATGTAAAAAGAAAATCGCCATAATATATGGACCAATATCGGTTGATTTAAAAAGAAAAAATCAATAGCTTGACAGAGTGCCATAATAGGTTTTTATTACACTGTTTCCCGCTCCGATACCTGTGCTGTGTATATTTTTCCCAAATCTTAAATTTGGGAAAAAGAGAGCAGAGTGTATACCTCACTGCGTGGAACTAGTGTAAGGTAACATGAGGCCAGGGTTGCATTGGCACTAAAAACTAAGGGCCCTATTTTTGTGGCAGTGCAACGACGAATGCAAACAGTCCTCCAACCGTTTGGGTTTTCCCTGACCTTGAAACTCGCTTTGCCCGGCTGTGAGGTATTTTGGTGCCCAGCGCAGAGTGCACGGTGCGCAGGTGGGAGGTAGAGGCCCAAACAGGTGGGAAGTCCATTAAATGAGGCAGCACAAAGCAAGTTTTTGGTATTTTGGTGTTAGACTTTGTGCTGAGAATAGATGTTTCAGAACCTGTCAATCTGGTGATTTCGTCAACAGCAGCAAACAAAACTGGAGCAAATGAAATAACACAATAATTCTTGAAACGTAAATAAACTCAAGACTCAAAATTCAGTGGTTCATTTTTTTTTTGTCTTGAATGATGTTACCATTTACAACATTAAATATAATTAGAATTATGACTCAAATAAGATTGGACTGATGCTACAAAATAGCTTTACCAAACTATTTTTTTAAATTATTTGTTTCTATCATCGTTGTACTAAATAAAAACCCAGGCCATCTGCCTTTGGCTGCAGATTTGTGGTGCTGTGTGTTCACATCGTGCCGCTCTGCACCATCCAGACAACAATATGATTTCCTGGAGAAGTTCATTTGTTGAGCTATTGTCATCATGCATCACCGTGATTGGCACAGCTGTTTCAGAGCGATGAGACCAGTGTTGTGACTGGCTGAGAGCAGATTTATTAATCACCTCACCCTCCGATCTACATTCTGCTTCACCTAGAATGTCAGGCATTGTTTGTGTAGTTTGATGTGCTGACCGTAAATGTGTTTTCAGCACACAGTGATACCCATTAGTGTTGCTAATGCTAATTAAACCCTTAAACCCTTTTCCATTTTGCGCTGCTGCACCTACGTGAACCAAAACAACAGGTGCACTTGGAGACGCCCACACAGTCCAAGTGCACAAGACCTACCACCTTGAGCTTGCCGTTGCTGTAAAATTGAGCCCTGAGGTGGCAACCTGTCTTGACTGAATGAAAGTAACTGAAAACACTAAATTTCATAATGATGTTGAAGAAGAGTCTGTAATTAATTAAGGATCGGTCACATCTGATCGACACCCAGTACACTTAATAATGTCAGTACTGGCCCTGATATGGTCCAGTGAATCATATCAGTGCATTCTTACTTATTTAGCCCCTTTCCTGTGTGTTTATTATATTTTAACGCTACTAAGATTTATATTCCAACCATAAGTTTTTCTGTTATCCAAAATGTCACACCAATTAGTAAGGTTTACTGAACTTTCACTTACTGTCAGCTTGACTCTGTGGTTTATATTATGATCATTACATTATATAATGTCTCTAAAACATGTCAAATATATGAATGATGGTTACAGTAAATTTACCATCACTACTGCTTTTGATCTGGGATCATGTAATCTTTTTAAAAATATAACATCCTAAAATGGATTGTTTGTCAGTGTGTTCTAGCAGTCTTTCCTGTCAAATGAATGTAGTCTCACTATAGCTTCATAATTGCCCTGTATACCATTCATATAGATTCGGACATCAGTAATGTAAGGGGATTCATTTTTACTAGTACAGTAGATGACTGATAGGTGATGTTACTGTATGTGTCCCTTAGGATGTAGGGGTTATATTACAATACATAGTTTTATAATGGGTGACTGCTCTTTCACTCAGAAGATCGTCTGTTTCCTTTGGATGTCCCCTTTGATTTATTGTCTTATTTCCCATCGTGTTGGGGAATGTGTAACCCTTTTTATTTCTAAAGTCAACTCAGTGTGACAGGTTGGTCATTTCTGTGAACTGGTCTGGGAGCCATATGTCTTCCAATATGAGGTCACACACGTTTTAGTTGTTCACTTCTAAAATGAAAGTTGGTGAGTGGTAGTGCACAGACTAAAGGTTTAATACCCAAAGGTCCCTGTCTGAGCAATCACTGTTACATATCAAGTGGTTTCAGTGTCAGTGCATTTTGATTTGATTTGAATACATAAGCACTTTCACTTTTACGCTGTAAGAATGAAATGACCACTGTCAGTTTCGCTGTGCAAGATGCCCTTGACTAAGGTATGCCACCCAGACTTCTCCCGTGGACCTTATTGTAAAGTAGAGGCTTAGCAGAAGTGAAAAGTACAAGCAAAGTCTGTCAACTTTCCCGGAATAAGTAAGGTTTAAAAATCTGTGCAGTGAAACATCATTATATACTCCTCAGTTGACCAGTAAGCAGCATGTTGCAGCCTGAGAGGACCTCGTGAATGAGACCCCTGTGTCTGTCTTTAGCTCATGTGACAGTCACCATTAATGCTTGTTGCACCAGCATGGCTTTTCCCTCTGCCTGACACTCACTTGTACTCAGTCTACCCTCAATTGCTGTCACTTGTGTCCTAAAGGCTGTCATCTCCACTTTGTGCTCCATTGCCACCATGTCTTCTCCACTGCTCTATTTTTCCCAGTTCAGTCAGGCTTGTGGCTGTTTGTCAGTAGAGGCTGATAGCCCAGTTATTTGGTTTAGCTGTCTGCCTCCCTGTTGCTCCACCACTACATTTGGGCTCCAGTGAGACATTTCATTATCTATCAGTGTCTCAGCAAGACCACATTTCTTACAGTACCCCACGCTCGTCATTTTGCTCAATTTAATGAACTAATGTCATCCTTTCTTGAAACATCTGTACAGTACGTACATTCATGCCTACAAACATAGTGACATTTGCTTGTTGTTGTGATTTGTTAATAATGGCAGTTGATTTCAGTTTTTGAATGTGATAAAGCCCCTTAATGTGCTCCATAATTTGAAGTGATATCTGTCAAGAATGCAAGGCAAAATCATACCTGTAGAGGTCAGCATCTGTCTAATCTTTTTCTAATGGAATATGGATATTATGAGGACAGAGTTTTATCAGCCTTCCCCTCCTATAGCTAAAACATTATTTTCACTGGGAAAATACAGAAAACATTTCTCAACCATAACCATAAATATGGCACACACAAAAACAACAAACTGTCCAAAATAAATGACAATTCCTTCTTCTTTGGTTACTGACTTCCAAAGTGCTGTTAATCTCAATGCTAGATTGTTGATTCCATTTGCAATGTATGATTTTATAAATGATCAGGGACAAAAACAGCAATTAGCTGATCCAGCTCTCAACTGAACTATCCACCGAGGTTTTAATGCTCCACTGCTCTCCCAGCAGGATTTGATACACACAGTACTCAGTTCAGGAAATAACACTGTTGCATACATATCAAACATTTGTGCTTATGATTCAGCAATGGTATTTTGGGTTGTTGTTTAGAAAAAATAATAATTATTGTTTCGGCACAAAATAATATGGTTGACTTGTACGTATTTTTATTCATTTAACATACTCTATGGAATAAGAAACAAATGGATCACACAGCATATGACGACTTTGGTAACACTGCTTATTTAGACAACACTTGGACACCTTAAGAAAATATTCTTAAATAAATTATATAAATTATATAAATCTTAAAATCAAGTTGGAATACATTTTGGTTTTTTTTTGCAGCTGCATGCCAAAGTAATTAATATGTATGTGTCACTTCTTGTTAGTGTCCATGTCATACCAGTGCCATTTTTCAACATAGTGATTCAAAGGCTTGACAATTATTAGCCAGAACTCGTCAAAACTAAAATGCCTTCTGGCAATTGGCATTTCTCTGTGTAACATCCCTGATTCATCATTAAAATGTGTGTCATTTAAATATTTGAAATACTGGATAGTGTATATGTACAAGGCATACCATTCTATATAACTATCCCAAAGCTTCTCATTCTCTTCTCTGTATTTTGGAGCATTTATAGGAGTGCTTCATCTAACCAATTATAATTAGCTGAAATCTATCAATGTCAAAACATGCCAAAATGGATTAATATCTAAATTTGTAGATGTGCAATGCCTCAGGTAAAGCCTGTAACATATAAATTAATTACCACTCTTTGCAATTTAATTTGCAAATTAATTTGCACTAAAAAAGTGGCACATTTTCATGGCTGATTGCCAAACTAGTATATTTTTCACTTGTAGGCCTAGATGAACATTGCATCAGCTAATCTACTCTGAGTAATCGGAACATCCCTTGTAGATACATACATAAATAGCCCATTTGACACGTGGGCTTAATTGGAAGGTTGGAGAGCAGTATTGCCTCTACTGCAGCGCTGTTGGAACAGTTTGGGCTTCAGTGTCGTGTTCAAAGGGCCTCCATAGTGGTTCTGTGTAATGTAGATGTAATATCAGTCACCCTCTAGTTCTCAGCGCCGTACACCTACAGGTTACAGCTAGCAGGAATCAAAATCAAACCTTTCTGTCATCAGTCAGCATCCCAACCTCCAACCTGCTGCACCAGGAGAGTTTTCATTGCCGGTTGTCAGCAGGACTTTGGTTTTGAAGTGTTGGTGAATAAAATGATAAACTCCTCTACCACTGTGTTATAAAGTGCATAGGTATTGCATGAACGTCCAGTGAGAGCTGACACAAGGGTTTTATTCTTTTAAATGAATCATATAGCCCAGCACAAACAAATGCACAGGACTCTCAAAAACTCTGCTGAGCTCTATTTTTATGAAAGCACTGCCTCACGTTGATGTACAGTATTTACACTGAGGAGGCACCAAGTTTAACAACAGTGTCTCATTGTTGGGAACTGCAGAGTTTCAGTGGAGCAGTTGGCCATGCTCCAGAGCAAGTCAGTAGTTATAGGGGGAGAGAAAAGCATTCATCTTTCCCTTTTTCCATCCAGATTTCCTGTCATATTGAGTTTAGTTTCACTATTATGAAAGTTTTTTTTTAATTTTAAATACAAAAACACTGACATTGTTACACTTGCACACTTACCATCTACATAGAGCAGATCAATGATTCCCAACCAACTTTCCTAACTGTAGCTAATTAGGGGAAAAAAAAGTAAATCAACTTTTATATAATTAATTGTGTTAAATAACATCCACAAGATTAATTCAAATGAGCACATTGGAACATAAAGGGTGGTGTCAATGAAGGGGTACTCATCTGACAGGGCTGTGGGATAGTAGATGATACAGAAACCTACAGGACCAGACTTAGGACTGCAGACTTTAGATAAAAAGTAATGAATGGAGTAAGTTCAATTGGATCCCTAACCTCACTGATACTGTAAACAGTCAGAGAAGCTTTTCTTTCTGGAAAGGTGACAATACTGTAAAGCAAAACATGGCAGTGCAACTAGTTTGGGTGGATAAACAGAAAAGATCATTCAGCATGTAGGGTTTGTATGGAGGCAGTCAGTCGAGAGATGTAGTTCAGGTTGGAGGGCTAGCTGAGTAGGCGGACAGGTATTGGGAAGAGGCTGCAGAAGCGGCAGGCAGAGCCAGTGGAGGTGGACTAATTCCACCTCCCACAAATCCTCCAACAGTTGATTGCCTGGGTGGGCAATGTCGGAGGCAATCCTCCCTGCCCTCCTCTTTGCTCTGGCATTAGGCGACTGCTCAGTGGAGAGCAACTGGCAAGCAATGACCCTCTCAGCTGGATGACACACTGCAGATTCTTCCCTGGAGCAAGAAGAAATGGAGCTGTGGCAGACTGTGGAGGATATCAGGACAGTCTTGATTGTCGATCTTTATCCCTGGACAGGATGTGTTCTGATATGTTTATCCTCCTTATTTGTTACAGAGAAAAACACATGTGCCACAGATTTCTTATGTGAACAAGCTGAAGATGGTGGTCAGTAATGCATATTTTTCACTTAAGATTTCTAGGATAATATGGCTACATGGGTACAAAAGTCAGGTATTGTTTTTGCTATTTGATATGCTGACCGTAAAAGTGTTTTCAGCACACAATGATGCCCATTAGTGTTGCTAATTAATATTCAAAATATGAGCTTTGTTCTGCCTATGGTCTGAAACCCTTTTCAGATGTGATTTTAGGCAAGGCTGTATGTTTAATATTGTCTGCGCTGCTTAGTGATTTTAATCTTGCATTAAATGCCAGACTATGCTAATTAATATCAGTGTATCCAAACTACAGAGTTCATGTTTCTCATATTTTGGGCTTATCCCAGTCACTGAAAACACAATAAGGCTTTTACAGTACATGTGGCAATTTGCAGGCCATGTGTACACACACTCACTGTGCTGTCTGCTGTGCCATTTAAGTACAGGTATAATAGATGTGTTACTATCTATACATTTTAGTAAAATATTACTTTGTATGGCATGACAATATAGATGTTTGCAAACATGCAGCAACTAGTAAACACCTGAAGTTTGCACTAAAAAAAACATTAAACTTTTTCAGTATAATAGCAAAGAGTCAGCTACTGAGATTTGACAGAAGCTCAAAATCCAGGGCCTTCGATTTCTCATGAACTGACGTATAGAGGATTATCTACAGGCTCTTGACGAGATTATAATTCAACTTCTTCGTAACAGTCCTCATTCCAAATTACTCACTCTTATTTCGCTTCGTTTCTAGTATTTAGAGACTTAATACTAAATATCAGAGCGCACATCAAGCGCACATCTAAATGTCACACTTTGACAGACTGAAGCATCTCTGGGTCTTTTCCTCACACATACACACAATCTGGTCCAGGAGCAACCTGTATCAACAAACAAAAAAAACAAATGGTAGTTATCAAGATGAAGCATGCTGATAATAGGTTCACCTTCTCTGTTGACCTAATGGGGGAAATCAAAAGCAGGGGCTGAAACAGACTGCTGAATCGATATAAAGCACTTATCCTGATTGGACACTACCACAGGGACAACAGTGTTAAAGCTGGGAAGGTTTCAAACAAGGACTGATCCCTGTTAAAGAAATTCATCTATGCACGCTCAAACACTGAAGCGAACATGTGGTTCTGGGGTATTAATCTTATAATACAACACACATCATACTGTAATGAACAACATGTGCTAACTCTAAATTAGCATTGCAGCTGTCAGGTATGATACAGCACATACACTACTATCCCTCAGCTCTGTAAATGGAACATGGCCCCTAGCCTCGAACATGTTATCAAGTACAAGTGTCCATCTGCCGAATGCTGAGCATTTGACAGTTCATCAATTGTGCTGCTATTAATAACTTGGTTCCAACACAACAGCCCAGGGACTAGGTTACATAAGAAAACATCCATCTCCTCAACAAGTCAATCTGTTGTGCAGCATAAAGAACGCAATTGCAATTAACAGACAAGGTACTCAATCAACTGCCATCTCAAAAGTCATTCCACAGTTATCACTTAAAACAAAGTGTACTTAATGAGGTAATGCCCAAGTATAGACTATCATTAAAATTTATTATCCATGTGGTACTTCTTGTTAGATATAAAAATTCCAGTTTTCATGCAGTAATCACTGAAGGAACGATTAGTTACTTGAGGTATTTGTTTCAGTCTTAACACATCTGAACCTGCGCTCTGTCACCTGTTGTAGTGGATTGTGGCAATTTATCACATTATTTTGATCAGGGATATCAAGTACATACTGTATGTACTGTAGCTACAATGATATTTTGTAGCTGCTAGCCAGGCACATGTCAGTGTCAGGTCCAGGGCTTGCATCTTTGCCTTGCCAGTCTAAAAGACCAACTGCTTAATAAGTCCCAGAGCTTTTAATTTGATCTCCTCAAACAACAAGCTGCACTCACTCAGTGAATTTTTTGGCAAGTGGAAGCTGCCCTTTTAACAGCTAATGTATGCCTGATGTGACACTAGGTGCTGTCCAATAAAACCAACGAGCATTTTTAATGGATGCAGGTCTGTTTTTCCAATAATGTTATTTAAGTCTCTTACAGTAATTCAAGGCTAATTAAGCTAGGTAATTTAACTCACTCCCCTACTTCAGACTCATTGAACCAGATATAAAACACACACTATCGCACAAGCAAGCGTCACTCATGACTAGGGAAAAAAAACAACAAACAACAATACATACTTCTTTCTTTCATCGTCATTTAGCATCAGTAAATGTGCATCCAACCCAAAGTTTCAAGCTCCCTGTACAACAATGAATTGTTCATTGAATTATTTAATGGTTGGAAAAGATGGCCCGTTTTGGACCCACTTCATTACATTTGTTTGGGAGACGGCTGGGATGGAACTGCAGCAGCTAAATTGCTGGTCATATGAATTCATTTCATTTTCAGGTGAACTTAGGGTTGGATGCTTTGTTAAAGAATATCTCGCCAGTAGGAAGGGAGAAATTGAACTGAATAGTTAGTAATTGCACACATTTAGACTTCATGTGGGATTGGGCCATGGCAACGTTCAGTCACAAACCCATTCCTTTAACATTTAAGCGACAGCTGCTCTCTTTAAGCTATTAGATAACATGTAAAGTGCTATATTTACTCATCCTTTTCAAAACTAACATAATACATTAATCACTGAGGGGAAATCCTGAGGGGAAAATATACCGCACACATGCTTTTCTCTGTTGTCTATCATGGAACTTTACCTGGTGTATTCAACCTGGTTTATTGGGACACATTTGGCCTTTATCAGTTTTTATAGTTCTAAATTTACTCGGGCACCTGATGGGAAAAATGCATTGAGAATCCCTGCTACCTATGTGCTGATGACATGTCTCAGTAATACAAGCTACGTTCATCCCTACTGTTTTAATAGTGCGTCTCCATGCCAACTTATCTGATGACATCACTGAGTAATGCAATTCTCTCCCTTGTTTTGCCTGGGTGTAAGAATTGAATTCTCATGTGATGCAATTCATAGCAATGAGTTTTATACTATTGAAAAATAAGATAATTACAGGAATCCAAAAATTATGTCAACTGTACACTGCTTTGTAGTATAAAACTAGACTTATTCATTTTTAAAGCAAATCAGAGCCATTTGGTATTTTTTCCTTATCATTTTAATCATTCAGTGGGGAAGTTCACAAACTGCACAGTGCATTTCGGGTAATGCAGGCAGATTTTCCTTCTACACAACTTAAATGCAAGGGTTGTATTTAGGGTACATTATAACTTTTATTACTGTTATGCATTATCGTTTGCTTTACAATCCCACGTCTACATACGAAAATGTTGTGCATTAGAATTTGAATACATGATCACATCTTTACATGTGTGTACTTGTGTTTGTATGTTTAGTCTACACCAAGTGCTCTATTCTGAGTTGTGGAGTGTAACAGTTTTCATGAAAAACAAGAACATTCTACTGGTATTGTGGAAAAGGCAAGAAAGATCACTGGCACTTGACAGTCCTTAGGCTAAATCAAAATAGATCTTCCCATCATGCACCACATAACTTGCCTAGCTATGTTTTGGACTATCCACCCCGCTGCCTTAACTTCCCTAGGCATTAAATCTACGGCTCTTTGCATTTTTCCATTTGACTGTGTTTTGTTTGCGTCTGTGTTCATGTGTAGTGATGTATGCCTTGATTCACTAATGGGTGACATTTGGGTCCAAGTCCTGAGGTATCAAAGAAAATATAAACCAACACCCTCCAGACACTGTATGTAAAAATACAGACAATGCACTTTTTGCTAAATTTTTTCGTCCCTCTCTCCATTTAACCTACAACAATATGGTTCGTATGTGTGACCATGTGTGTCACACACTGAATAGGTTAAAGTAAGGGTTGAAGATGATTATTGTGTTAAGATTTTAAATGGCAATGACTGATAAAGACTGTGTACCAGGGAATGGAGTGGGGGTGTTCAATTCAATCTTAAATTTGGCTTTGGGCACTAAGTGAACCAGCTAAATGTACCTGACTTCCATGGTGAAATTGCCCATTTATAGTGACAGAAGGGTGATGATTTATGTTTTTCTTTGGAGCCCTCAGGAGATGGACTCTAATGTCATCTATATACAGGTGAATCACCTTTTCTTCACTGTGCTTGAGCATTCAGAAACAGTCCAACATAGAATGTAAAATGCCAGTGCAATGTGAAGGATACCTGATGTTAGATTTGTTACCCAGAGAGACAAAGTTGGGACAATTATGCAAGGAGAATATTGTTGACAATCAGTAATTACAACATAGACCATGAAACTCTAAGGGAATGTTTGCCAGTGAGGCAATTTGGCCCCATGGAACAGAGAAATGAATGGTTTAATTAACAGCTTTTTGAATTTACAACTTGACAGGAATTTCAGAGACCATTTTCCCTTAGACTCTTCTATGCAGATGTTTTTTTAGCTAGACAAAATATGCATGATGACAAGTGGGGCAAATGTGTTTTCCAGCCATATCATTATAGATTAGATAGATAAGATTTACCACCCTCTTACAGACCTCATTGGCTTTAACATTGTGCCTTCCTGCCTTATGATATAACTATATGCAAGTTGACAACCGTGACGACAGTATATTAATGCATTGCCCATAAGAGCAAACTGGGTCATAGATTTATCCATAATCAAAATACACCTTGTAAAATAGGATTTCATAGGACACAAATGGCAAGGACGATAAAAGAATGAACAAACAGAGCCACGGTTATTGTGGAAGAACAGTGTGGTCCAACAACTAATGAAATCCATTAAGCTGAATTGTGATAGTAGGATTAGATTTAAGGTTACTACATATTCCTTTAGTATATTTAATGCACAGTGCAGGTTATAAAGCTTATTGAGGTAATTAGCTGGTATTGTCTTCCTGTCAATATGTATACTGTGATGTTCAATAATACCTATACTTTTAGTAAATAAAGGTCACTGGAATTAATCATCCTAGTATTAGATATTGGACTATAGCCAAGTAAGTGATAAAAGGAAAGCCATTCATTGTACTTGAAAGCAGGGTGGATGCTGCGATTGGATTGATTAGGCTAATTTACTTCTTAAACTGTCAAAGCAGAGGACTCAGTGATGGGGAGAACCATTTCAAATATTCAAAGGGGCGAATGTTCTTGTGAAACACCTATTAATCATGGAGATTTTGGCCGAGCAGATGAATTGTGGTGTCGGCTTTCTATGCACGCTGCCACGGAATCATTAGCTACAACGGTCGCTCAAGCCAGAACAGACATGGAGGCTAATCAGCAGCTGTAATGGACACACTTCATAATTGTCAGTCTTTTGCGGTATGAGCTGGTGAGGCTGAGAGCAAACTATGAAATGCAGGCAGCTTTGATCGCATGAGCTGAGAAAGTGATGTGCCTATATACTCATTATTTTACTTCAAGACTTGTGTCTAAAGAATATAAAGGATTTTCAACATTTAATACCGCAGTATTTTCAAAGTACAAATGTCGTCCTATTCTTATACTTACTGAAGCGAAGTGAGTTCCTTATAATTAAGGCAACTTTATAGGCACTGTTCCCAGGCGAGTGTATGTACGAGTACCTGTGTTAGATGTTTCATCTTTATTAGCCAGAGCATGGTAAGCCTAGCTCTTCATGCACTAATCCCCAGCTAAAGAAACAGCTTTCAAGGAATTAACATCAAAAGTAAAGCTTTGCGTGCCGGCGGGGGAGCTTTCAACAGAGCCTGCCTCAACTATCTCCTAAGTATTTTCAGAGCCTCGGGGATGAAGTGGAAGTTAAGTTTAACTTGCTCTGTGTTCTTCTGCAAGTCTTTGACCTTGTTCTCAGGTCTCTTAATAATCCCTGATATGTTTGAATCCGTACAGCGTTTGGGGCGTTTTCATGGGGCACTGCCAGAGGGTGAGGATTTTTCACTGGGGCTTGTTGCCCATTCTTCCCTTTAACCATAATTCCTGTGATCAGCAGGTTGGCGTACATGCAGTTGAGGTTTTGGATCAGCACTTGACAGGCATGAATTACCTACAGTATCACCTACTGTGCATTGCAAATCTGTGAATTTACATATATGTTCATGTAGTACAAATGTATTATTCACTATAAGCAGCTCAGTATGCCATTTCATTAAGTCAAAGTTTCCACACTGAAGTCCTAGTTATTTCACTCTTAATTGAAAAACATGCATTTAACCAAAGACATTTTTTTTGAATGGGTCATAAATGACAAATAAGCTTACATTATGAGTTTATGTCTTTAGTTTCTCATTGATGTTGCAACAGTTATTATACAGAAAAATATTAAGTAATTTTGCGGCACCATCTTCCATCCATTTAAATAACATTCGGTTGCCATCTTGCTTCATCCATGCAGCGACGACTCTCCGTCTCCTGTTAACTGTTCCATCCCCTCTGATTTGCAGATGGATTGAACCAACAAGTGTATGGAGCTTATATATTGCTTATTTTTAATCTTTCTATATATTCGAGACTATACAGCTACACACCGCTGCCTCTTATGTCCATTTCAAGAGATGGTTCTTTGGCCAGTGATGATTGCTTTCACAATACTTGCTCTTGCTTATGTTCTCATAACTCATTTACTCTTTCATAGACTGTGACAGCTTGGATTGAGCTAAGGGACAGTGATGACTGATTCATTGTGTCTTTCCAAAGTACAGTTGGAGAAAATGACATTGGCAGCTTTGCTTTTCAGCTCAAAGCAAAAACAAACTCCTGTATCTCCTTTCTTGTGAGGTCCACAATGAATTCTCCATGGTACAATAAATCGCTTGTCTACCTGATGTTAACATCCCATCAGGCAATCATCAGGCAATCTTCTTTCTCCTCTCTAAATCTATTTATATGGCTTCCATGAAAGAAGTGCTGTGGGATTTATTTTGTCACATGTCACACAAGCTGTGGGACTCTGAAACAGGCTGAACTGCAGGTCGCATCACAATGTCTCCATTATACACTTATGACAAGGTGAGATAGTTTGACTGGGACTTTGCATTATGAATATATTTGATAACATTTGAAAGTCCCAGACAAATATTTTCACAGGGACAACATGGGTTGTATGCCACACAGTTTATGTATTAATTCCTATAGTTTTTTAGTATCCCTAAATATCTGCACATGGGAGCAAAATTATGTTCTTTTAATGAGTTGCTTATAAGAAGTCACATACCCAAATGGTCAGATATTCAAATGTACAAACAGAAATAAAATCACAAGAAAAGGCTAAACTAAACTCCTGCATTCTGGCCTGGAGGAAAAGCTGCCCTGAGGGTTTCTATCCAACAGGTCTCCAGCTGGAGGAGATGTTTGAGCCTGCCACTCCCACACCCCCGGCTTGTTTTGAAATTAATAATGTGAACTTTAGGTCAGTTTGGCTCCTGTGACTTGCATCTTTTGAAGTTTTGTGCTACACTGTAATAAAAATCCATCTAGTTTAACTTAAAAACGTAAGTTCAATTGCTGCCTAAACGTTGCAATTAAACTCTAATTGGATTTACTAATTGTTTTAACTCATTATTTTGAGTCTAGTTTTGCTTTCAATTGCTCCTTGTAAGTTGACATGACTCTATATTACTTGTTGTTTCAACTTTGCAATGCAAGTTCAACATGTAGATAACTTATTAACATGTATTCTGTTCACTTGTTTCGATTAGTGGTTTCAACTTACTTGTGTGAGTTAAAGGAAGTCCTGATATTACTTTTCGAGTTCAGATTATCTAAAAGTATGTATTGTTAATTGTTATTGGTTATAATAAGTCCTGTTCGTCGTGATCTGGCTGTCAAAGCGTATTCGTCCGCCGCTTGGTTTAGTACGCCGTCTGGGTTTTTTTTGCGCCACTGAGCAACTTTCATAGAAATTAACGTGGCCCTGCCTCCGACGCTGTGTCCATTTCTGGTCCCTGTTTGGTGGTGGTTCTTCTTCTTCTTCTTTTTTCTATTTTATGGTGGGTGTCACAGCGTAAAGGTGCATTACCGCCACCTACTATGTAGGACTGTGAACCAACGTTATCTATCCCCTATAACCACAAAAAAAATACATTTCTTCTTCATATTTTAATGGAGAATTACAACCGGCTGGAGCATTATCGCCACCTACTGTAGTGTTACACAAATCTTATATCCTTGTTATTAGTCCTGTATCTTGTAGATAGATGATGACATGTTTTAAGACCAAATTTCCAGAACTATTTTTAATAACTGTCTTTCTTTAAGACTGTTAGACATAGCCATGATTACTCACAGTGTTATGTTCATTTGACACATTGAAATTTACCTTTCATTGACCTGACTTAAAAACCTGAGTTAGAATACTGAAAACTCATAGAATTCAGTTGAAATAGTATAAATCACAATGTGAAGTTGAAGTAAATGAAAGAAAGAAGTTACTATGACTTATCGATCAAATCCCTTTTTACAGTGTGTGGGATGGTTAGGAGTTTTGAGATCAAACTGCATTTTTATATTTTCTGCATGAGTCTTCAGATGTGTGTTTTGTGTGACCAATATGCAGCAAAAGCAACCACAATTAAAACTCTGGCATGCTAAAAATATTGTGTTGCAATTAGCAAAGTCATTATTTAGTGTGCTGTCACTAGTCATGCTATCACAATCACCGAGTTAGCTAGTTGGGTTTTGGGGACACAAGGATGTGGCTGTGGGAGAATGGTGATAGCTCCTTTCCAGTTTTTCTTTTATTGTTGGAGGCCTTGTAAAACAGTAGGCAGGAAGTGGGGTTACTAAGAATTACATTTTTCCTTATTATCGGACTGATACATACATACACTTCAGTGATGTATGTAACATCCTGTTAGGGTTGGATTATTGGGACTTTTCATTTTAAGATCTTTACTTTGACCCTCCAGTAACACAGTATTTTAAAACCCCTTAGTTCAAACTGATAGATCATCTATTAGATAGCAAACATTCTTCTCTGTATATCCTAAAACCTTCACAGTCATGGTCAAAAAGAATATTAGAAATAAGACAGTGTTTATTGTAGATACAGTAAATTTGTGCAGATATCCATAACGATTGACAGAGATTTTAACGTCCAAGAAATGAAAAGCAGTAAAACGGTATTCTAAGTTGAGTTAATATTTGGGTTTAAAAAAAAATAATAAATTGAAATACTGTCCGTGGCCCTAAAGCATGCTCAAACATGGTTTTGTCGCAGGGTGTAGGATTGAGGTTGAGGGTGACATCAATCATTTTCCAGGGCCTGTCGTTTTTGCTGCTGACCTTTCTTTATGTGCAGTATTTTGTGCAGAGCCTCAATTTCCATGGTAACTTTAAAAAAACAAAAAACAAAAAACAAAACATGGCCTGTGTTTTGAAGGTAAGCATCTTTCAGATTGAATATGGAAATCTATGTATTTGACTACTGGTTCAGTGATTGTCCTAGTGCCACTAATTGGGACACTAATAATAGGTCTGCCTCAGTGATTGTTTGGGTCTTACAAAGCAGATGAAAAGTAGCCATTGTAGGACTGTGTGGCAACAAAAAGTCACATTCTTTGCCCATGAAACATTTATCAAGGAGAGCAGAGACAAATAAGTTGTAGTGTATTACAGGAGAGAAGGGCATAGAATTGCCTATAATTGAGTTGTCTGTGGGTTTCATCAGTATGTTGTTTCTTACTCCAGATACCTGACAGTAGCACCACCGTCATCAGATGTCTTCATTGTAAGAACGTCATTATTTTGTAACCACTGTTTGGCTTCCCTCTCCCCTGGGGACACATTTTCCTTCCTTTTTGGAACAGTTTGTCTATATCATACAGTATGCAATGTATTACTTACTTAGTCAAAGTATTAAGTCAGACATGGCTATTCATTGGAAAGTAGAATTAAGGCTAACTATACTACTCTGCCATGCCTCTTTCTCTTCAGGTGAGGGTCTTTTCACTGTGTTAAGAGGGTTATTACGTTAACACACTTTCGAGTGTAAATGTGTATGGGTCAACCTTAGTTTGAATCGTAATCGATATACAGTCACAGAACAGAGGTGTATCCACGCTATCTGCGTATTCTCTTTCATCTCAGTCCCCCTCGTCTTTTCTAATGTTGTGATTTCCCTGTGTTTATTGCATTGGGAAAAGCCGCTCTGAAAGCAGATGGAGGTGTATCCTCACATTAACAGGTCGTAGTGCTCCTGGGAATGCTAAACAAGGCCGAGCGTGCAAATGCACTGAGCATGCATTTTGTCAGAAAAACTTCAACACTGACAACTCGTATAAGAGGGGCACAAACCTGGGGTGTCAGTTTTGAGGAGAAATTATGCAAATTATACATCCAATCACCACCCTGGCCCCGACCCCCACACCCTTACTTTTTACTGCACTATACTGTGTGAATGTTCCATTATTTCCTTTAGTACCGAATTGTGCCAGTAAATGTAAACTGCTAATGCAGCACAGTTGCAGATGAATGCAATACATAGAAGACTGGGTTGTAATAATGTGACAGAATGATTGTCCCAAAAAATATACATTCAGACATTATCTGTAGTCCACTGAATTAATGTAGCTTAAGCTGGCTTGCAAAAATATACCTTTCACCGCAAGGTAACGTGATTTGGGCAGCAAGACTGTGATTGGTTAGGACTCTGGAATAAAATTGTAAAAGTAGCTAGTCACACTTTACAAATCACACCATAGCTAGTTAGCAACATCATTCAAATGAAACAACCAGGAAACAACAACTCACAGTAGCTAGCAGCATTAGAGGGTTAAGATCTGGACATCAGCACAGTATTACTAATCACTAACAATAGAATCTGTCGGCACACATAATTCTCCTGCTCTCATACTGATATATATTCTCATCCTGGGGAGAGCCCCACACTTCTACTTTTTTGACTGTGTCAGACAAAACGTGTAATAACTGCTATGCTGGTAATAAATGCTAATTGACTACTAAATGAATTCCTTAATGATAGATTCATTACTTAATAAATAGATTCAAATAAAATAAAAAACAACTCCTTACTGCCTATGGATGCATCTACTTGTTTGTTGTTCTTATCTGCAGGCCAGAGATGTTTTGGTGATTTTAATGTGTGCTTACACCAAAATGTTTTATCCAGCAAAGTCCCTTGCTGAATATACTCTTGGAACAAAGCCTGGTAATCCATAACAGATGCTCCACTGGAGTCGTATCCCATTCAGTACGTGAGTCATTGGGCTTTATTAAACCCAATCTGGGCTGAACACCATGCTGTGTGACTGACAGGCATATTGCTGTGACCCCCTGGCCTTCGTTGTTGTCCAGAGCCACAGCCAGACCCTTTATTTATGCTGTGGTTTGTGTTGACTATAATTACAGTGGGCTAGGGGTAGATGCTGGCTGGGTTTGGGTTGAAGTCCTTTGATTATGGATTTTGTTTTCAATAATCAGATGAGTTCTCCAGAGGGCCCATCCCTCATCCTAGTCAAACATTCATGTACAAGACAGGCTGACAATATATTTTGGCATGTACATTTCAGAAACTGAAACTAGCAAATGTTTGATATTTTTGCCTGATAAATGACTGATTGTTGGTGACTCATTTTCTATCGATTGACTAATTGATTAATGTACTAATCACACTAATCACAGCACTAATAACAAGCAAACTAATATTCTGATATATATTTATTGTCAAGCCCTGTGACTGACTGGCGACCTGTCCAGGGTGTACCCAATGTCAAACCTCTAAGGATAAGCAGATATAGATAATGGATGGATGGATGGATGGATGGATATTCATTGTCTTGATGCAGAAAGCATTTTAGGAAAGGCTGAGAGTGTGGTAGACAGTGGGAAGGTGTGTATGTGTACTGCATTTTGGTATGGGGTTTCTAACACCAGCACCAACACCAACACCAGTAACAGCCATTATATAAATTCATGCCATGCCATTACAGAATTTTCTAAACCAGTGACTTGCTTTACAAAGTACAACATGTGCCAAGACTCATCTCGGTGGAAATCAAGCACATACAATTAGAACTTATTTTATATTGGTACATTCTGCCTATGGTAGAAGAGCAATCAGTCAAGTTCAAAAACATGTGTAATTCAGTTTTTTCACACATGATTTCATTACACCACTAATTATTGATTTTTATTGAGGACTCTTTTCCCTTTTCTTCATTACCACTTTTAGGAGGAGTGGGAGGCAAATGCATATAATGATCTCTTCGTCTTCACATCTGCCAGCTGGGGTTGCTTGATATGACTGCACTTGCAATGATTTTGGCTTTATGAAGTCATGGTACAAAATGTATAATGCGCATGTAGTGTAAAATGATGATGAAAAGCTAGTCACGGCGGCAGTATGGCTTTTCGGTCTGCTTTACTGGATTTTGGGAAGAAAGAACCTTTGACTTGAAATAGGTCACTGCAGAATTAGCTGCTGTCTCAATACATTGTTGGCTTTTCATTTGTTGTTGAAAGAAGCACAAACCTGACACAGACCAAAGATTGCTTTTCTGTACATATGTTTCTGTACATATTATAGGTTTGTGGATGATGGTAAAGTTATATCCTTAAAGCTGAAGAATCATCCTTTGAAGCCTAGGAGGTACTGCTGTGAGTACAATCACAAAATTTCAAATGTTTACTGGTTTGTCTCCACAATGATATGGTACACATAGATGGCATGAATGTGTAAAACCAAACAAGATAGCATAAAGCACTTTCTCAGTTTGTGCAAAGTTGACTTCACTGTCTGTCAGTGGTTTGAATGCATAACTAATTGCCATCTTGAAGTAAGCCTGCGCTTAGCCGTTTTGATGCATCAACTTGGAGCCTTGGCTCTCTGGTTAATTATTATAGAGCTGGTCCAGGCTTTTTAGTTGAGGTCTTTCATTTTCCTGAATAAGTTGTGCTGTGAATTTCTCAGGTGAGCTTCTCTTCAAAAAGTGAAGCAGTGGTGCATTTATGTCAGAGGCAAAATGCGAACTTTGATGGATAGTGAACCATTCCCAGGATGGTTTTGAGCTCACCTCTGTCTTGAGTGGGTGGTTCCATGTCTTTTATAGTTTAAATCCTGGCTTTATGCTATCAGCTGTGTGGTGATGTCCAAGTAACTGAGTATAAGAGAGATAATACTCTTTTCTGGATCAAGTTTGAATTCTTGCTGTCAAGAACGTAGCAGAGTACAAAGTTTCTTGTCATACTTTTGACATACCTGAAGGTATGTATTATTAACAATGCTGGTGACACCTTCAAACCTTCATATATGCCAATTTTGTTGGAATTCTTATGCTGAAATTAGGGAAAGTAGCCTTAGGAATCTGTAGCATCCAAACAAGCTGTTAAATTTGGTCAGTGTGGATCATTCCTTCTTTTAACTTTATGGCTCATTATCCAGATGGTATCCATAAAAAGGGAAATGGCACGCTCCTACCAGCTTAGCCATGATGTCATAGTAGGTTGGTAAAGGGTAATGTGGCTGTTAGAGGTTTTTTTTTCTTAAATATCTAGTTCTGAGACAGACTTTCTCTGCTGCTACCATTGAATTAACCCATTTTAAGATGCTGCATAATGCAAGGGGAACTCATTTTGGGGGCTGTGTTTCATTGGGGTCAAGATGAAATGTGCATCAGGGAAAACTGGAGAAAACAACTGCTAATTCATTCATGATTTGCCCTGCAAGTGTCTTGGATACTGACAAAAATGCAGACCCCAGCAGTCAAAGAATACAGTGGGTCAATTCTTCTGCATCTTCCTCTGAGTCTTTTTCTCTCAGACTGTGGACCTTAATTTGTTTGTGATGGCATACTTCTGAAAATTTAAACGATTCCATTTGCCACATGTTTCACTGCTTGTCCTTGGCTGGACATTTTCTCCACCCTCCAGATGCCATATTTCCACAGTAATCGCTCATCCACTCCTTCGGGCTTGCAGTCACTCTGTGCTTTTATTTGTCTTATACCATGTCTACACAGGCAGCGTAGTGAAAGCAGCACGTCAGTAGCGCAGCAGCAGCTGACAGTCTTCTGTCAGTATCTACACAGGATGCGTTCAGGCACTGTACTACTGTGTAGGAAGGTCACACGCAGTTTGGCAGTGCTCAGAGTCCAACACACAATCACTGTAGTTACACTCGTTAATCAGAAGAAAATTGAATTGAAGCGTGACAATACACCTCGGGTGGTGGCTATGTGCATAATGCACTAGCTGTTAGGCCGCCTGTGTAGACAGCTGTATTAATTAGAATAGAATCATATTTCTTCTGTCAAATGCCTGCGAGAATGAAAACTGAAACCTGAAAACTTCCAGTGTAGACAAGCCTTTATAATGCTGCTTTGTTTTTAGTTGCACCTATGCTATTTCATGAGAATGAGCAACATCCGCTGCTTTGTCCAACGTAAGAGAATCTGACACTTAGCCATGACTCTCTTGGGTGACTCTTAGCATTAAGCAGTCTTTTACAAGCAGTCAGAAAATTGGTTAAAACTGCTCAAATGG
This sequence comes from Macquaria ambigua, assembly GCA_008360985.2. NCBI lineage: Eukaryota > Metazoa > Chordata > Actinopteri > Centrarchiformes > Percichthyidae > Macquaria > Macquaria ambigua. Next base: position 123,790 of record VMKM01000182.1, read on the forward strand.
CTCATTACCTTCTTGTGCTTTCTCATGAATTTTGTAACCACCAAATATGAGATTAGCCTTCAGCATAAAATATCGATCATACTTAGTTTTCAGTACCTTTTACCTTTTATCTGTGAGTAGCCGTGTAAATATCTCTCTGCTTTTCTCCAACCCTAAACAGAAGATAACTGCACATCTCATCCTTGCTCTTCTTGTTGAAAGGCCCTGAAAACATCAGGTCAACATGTAGTCTCAACTTGTGGCATGCCTCCAGCAGATTAGTAGTATCCCTATTTGTGCGAGCAGCCGCAGCAATGTCCCTCACAGTCTGCAAAAGTCCCCTTTAGTCTGACAGATGCACACAGCAGTTGTTTATCTGCCATGGTGATAGGGTTAACAGCAATATGTTATCCAAGCAGAGGCTTACCAATTTGCTTTGTAATTGACTTTAACAGGCCATTGCCACACCTACCAGGAGGAGGGGAATACCCGCGTACTTTACACTCACAGGTGATGTGTGGGACCACATCTGTTCGGTGTAATTTTTGTTGCCATTAGCGTTCTCTTCTATAAGCCTTGATGATAGCCTGTGTCTGCAGTTAAATAAATTGTAACCCACGCCATCCAAAACCATTACTGTGTTTCAGTTTTATTTGTGCTGCCTTTTGCACCCACATTGACTACCATGGACTTGAACCCACACCTCTCTGATGCAGTGTCAATAACAATTTAAAATATTACCAACGTAGTATTTATTACAGGACTATTGTATTGGATTGCATTATATTGTAAAGGGGTTTCTGTTGCTGCGGTCACTCAGTGAACTGTGAATTACTTACTCCTATTCAGTTCTGAACTATTTGAGAATTGATCGCCTTTGTTTGGCTCAGTGGGGGAATGTGTATAATGCTGTTTGGAAAGGGGGTGGAGCTTATCCTTTGTTTGGATTTAGATTTATCACTGATCACTGAAACTGCAGGGGTACTATTTTACATAAATCTCACATAGTATACCTCTTAAGTGGATGGTTATAGTTTGGTTACACGAGCTGTCTCATTGTGTCTACGGTCTCTGGAAATCGTGCTTAGTAACCACAGCCACCAACAGAGAAGATTTAGTTTGAGCTGCCTCTCTACATTGCCCATGTTATGACTCAGCAGATGAAGCGGAGAAGACAATGAATTCTCATGGAGGATGCTGAGAATAAACAGGAGTGCGGGAGAGAGTATCTGAGTTGCATATATCTGAGAGATGCACGCATCCCTCTCCGTACGGTGGGATAAAGTAGGCCTGAAGAGCGGTGATTTATTGAGTGTGTGGAGGGGCCTGACAGGCACGGCTCTCATTAGACAGACAGAGTTTTAATTAGTGGGAGCACAGCAGTGATGCAGGTGTTTACATTTTGTGAAGAAAACTATGCCAGGAGCACAGGGGCGCACACGGCTCTCTCAGAGATAGAACAGCATGAATGAGATGCTCTCACGACCTCAGAGGGCTTTAACTAAGCAACCTGAGTAAGCGTAGAAAAACACAGGCTACACATTTACTACTCTGAAGGAAAATATTTTGTGACTGCACAAAAAAGGACTAATGTATTTTGGTTTTACCCTTCAGTGATGGAAAATCGTTGCTCTTATGTGCATAGTAAATAAAATATCCTTTCCACTCTTGGTGTTGTAGAGTCTGTCTCTTTCAGAGACAGTCATCAGCAGTCTGTTTTGTTCAAGATTTGAATTCCTGTCTTTAAGGTTAGAATTTTGCCTTGATTTGCATTAATCAATTTTACTGGTTAAAAATGTACAAACTATGTCTTCCTAAGTGGCTATAAAGCTTCACACAAACTATCAAATATTAAAAATGACTGATGTTCCCCAGTATCAGTGTATTCACATACAATACCAGGTAAACCAAATGCTTGTTCCAACACAGAACTGTGGCTTCACCATTTCCATGATAATCAAATTTAACTGTGCTACATGTCTCAATTCCTCACTTAATCTGTGAGTTGTAATGTGGTGTACAAGTGAGCATGTACACTCTGTATAAGCTGCGCTGAGCTGTAAAGCAAACCTCCACTACAAAGGCGTAGAACAAGTTGCAGACTCCCAGGGGGTAGTTAATGTGTGCTGTTCAACCAAAGAAGATTAAGATTTGTTTTTATGACTGTGCTTTTATTTGTCAGTACTGACAGTTTGCCAGAAACAACTATAAATGCTTTATGTTGGAAAAACAAGTTAGAAGATTTTAATTTGTTTTGTCTGATTTTTCAGTATCTCCCAAAGCAGTTGGTAGAGCAAGACATCATCTGCATGTTATTCTGGGTATAAACAGACTAGCTTTCCTGACTGATTATTATTATGTAGAATACATTTTACTTTGGTGTCGTGTTTTGCACAGGAGAATGGTCTACCAGTAAACCAGCCTGTTTGCTGGAACAATTCAGATTTGTAAATCATAGTCTGAAAAACATACTTGCATCTGCCCCATGTCTAACACACCAAGAATGAATGGAGACAGGACAACCCTATTTGAATCTGAGTTATGCTGTTTAGGAAGGAATTTTGTGTGCAGTCTGAGCAGGACAAAAAAAAAAATCTGCACAACCCAGTTCAAAACTGAAAATGTTCTACCAAAGTGATTTATACCAAAGCCTCTGTAATGTAAATGAATCCTGCTTGCTTTCTCTCTATCATTACATCTCTGTTCATTAGGGCATGCCTCATTGGATAATGTCACTCTGAGGCTGTATAGTGGCTGACATGTTTGATGTTAAGATTAATGACTGACTGGGTGCTGGAAACTGAATTATATTGATCTCTGGTTAGATGCGATACCTAGTATCCATGGCAGCAGACCTGAATGCTGTGAAGTCGCATATCAATCTGAGAGGTCAGAAACTACACTTGTCAACTGTAGTCACTCCCCAATCCCACACAGCTCTTGAAAAATACCAAGACTCAGTCCTGCATGGTTAAAGAAGATATTTATTGAAGTTAGCAGCTTTCATTCTGTCTGCTCGATGTCAAATATCAAAGGATCTGCATGTCAAACAATGCCTTTTCATGACTTTCCACACAGTGACTGAGAATTCTTGTCGCATTTTGTGTGTGTTTTTGTGTGTGTGTGTGTGTGTGTGTGGTGGTGGGGGGGTCTGTACACATTTTTGCACTGACTGTATTTGGTTGGATTGGAAAAGGGAAAAAATCTGATTACAAAAACAGTGAGTGAATGCGCATCATTTATCACGGTGTATCTGTGAACAATGAGGCTTTGAATAACTGGGTATGAATATAAGTGATATAAATCTCCATCAATCAATGACAAAAGTGAAAAAGAATTGGATATAATAAGGCATATTGTTATGAGAGAAGAAAGCAGGTCAGGACAATGTCTGCTCCCTGTTAGTGAGCCTTTGTGGTCAGCAGTAGCTGCATTACGCAGTGCTGGAACTAAGAGCAGCTCCTAATGGGCAATAGGGCTTTAATAATGACTACGTTATTACTCGGTTACTGTATTATTCATGACTTCCTCATTACACAAGCAATTCTTAACAGCGAGGATCACATTTCTGTCGGTGTGTGCTTAATTGTAAGTGTGCTGACAGTGAGGAAGAATCGGAGACAGCTGGTGGAACAACTGTTTACCCTAAATTGTATATTTCCTATGTGTGATGACTACAGCCTGTGAGAGTATGAAATGTGGGATGTTACACAGGAGTTTTAGGAAAGCAGTCTCTGCAGTGCGGAGAGAAAAGAGAGTACATCTGCAGACATGCCCAAATCTTATAAGAAACCTGCGTTTCTGAGGGAAAAGCATTCACATTCACATTATTCTTATATATACCACACATCAGTTACATCACATCACACATCACTATGTGCTGACATAAGGCTTGTCATGAAGAGGTGCTAAGTGTATGCCTTTATTTGTCAGATTAACAAGGGTGTAAAAAGGCTTGATTTATCTTTATAACAGTATGCCCTATACCACCTACGGTATACCTGCAGGAAAATAACAAGAAATATGCAATTACTCCTGCGTATTTATTTAATTTAGTGAAAAAGCACTGACGATACCATCTCCCAGCTCCCTGCTAAGAGTGTGTGGGGGGTGGTGTGGGGTGGGGTAAACCGTTCCTGTGTCTGAGGATGTCTCTCTGTTTGAGTGCCTAAGAACAGAATTATCTTGTTCAGGTGGATGTCTGCAACCCAATTAGAGTTATGGCAAATAGGAGGGAAATCAGAAGGAATTACACAGGTTAGAATCAACCTGTATTTATGACATTTTGACTTTACATATATTTTGCATTTATTATCCACCTTTGGGATTTTGTTAAACTGAAGTCATATTTTTTTGAGTAAAGAGAAAGAGCGTATAAAGAAGAAAATAATTCAGTGACATGTAAGAGGTACTATATGCCACCAGTATGCAGGTGGTAAAGATATACAGAGCAGAGAATTAATTTTTCTTAAAAATAAACATGTGATTAAACAGGATATGCTAGTGTTTGATATACATTTTCATTTCACTTGTTTTTGCAAACATTTCATATGTTTAGCTATTTGACTCACTTAAAATAACTACATCATGCAGAGCAATTTGTCAAACGACAGACAAGAATTTGCAGGTTTCTCAAAAAAACATGTTTTGAAGTGGTTTATTTCAGTTGAAGCCTGGTTGATTGCTATACTGATTGCCTCTACTGCACTTAATCTGTGTGCTGCTTTGCACCAACTACCATTTTTGAAGTTGATTACAATCGCGTTTGTTTGCTTCTGTTTTCTGTGTTCTAAAGGCATCCTTGTAGTGCAATCCCCGGCAATTTTCTTACAAAGTGCAAGGACACAGACAAGGCTCCATCGATGCTGTTAAAATACACCAGCCATGATTGTGATCCCCTTATTACTTCTTAAAGTCAGTAGAAATGCATGTGTTTTGTTTGTGTGCTTGTGGGTCTGGAGTATTTTAAGAAGAAAGAAGAATTACATGGGGGCTTCAGGAGGACTCATTTCTCAGCCTTTGTGTTTTGTTGGGCTGCATTTTGTACAGGATAAAAGTTGACAGTGCTGTTCGTTGAGATGGGACTTGACCAGCTATAAATTATAGTTTTGCAATATCAAGAAAATGTTTTTATTGAGTATGTGGCTTATGTGCTACCTATAAAGATTTTTTTAACAATGGATGAGAGGATTGCTCTACCTCAAAATAACAATAAAGAAGAGAGGCTTTCACCTTAGTTTGTTGTACAACACAAGCAAAGAGAGAAAAGCAAATGCATGCACACAAAATCATACATTCACCCTTTAGGGACAAATACGTGGAGCTACCAGATTCTAACATAAAATTCCCTAAACACCCTCTAAGCATCCAGTGGGCATAAACATTCAGCTAAACATCTTCCAATGATGTGCTCATTTACAAATTCCGCATGTGATTAACAGAAAAAAAAACTAAGATGCATTACCCTAAAATATATCAACCCTACCATCATTTTGACAAAGATACAAGGGAGTGAACTTGTCTAATTCCTATTTTTACTACTATGGCACTAGATGAACGCGGTCACCCCCCCAAGCTGGGCCCATGCAGAAGTGCATTGCCACATAATGTGCTTATTTACGTGCTTGTACACAGTCATTTGGGCTAGTGAGAGGGATGAAAAGCAGATTTCATATTGTAAAAGGTGCACCTGGTGCAGCCGTACCTGATTAATACCAACTCCATCCCCCGCCCATAGCAATTGTCGCTGATGCCTGATGCTGTCTCAAAGAAATATTTGTCTATTTAGGAATGAACTAGATGGCTCACAGTTGTAGTTCTTATAGTCAATCTAGGTCAGGTTATGTTGTTTAAGTAAACAGTATTATTAGTAGTAGTGTGTGTAGGAAGATGTAGATCCAGTTTATGTCAGGTATAATTATACTGACATTGTGGTATGATACCAATGTAGTAATTCATTTAAGATCATTTTAACAAGTGTAGTGTGTACTGTAATATTACCTCAACACTGAAAACACATTCTAATTCACCCAATGCAAAATATTGTTTGGTATTGTACAGTATGTCAATACACAAAGAAACGTATGGATCACTAAGTGATATATCATTAAAATCCAATTTTAGTATTAGTATCTGGTTTTAAACAGAATAACAGTGATGTGAGAGTAACAGTACAATAAGCGTATTAAGATTTGTTGAATTCATAGAGACTAGTTATTGTGTAACAATGTACTATTATCTGTCTTCTGGATTGAATTGTGTGCTTCAAATGATTACTAATTTTCCCTCAGAATACAAGAATGCAATACAAGTGAATCCCTCATGCTATTGCATTGTATGGCTGTCAGTACTTCAGAAGTGCTACATTCAGTACATTCTTACATTGAGGTTGCAGCTGTAGCTGAGGGTATTGTGGTGCCAAGTAGTATATCGACTTTTAGGTGGCATTTTAGTGTAGCGTGACAAAGTTAATGCTGAATAGACAGAGGTGCGTGACATACATTAACATCAGGTGTCACATCAGATAGTAAAGGTTCTGATGTTCACAGCTTATGCATGTAAGAATTGCAAGATTCTGCAAAAACTGTAGAACTAAAAACATAATGGTAAAAAAAAAATAGGTCTAAGTATAAGACAGAGTTAGATGGTACTCAGGCGAGCAAGAGATTGCAGGGGTTTACGGGTGAGTTTTAGGAAGTGTGACATCTCACAGGAACACACTGTTGAGGTGATGTGTGACCTCAGTCCCAGAGGAAAAGTCTCTGGTACAGATAGTATCTAGGGTGGACAGGAATGGTGACAGCTCTTCCTGACCCTTTTCTCACTCTGGCATCATTCCTTCCTGTTTGCTGATTGAGGGTAGCAGAAAGGAAGTGTTCTGCTCAGCAGTCAAGGTAACACATTGGAGCTACAGTACTTGGCGTAGGAGATGTCAGAGCTATAAGTCTGTAATTACTGCGCTACAAAAATGAATCTGAAGCTTCTTGTCAGATGCTTTTCTTTGTCAGTTGTCACATGGAGAACATCCTCTATTGACTTGCCTGAATAGGTGTAATAACACCAGACACAGATTTGTCTGAGCCCACTATTTAAATGTACTCAATGGGTAATATTTTTTTTGTCACATGAACAGTGGTTTATTCTAAACCCTTATGAAATAGCTAAATCTTTTCTCTCCCCTGATGATGCTGCATTTCCACTGGCCATTAAATCAGCTCCTCAACCTCTTACTCTTAAATCAGAAAGCCACGTTGAATCAAAATCCCATTTTGCCTCCCTCCTCTGTTCCTAATCTCTCTAAATCGCATACTGTTTTGTTTTTGTCCTTATTTTAGCGAGTTGCACCACTTACCGGAGCACATGCAATCTTTCTTCCCAATCCATAGCTCTCCCCTGTCTTCTGTCCCATGAGCCAAATTACCTCTGTGGGTCCTAAATCTCATGCTTCTTTCAGATCACTGCCAACCATCCCTCCCCATTGGCAGCTGGACAAATTTTGGGTCATTAAATCTCATTTGAGCATTTTAACCATCTCCTGCAACCCCAACCCTCCCAATGAACTCATGTCTCCACACCCAGCTCACTTTGCAGTTGTCCCAAGCACAGCACCCACACCAACACACATTGGCAGGACTTCAGTCATTTAATATACTTCTAATGCGTGTCTTTGTTTCATTAGGTATTAAGGCTTGAAGAGAAGTATGTTTTGGGAAGTTTGCTTGATTAACTTGATTGACATATTGCAGTGTGGTAAACCTAAATCTAGGCTTTAAAACATCCCACCAGAAACTTTTGGGTGACATCAGATTCATCACATTTTGCGGTAGCCTCGTCATCAAATCATCCTTCTGCATCCCTCTGTATAGTGGGCCCTCTGTACTAAGTTTGCGCTTTCTAGTTGTACATTTTATTTCTTAACCCACAGATATTGGTCACACTAGAACATTCAGCTATTGCTTGATTGGTACATTCATTAATCATTAATATACTGTGTAATTCCTTGTTTTTGTACTACTCAGTTCATGGCTAAAGCCATTTCAGTACTGATACAGTGGTATATGGTTTTATACATGTTATATCAACTGTTTTTGCAGATTATTGCTAAGTTCACATTTGCAAAATATGTACATTAGCAGGCCTACAGGACCCAATAAAGTACAGTCCATGTATGAGACAGAAGGAAAAAGAGAGACAAGGAGCAAGAGAGGGACAGACATTTTATTATTTAGAATATTTTTAGTACATGGGAGCCCATTCCAAACCGTTTTCCCCCCTACAGTGAGACTCCTTCTCTGTGCCTGCCTCCATCCACCTTTCTCCTCTTGTGCAGAGCCTTGCTATGGGCTGACTTTATCAGGATCTGCACCAAACTGGCAATCAGTAGCTGCTTGTTGACACCACAGTGTGGCAGGGGGATTCCAGTTGCTAGGGGATGTGTAGAGCATGGCACTTTGAGTTTCTGAAGCAAGTATCTTTTTGTACACTAACTACTGTACCAGTTTGTGGATATTCATTGCCAGATTCTAAACAGGAAACTGGATTGCTTATGTTTTCCATGCTTACTGATAGCAGAATAGGTAATGATAATGAAATAAGCACTCAACTTAGAGATGGTAAAAATACATTGCACATGAAACACTGTGCCAACACCTCATGGCAAACTCATGACTTAGTAAGCTGCCAGACATTGACTGCTGAGACATTGTAAAGCTATCATATTAATCATATACTATTATATCAGCCATATGAAATAATGCACAGTGCAACATACTTCATCTATATAGGTTACTACAGTACAAGAAGTATGCTGGGAAGACTGAAGTTAGATATTTTGAATAAAATATGCAGCCTTGCAATATTAAGTACATTTGCATCATTTGTGAAAGGACCAGTTGTCTAGTTTACACCCTCATTTCCTTTGCCGTACATAAGCTTTGTAATCATGTTCATGCGTCATCCATTCTGTGTCATCATGTACTAGCGGGGAGAATAAGTGGTTGGAAAGACATCATTTAACAACTAGAATGAATAGTGGATACATGTTTCTTTTTTTTATTTGTCTAGAGGATGTTAAGACCCAAAAAAGGGTAAATATTATTCACAATGGCAAATTGATACATATATTTATTTATTTGATACATATATTTATCCTTTCCCTATCCCTATCATTTCCACAGATGTTCACCATAGATTCAGGTGAACTTAAATCTTAGGCAAATGTAGGCTAATTTCATACAATCATTAATGTTGCAGAACTGGCATTTCATTGATTACAACCTGATCTCATACCTTCTCTAGATCAAGAAAAACATTCAGAAATAAAACATCACTATGAGAAAACAATTCATCACCTCTCAATCAAACCCAACCGTTTGGTATTTCCCTGACCTCTGCCCATCTGTGTGGTATTTTTGTGCCCAGCGCAAAGCGCAAGCTGTACAGGTGGGAGGAGAGGCCCGAACAGGTGGGAGGTTCATTCAAAACAGGCAGCGCAAAGCGAGTTGTTGTTATTTTGGTGGAAAATGTGTCTTAGATGTTGCACTGAGAATAGACGTCTCCAAACCACTTCTATTTCTGCCACAACGTCACTTCACTGCCAGTCTGGTGATTTTATCAACAAGAGCAAACTAAATACTTGAAGCAAATGTGCAGCAATAACGGGATAATGCTTAAAATGTAAATAAACTGTTTTCATTAATCACTCCAACCAGTAGATGTGTTCAGCATCAAAAAATAATGTTTAATGTGGTTAAAGCAGGAACATCGGTAAAGCAGTCTGCATTTATCTATAAATTAATACGAGTGATTCTTAAAGTATTTGTTGTAGCTGCATTATACGGTATGAAAAACCTCTCCTTCAGTTCATTAAAATCCTGCAGCCATCTGAAGGCAACAGGACCGATATGTTGAGTGCCGCACCAGAGCGCAACGTCATTATGCACAACTGTCCACTGTGTTTTACCTTCATTAAATCACGAGCAAACGACACCGGGCTGCTACAAAATATCCCCACACACCTCTACACACATCAGATGGGTTGGTTATAACTCAGAATTTTACCCGTTTATGCGAGAGACGTCGGATTACAGCGGCTCATCAATCCTTTGTGTCATTGCCTCCTTTCCAACATTGTTTTCAGCAAAAGTGGTGTTTCATATTTTATTTTTGAAATGCATTACGGTGCAAACTCTGTTGTCACATTTTACGATATGATGTGATCATTTATTACGTGAGATACAGTTGAATTAAAAACTAAAATAGCGTCAGATTCATGCAGCCGTATAAACGGCTTCATCAACATTTTTTATTTCTATTTTATATTATCATTGTACAAATTGAATAAAAAAAGCACCATCTCCCTCTAACTCTAGATTTGTGGTGCTGTGTGTTCATATCGTACCACTCTGCACCATCCAGACAACAGTATGATTTATATTCCACTTCAGCCAACCCTTTTGCATTTTGCGCTACTGCACCTACGTTAACCAAAATAACTGGTACGCTTGGAGACGCCCACTCAGTCCGTGCTCCCATGACCTGCTGCCCAAGACCTGAGATGGGTGAGAAAGGTCTTGGTAAGAGGAACAGTTGTGCAGTGAAGCTAACGAAGGTCACACTTCAGACCTGTTGTGTTCTGTAAAATACAGAGTAAGCCCTGGCCCTCTGGTACTGTATATAAAAAGCACAGCGGACAACTTCATTTACTCTTTTGCAATTCTGTAGAAGCAATGGACAGTAGTTACTAACTTTTCATGTTAGTAAGTGAGGATCCTCACTTGTCTTATACGCTCATGTGATATCGAGGTGTGAATCACACACAGCCGGGGATCTCCCCACCATCCAGTAGAACTGTGAAAACTTGTACAAGAGGCAAATGATCTGCACAGTCAGTCAACAGTCAACTTTCCCCTGACTGTTGGTCTGGGCCCCCTTTTCCAAAATAATCTTGAAGCTAAGATGATTGTAAAATCCATCTTATGGATCTTCTTGAGTTTAAGAGGTGTTTCCAAATAGCATTGTAATTTATTAACAATTTCAACCCATTTGTAGATGACTGAAGCATTTTAAGAAGCTCAAGAAGCTGCAGGAGGAGCTGCAAACTACATTACATTACATTATCTCCATCCATCCATTATCTACCACCACTTGTCCTCAAAGGGTCGCAGAACATGTTACATTGAATTTTTCTTTTTATTGTTTTTGTTTATTTAATTAGATCCTTAATTCTATACTTTTATCATAGTATCATCACTGACACTCTCTGTTAAGTGATGTTTATTGTACAGTGAGTGATAATAGTAATAATTAAAGGATAAGAAAATAAAAGAAAACCAACAACAAACAAAGAAAACAAATTCACTGAAGAATTATTAATTTGCACCTCAGTCCAGTTTACTGTGTGCTACCAAAACATTAAACTGGTGATCCACTGATTTGTTACACTGGTGTTCAGTTTCACATGTTTTTTTCTTTTTTTACATGGAACATGGATGATAGTTTCAATCTGATAATATATCAGGGTTGTAAAATGCAAAAGTACCTGTTTCTTCTCAATACTATGGTTATAATAGTTAAGATTATAAGTAATATAACCACAGCATGGAACCATTGGAACCATTTTTGACCATACTCCACTAAAGAAGTCTTGTGTAGTGAAGATGGTTAAAGACTTGACAGCATGGCAATTACTGTCAGCGCATTTTGGTGTGGTTTGGGAATGAAAAAACATGGAAGGAACACTTGTAACACAAATGTTGTGTTAGTCCTTTCTAACATTACTTTGGAATGTGGATATCAGAAACCTTTTTTTCTACATTTTCCTGCAATTTTTTGAACTTTTTTTGAATTTTATTAAGACTCTCTTATTCTATGGGAGTTACCGTAGCAGAATTCTAGACAAAGGGCCAGTGAGTCACAGAGAGGTTTCTGGAGATTTTGATTTTGGCTCTGGAGAGGAGAACACTGATATAGCTTGGATGCATCTCCATTTAAAACAACAGGCTGCATTAAGGCCCATGCTGCAATGCACATAACAAATATGGGAGAGAGCAAAGGAGCGGCTGTCAACACTGGAGGAATCATGGAAAGGTCACACTTCAATCCCTTCCTCCACCAGTCACTCTTTCTTCTCCACTGACCAGGAAAAAGCATGGACCTGAAAAAAAGTTGCTAGTCTTGAATTAGGGTACATCCAATCTATCTACAGATAGAACAGCAACTCAGGAGGGGGTGAGGAGTCAGCACCTTGCTCATTGTCATTTCAGCGGAGATATTGGACGACAGAGGTGCTTCAGTCCGGGGCCTCCGGCTGCTGGTCTGTCTTTCGAATGATTGAACCCCCCCTTGCCGGGTTTCCTGGTTGATGGTTGTGCTTGAGGCATTTGTAATAAGATGAACAAGTGTGGATCACTTGCACAAGCCCTGACTCCATGGTGTTTACTTTAACTGTGCTCAGACTTAGGGTTTCCATCTCTCTACACCCAAGACTTGCCTGCACTGAACAATGTTGGAGCATATGTTAGGGTCTAGGTTTCAGTCATATTCATTATGTAATGGTGCCAATCTACAAGTTTATTTTAATAGTAGGCTAAAAATGCTATGCTAAATGCTAAAATGTTATGACTATAGAGATATCCTCATATTCACATACAGTATGTAAATGGGGTGTTCTCTCTCTCTCTTACAGAGAAGAAACAAGCATTTTCTTTTTAAATGATCAATAACAGGAAATTGTGTAAGTGCTCAGTGTGAGTACATCTGTTAAAAGACCTTGTTAATCAATTTGGATGGGATAGCAGGTTCCAGTCCTCTGTTTTGATAGATGGCGATGGGGTTAACCTTTTGTTTGGCTTTAGACCATGGAGATTAGGTTGAAGAAATTCTTGAACTCTTGAATGTTTTCTTCATTCTCCACGCTTGAGACAACCCACAGAATAACTCTCCTTCCTCTGTTAAAAGCAGTATCATCCTGGTAAACATAATCTGTTTATTGCCTATCGTGCCCCATTTAACAGAATAACTGACTTATTCTGTTAACTTATGGGAGGGAATTGCAGAGGGCATACTGTCTTTATAATTAATTTTAAAAAAATCTTTGAATTGAATGCTTTGCGCAAACTCGTGTTAGTATATACAGTAAGTCATTCAGAGTTCAACTGGCAGCCTGAAATTCAACAGCAATGCATGACTGTGATCACTTAAGACATTGTAATAGTGTAAGGTTTCTTTTAATTATTTCTTGCTTGTTTCAACTGATGGGTAGTACTAGAATATTACTGGCATAAGTCACACCATTTGGGTTTTCTGTCACCAAGGAACTGAATTCCCCACCTCAGTGCCTGATGCTGCAAAGTTAACTGACTGCAGCACATACCACTAAGGGAATACATACAAGTGTAATATTCTCTCAGTGCAAATTGGGTGGTATTAGTATAACATCTTTACAATTGCAGAGTAATTCTGAAAATAAAGCTGTAAAAATAAATTTGCCTTCAGGCGGAAAATTAAATGAGAAGATTGATACCACTCTCATAGCTGTCCTTTAAATGCTTGTAATCATACCGACGATAACTATGCCATTCACGGTGGTATTATGATGACTTTATAATAAGATTGTAAGGCTTGCCTCTTTTACAGGGTCAAAATGGTCAGGGTATGAATGGATAACCCTGTGTTTTACCTCATTATTTTTAAGCCTGGTCAAGAGAACCAATTTCCTGGTAGAGTCGATCCATGATATGGTGCTTCTGTCATATGTCCATTTTTAGCCATGCTAGTGGCATGAGATGAAAATAGATGCAAAAAAGATGACATTTGTCATTTGGCTGCAGTCATTTTGTGTCTTTTTTGTCAGCGTGGAAAAGTAAGCTGCACAAAAGTTTTGCTTTGGTTTTACAATTTGTAGCCAATGACGCACAAGTATTGTGTTGTGCTGATTCTCAACCCTGTCCCTTTCACTGCAACAACATTTACAGTGCAACTAGGACAGGAATCAGCTCATCTCAGATCAGCCATTGGAGAATAGCACAGCAATATGCAAGAGATCTAAACCTATTTTTCCTCAACAATTCATGGGTAGGATGGGTGTGAAGCAAACCTGTTTCTTTTAGTTTGTGCCATTTCTATCTCTCGCTGGATAATTATGGAGCTACTGACTCACTGTGTTCTGTGGTTTGTTGGGTCTGAATTTTGATAGATAAGATGCATCCTTTTCTGCCCACAGTGATGATTTTGTGCCAGTTCCTATTTCTACTGTAGGGAGTTCATATTAGCAGTTCCACATGGTTTCAAACTGGAGGACTGAGGGTTCAAGACACAATAAAGGCTGGAGCATCCTGCAGGAACATTTGCTTATTAACAAGCTACCGTTAGCAGCTATGTTAGCCACATTTAACAACCAAGCAGTATTATACTGCTGACCGTAAAGATTGTTGCAAGCACATAGCATTAGTTCAAAGCAACAATTAAGCAGTATGTGGTCACTGCTCTGTTGTTCCTGTTGGCAGTTGCTGTTTTGGTTTATCTTCAAAGACACATTTCAGGTCTTCTTGTCACTTATGGGCACTGAATCTTGGGAGGTAGAATAGAGAAGGGAATGGGTTTCTATTCACTAGAGCCCGACAAGAAATTACAGGAATTGTGTTCATAAAGTTACTACTGTTGATGCCAATAGCAGTCTTTTTGTCTTGAAGCTTTTTTGTTGAGCTTGTGAGATGTTCTCTGACTTTTGAACCTACTTTCCTCTCATAATTAATATGTTATAGTGCAGAAATAAAGGGAGTTCTATTTAAGCCACAAGTGGTCACTAGCATGGTAACTATTATATATTGTTTGCATCTCTTACAGAGGGCTATTTTAGGTTATTTGAGTTAAATTGCGGTTTTCTTTACAGTGACTCTCTTTGTTTAAAATTACATGGAAGGTACTGTAGCTTTTAATTGCAGTTGTGTTGCTGTTAAACCTGCTTAAAAGGGCCTAATCTGGTGGCAGCTTTTTCCTAGCATCTTTGTTGCTAATGGTTGTGCTCCTATCTTGCAGCTATGAGCTGCCGAGTTCAAAAGGAATTCAGCATAAGAGCTCCATCCTTTTCACCATAGCCTTGTGGTCAGCTCTTTTAGCAGATGATCTGTGTGACATGCAGCCAGCAGTATTGTTTTGGTACAGCAGGGTAGCAGGCTGTGCTGCCCAGGGGAGCAGTCTTTATCATTCCAGGTACTGAAGGCTGGTGTGTTAGTGCTTCCAGTTCAAAGAAAATGGAAAAATGAGTTTACCCAGAAAGTGTGTCTGTTGTGTATGCATTGTTTATTTCAGGCAAGAACAACAAAATTTAGCATGCTCACATATAAGCCACATTACGTCTTTATTGAAGACCTTGGCAACTATTCAACTATTCAGGAGTAGCTTCCTCTGCAATAGTGTAAATATTGATGGATATTACACCATGCTTTGATCATAACTCCTACTATCCTATTATCACATGAAGATGAGAAAGTCAGTAAAAATTGTGCATTTACTGAATTAATGTAAGAAAGAAAGAATTTAAAAAAATCTCACCCACCATATGAGGGTCCTTAAAGCTTACAATCACTCCTGCCACTAAATGATTGTGTGTTTTATTGAGTCATATGACACAGTGGTTCCCAAACTTTTTTGTCTGACATACCCCCACAGCCCCATCAGATGGGCCTAAGTACCCCTTTACCATACCCCTCTGATAGGGATGGCTTTATGGTATTGTTTTATGGTATTTCTTTGTTGTTTTGGCCAAGTTTGCATTTGTACTACCGCCATTTACAATATGTTTGCTTTTAGCTTTTTGTTGTCTTTTTACCAACTAGTCTTTCTACAGTCATAATCAACTTAAAATTGACTCACGTTGGTGGAAAACTGAGGCATGTCTTGTGCAGTCATACTACCATAGTTGGTAAGTGATTGTGACAATAACTATAAAGATCAGCATCACACAAATATGTAATAATGTATAATAAATAATGTAAATATGTGGATATATATAATCAAATTATAATTTCTATTTTTTCAAATTAGCTGAGCTTCACAGTTTTCCAGGTACCTCCAGGTAACTGCAGAACTCTGGTTGGGAATCACTGATATAATACATGGGCTGTGTGGAAGTATTCGTGTCGCTGTGTGCCTGTGCCAGAGAGCTCTGGTGAAAGCCACTTCAGTGGCTTTGTAGTCGACAGCTTGTCACCCATCCTCCAGTGTGTGCAGTCATTGGCTTATGAATTTCCTCCATCATTGAACATTTGTCTGTAACAATAAATTACATCAAATATTATTTTGTTAATGACATTACACTATTAACTTTTTGGCATTTTATGTAATTGAAATGTCACGTGGCATTAAATGAGTATTTAATTTTTAATGAAATATTCCTCCTACAGCGAATTAATAAACAAGACTGCAGCAAATTAGTGGTCATTTAATCTCAAAGTTCAGGCACACTACTTGATAAATTGGCCAGAGGCATAGGCCAAACACCCGACCTAATCTTGCATAGCCTTGCCTCAGGCTACTTAAAATTCACTTTAACATCTCTGTTTATTGGGACCTTAAATATGGATGGTTTTAAAGGCATGTCCAATTTCTTCCAGACCTTTGTAGGAGTTTATTGTGGTCTTGATTTAATTAGAATTTGCACTTCGCCCAAGCTCAAGACTTTTTATTTAACCTTTTTTCAAGGCCGGGCTGTGCCGGAGATCAAAGAGCGTGTTTCCTCTTGGCCTGCCTTTTCAAAGTTTGTTGAAAATACTGCAGCTGAAATATAACCCTGTTGCATTTGCTTCCTTTTGACATTACTAGCAGAACACTGTGAAAGATCTTTCCTTTTGCTTTGTTTTTAGGTCAGATGTGGGCTTTTTCCCATCATGTGATGCATCTATACAGAACTCATGCTCATTGTTCTATATTAATATTTTTTTTACTTTTTCATTGTCTTGACTCTTAATAATTTACTGCTAATACCTGTGTTTTGAGACAACTGTAGAGCAGAGAAACGACTGGCCTTTCTATATTACGACAGGTGTCTAAAGCCAATTTGTTGCCCGTCACATATTTTATTGAAAGGATGCCCATGGGAACCTCTTATCTGATGGACGCTTTCCAACAGCTTTGTGCAGACTAAAAGGCTTGGAAAAGTCAACCATTTACCTCAGCCCAGAGGTTTGGGATGCTTCTTTGTTTGTGAGAGCTCAAAGGCTTAGAAAGGCCAAATGCTTATCATAGACCAAAAGACCTTTAAGGCTTTAAGGCCACCTGCTCACAAAATATAATCTGTTTTGTGACTCTGCTGCTGGTGATTAATGCTGTGGTGAGTTGACAAGAAAGGCATCCACTCAATCTTTACCTTATTCTGGGGGCATCATGTTACCTGCCCTTGTTCCTTTTTATGAAGAAAATCAAAAACAGTCACTCGTTAGCATTATGATTCAATGTTTTTTCTTCAATGAAAGCTACACTTTAGGCTTGCACAAATATGTTTCATTTTACTTTTAATTTATTAAATTTATATTTCCTTGAAATGTTCATGTTGCAGTATATTTTAGGTAGACTTCTACTGTTCTTGTGCTACAACGAAACAAAGACTTTTATGAATGATCTGACATAAGCTTGTTACATTCCCATAAAGAGCAATTGCATATCTGCATTCCCTCCTTGATTTCAAGGTTGCTTGCTGGCATGTGTGGTATTTTTCCTTGATCAAAGAGATATCCAGACTGCCCTCCAACCTGGTTGTCATGGGAACAGGTGTCACATGACCTGAAGTGAGACAAAGTTTGGATGAGAGAGGATTGGCTCTCTGGAGGGCGTCAGTCCCCCTCTCAATTCATCTGACACGGTTGCCTAGGAAACAAGGCTGTGAGACAGGAAGCTGAGAAGAGATGTAAGCTCTTGTTTGTTTGGATAACAGCAAAGACGCTGCCTGGACTCCAGGCATCCAGGGGATATGCTATTAGCTTGAAGATTTTAAGCATACAGTGAAATACCTATGTCTGTCTTTCTATCTACCTGTCTATCTATCTATCTGCCGGTCAGCCTGTCTGTTGCTCTATATATCAGTCTATCTATTAGTTTATGGGTGTATTCATTAGGAGAGAGAACAAAAAACAAATCCTAGGATCATGGCAATGAACAGGAACTAGTTGGGTGTTTCTCTTGAGATTAAATACCATAATTATTTAACATCAAACAACAAGGTTAATCAAATGGGTTAATAAGAGAGGTTGTTTGATGCTCCCAACAGCCCTACTTGACTGATGCTCACATTTGATTTGGATGGCAAGCTTAGAACGAGTCTGAGTCTGACAGTCTCTCAATAACAGTGACAGCCCATATAGTGATGGGGGCGGTAATCAGTTTGCCTTGGGATGTTTTACAGGTCCCACTGGCTGTCAGTCATCTCGAACCCCAGTCACTGTTGGGGCCCATGTGTTATTTATTTCATTCTGGTGTGGCGTTGGTGCTTGTGGGTGAGATTATATATGAGTAATCACTCAGATTGGTTTTGCATGGTAGGAGTACTCAAAATAATGTTTTTTTTTTGTTTTTTTTTTGGCTGTGCTCTCTTCAGATGAGTCTTTTTAGATGAAATGGCAGCTCTGCATGCCAACCAGAAACCCTTCTTCTTCAGCTTGACACCATCACTGTGCCCACAGATAAGTTTCTTTTTGCCATATAGTGTGCTTGCTGACACTACTAGGGCAATAGGCCACTTACCTGCCAGCTATACATTCTACCGTTTATTTTGTTGGAGGATCAGGGCAACAATAAACACAAGATCACTTGCTTTCCTCACCTTATTCTTTTCCCCTCCTTTCATCAAGAAACTTGAAGCCTGCTCCACAGTGAGCCATCAAAAGAAAGATCCAATATTGTATGATACCAATGTGCTGCTGTGTGCAAGCACAAGTTCAATAATCAGTGACCCAGTTATTTTAATTGCTTACCCACAAACACAAAGAGGAGAAAAAAAAAAGATAAATAGCACAGTGTTGTTCCTGCACCAGCATCTTATGCCATAAATAAGGAGGGTCTCCCCATTAACTAGCATGTGATCAAGGCATTCTCTCACACAAAATCATGAAAGAGAATATATAAACAGCCTAATATCCAGAACTGTGTTCTATGTAAAAACAAAAGGGCAGAATCCAAGGAATAATTCAAACACTTTCTGACCTAATAACAGAAGAAAAAAAAAGCTATCCAGGATTTTCAGGTGCTCTGTGATAAATATAAACTTAATTTGCTGCTACTTCATGACAGTTTTATAATCATAACGTTTTATTGAAATCTATTCACTGCACAACATTTAAATATAGTGGCAATGAATTATAGCTGGAGAAGCGGCTTTTTGAGCGCTGTTCAATTGTTACAAAACTGTGGCACATCCTGCTCTAGCAGCTACATGTACTGTATCACTCCAGTTTATAGCCTGTCTCACTTATAACCAAGACAATAAGGTGGTACCATAAACAGGTTGGCATAGAATTTTCTGATGCAGCAAAACCACTGAGCAGTAGTGCCTAACACCAGCTAATCACATGCTAGTGTTGCTTCCTGCACCACAGCTAGCAATTGTGGTGGAAATTGTGTATTTCCTTTGGAGAAGTGAGCAAACAAAATGAAGATCCGACAACCTGTTGTCTTTTGTATATTTAATTAAGAAAATAATGAAACAATCAGAAATGAGAATAAAAGAAGTAAATAAAAGGAGGGTGCAGGCGAGCACACAGAGTCAATCCTTTTCAGCTGAAGGCCAGAGATCATACACCAGGATGCGTATAAAAAGTCTGACCAAGAAGGAAAGATGCTGTCACATACTTATAACCTCACAACACAGACAGACATATCAGAGTACAGAATCACCTCTAACAAAGATAGTCTGTCTCCAGCTAGGTTTTTCTACCCAAGGCTGGACACCCAGGGCAGACTGTTCCCCAGACTGCAGCTGTCTCTCCCCCTGATTACAAACAATCTGTCCTCCCGCTGAAACCAACCAGATACCAATGTACCCAAAACAGAGATGACCTAAGTGTACAGAAATAAGAAAAACAAGTTATCACACTAAATATATACATGACAAAGAGAGAAATGTAATTACACTAAACACATCTAGTAAGAAAGGAAAAGAGAACTAAACATATCTAGTAGTAAAGGGAAAGAGAACTAAACATATCTAGTAAGGAAGGGAAAGAAATTTTGCCCTTACAGCAATCAGCTCACTCAATTTAGCCTTTGGACAGAGGCATTGCAATATGGCTTTAGTACCTCTACCAGTCTTCAATCAGTCCGTAGGCAATTCAAGAGTTGACCTGGGGCCACCTTTATAGTGCTTCACTTTTGCTTTTAGTCATTTTTGCTGGGCACCAGGCTTTGAGAAGATTACCTGAGAGTAATGTATAAGAACACGGAGTATTAATTTTTCATTGAAAAGGTCTGCAAAACAACATGCCCTTATCCTTATTGTTATTTTATAATGAAATGTTAAGGGATCCATTTTAAATGTTGATTTAATCCATTAGAGAAAGTAGCCTGAGAATGAAAGATAATTGGGTTGTATCGCAAGGCACTGCTGATAAGTAATTCTCTTTCTCTAAGAAAGTCCTACTTCTGTTTTGGTTTCTGGAAGTCTAACTAGGCAGCACAAGCAACAGTGTGCCAAATGTTATCATTCAATATTTCATGCATTTATGTGTATTTTTCTGCAGAGTTGGGATTTGTGTTGCTTCTTCTGCTCTGACTGTTGGGAATGAACATTTTTAGATATAATGATGACAACAAACTAGTTGAAGACGATAAAGAAATTGACCTAACCAGTCTGCTTAGTATAGATAGCAGGTTTTGCATCTGTATGCTGTTTGGTGTTGTATCATATAGGCCTGGACAATAAACCAAATTTATCAAATGACTCCATCATTATTCATTTCTTACTTTCTTTCTTTAGAGAGCAAACACATAGCAGGAAGTCTAATGCACTGATGTAAAGAAGGTTATCATAACATTGACATTGACATGTGAATGTGACAGTTTAGTGTAATTTTAGGTCATATTGTGGTATTACTGTGGTATGGTAGTAATCTTTAGTCATGCCAGCAGCATGTTACTGTGGAGGGCAATGTTGGTCTGTTGGTCCGTCCAGCACTTTGGTCCAGACTGAAATATCTCAACAACTAACAGCTAAGATGGCGAACATGATAAAAGTTATACCTGCTTAACATCAGGATGTTAGCATTGTCATTGTGAGCATAACAACATTTAACTAATGCTAGAGCATTGACTTTGAAAATTCAAATGATCATGTATTAGAGAAACTGCATTGTTCTAACCAAATGGGACGGCAGTCAGCAATTGTGCTTGTAACTCAGGCAACTGGAATTGGTAAGCTGACCAAACAATGAAGTGAAAGGTACATAAACACAAAGCAAACGAATTTTAAAGGAGATGAGTAATGACTCCTGTTTGTGTCCTCTCTCATTTGTTTGTAGTTTTGGTCTTTTGCTTGTCAGAGCAGTCCAGTTTTTCTGCACATACGTTTCAATGGAAGAACTAAACAGAGATAACAGAAATCTGCCATTCCAAACTTTATCAGACATAACTGACATTTGCAACCTTTATCATGCTCCCCCCAGGCCTTGTGCGAATGAGTCGGCATCTGGATTGTGGCCTGTGACATTTAGACAACAGTTAGAGCAATTTCAGTAGCCATTAAAGCACTCGTAATTGCTATAAATCCTTTTTTTCTGGGGGGGCAGATTTCCAAGAATAATGTCAGTGTGTTGAATTTAAAGGAACTAATTCAAAATGACTCAAAATATTTCATATTCAAAAACCAATAATTACCATGCCAGATAAATCACTAATTGCAATCATTTAAACCTTGTATTATAAATCCCCTTGCTTTTTAAAACGCTGATCATGTGATCATGATTGTTGATTATCAAGGGTGGCCTGTTGGGACAATTTGGCAAACAGCTGCTTGTTGGTGTAAAGATTTGACGAGCGGTTGCACTGCCAGCTGCAGAGCCTGCTTATAGTAATACCTGTTTTTGCTGAAACTAATTCCAGAAAATGAATATAATCATACATTATGTCAACTGCATGCTTAGTTGAGCTTCATGAGTTTCACAATTGTTGCAAAAAAAAAAACAACATTTTGGGCACTGGTATCTATTACTGCACATCTAGAGAGGGATATAGATACAGTGGCTATATTTCAGGGTGTGCTGACATGCATTTGATGGGACTATATAATCAATTTCACCAGTGCATGCCATAGTAATAATAACATCATCAAGTGCATGGTAATTATAGCTGCAGGCTCTTCATTGATCTCTGGGCAAAAAGGGTGATCCCCTTTCAGCTGCAGAATAATAGCTAAACCTTTAACTTGGACTTGAATCAATAAACCTGCAGGATTCCCTCTTCATTGTGAAGGAGCGCCCCCATTGGAACGCCCATGGTGGTCATGAAATTCTATCATTGTCTTCTCCCTCAGAAACTTGCTGCATTCGATAAAAAGCTACAGTGTTTGATTTGTGATGAGCTGATTGTTCTTAATATTAATTACATTCAGAAAACCAAGAAAATCTGGGTGAGCATGAATAATTCATGTTTGTTTTTGAACCAGCCTTGTGAAACTGGCATTCACTAAATAATGTATGACTGTGTGTCTTTGATAATAGGGTTTGCATTAGAAGTAATATGCTTTCCTTCATTCCACAGGGCAGATTCTTGCCTGGGCTAGTTATTGTGCAAAAATTGATTTCCTTAAAACCCCGTGTGCCAGAAGACATTAGTCAGCGTTGTCTGGGAGCCATTGCTGTACATAAGAAAAGGCCCCACGTGTTGCTGTTGGAAGGTGAGGGATATTTTTTAATCTCATATATGCAGCCTTGGTAAATCTGATTATTCCCATAATGAAGAGAAATTGCTGAACAAAGAGATCAATACGATTTAAAGTATACAACCATCCGCAATGATGAGAAATCTACATTCTGAATTTGAATTTGGACCTCTGTTGAATGGGGTTTATACCATCCAAATGAGATTTCCTGGTACTAAGTGGCAAGAACATGAACCTTTAACAATTAGTATTTAAGATATCCCCTGCTCACTGAAGCTTGAAGGCAAAGTGTGATGCACATATAATTCACTAGAGCGTGTGTAATTTCAGCAAGAGCTGAAAGAATTGCTTTAATGAGTGTTCAAACAAAGCAGAGAATTAATATGATGTGCATGCATCCAAACTTGTAGTCTCAGTGGAAAATAAAAGTGTCCTCTGGTAGAGGGAATAATTGTGGGAATACACTGGGGTTAATATACAAGCATTGCTACTAATCAGCACTTGTGTAATAATGTGGAAATATCTTTTATTACAGGTAAAGTGAATGAATTTCACTAAACCAAAGTTTTTATATTGTGTCTTTCTCTCATGGGTGAATGTTTTGGGGTTTTTTTCCTAGTCAGTCTGACATTCAGCAAAAGTATTTTAAATACTTGTGAGTGAACAGAGACCCAAGGAAATGGTTGGATTTCAATTTGACATTTGTAGGTTTCATGATATTTTTAGATGCTCTGATACAAACAACAACATGGCAAAGCATTGATCATTGTATTTGTCACAGACATAGAGGAGTGGGAGAGAAGAGACTGACAGAAACAGATTTCTGTCAAAACTCGGCTTCATAATATGTCACGCTCAAATTCACAATTACAAACGCACTGACATAAAACTGGTTCATTTTCTCAATTTATTATTTCAAAGCTGAGATTAATCACATGGAGGGAAATAATGACTAAACCTAATCACAGACTTCTGCTTCTTGCTCAGCAATAATTACAGTCAGACTGGCTGCCCAGATATATGATTTATGACAGAACATGATGGATATTAATGGATTTTGTAATTGGTGCATATGTTTATGAAAATGGCTGTCTGGTTCTGACAATATGAAAAGATGTCAGGTAAAGAAAGACTTGTCCCAAGACCGGTCAACTGAGGACAGCACAAAAACTGTTGTTGTGCTTTCAGTAGATCAAGTTAAACATGTCACCGCAATGTAAATAGAGCATCGTAGGATTATACTGTAGTCTGTGCGGTGGACTCTGACAAGTTGGCTACACTGCAAACAACATTGAGCATTAATAGTCAGCTGCAAAACAGCACAGAATTTGAATGAAGCAGACTCAATGAACTTGCACTTTCAAATGCATTTTCAGACAGACTTCTTACACAAAGAAAAGAAAAAATACAAAAACAAACAAAAAAAGGGTGGCAGAAAATCTATTTGGGTTGGCTTCCAAAATTCATTCTATATGAGGAAAAACTGACTTATGTCCTATGTCCTAATTTAAGTTAATTTTGCTCTGGCCTTACCAGTATTCCTCATAGCTCGAGGCATTATTCTGAGATTTCCTGCAGGCACTTGAAGGCAACATAATGCTAGGCATCTCAACACACAGTACGCAATGGATGACAAATACTGACTGAATTAAACCTGCCCATGTGCTGGGATCAACACACGGTATGTCATGGATACAGCTCCAAAGTCAGTCACCTGCCTTGTCACACCTGGATCGTGACTATTGCCTTAGACACAAACAAGCAAAGCTAATCTTTGCTGGGAAGAAGGAAACAAAATTGCAGTAAAATGTGCCAGATGCTAGAAAAATTAAATGGACCCTCAACAGGTGGAGCAACAACCCCTGAAGACAACCCGAATTATACCACAAAATGTCCTAAACAATGCTGCCATGCCCCAAACCACTGGAATAACTGGAAGAATCCTAGACAAAATGATATACTGAGCAGTCTAGTTATTGACAAGTTGTCCAGACTTGTGGCACATTTTTGTAATCAAATTCAGTGCCCTTTAATATGCACACTACACAGTTAAATTTGGTAATGTAGGTCCAGTTTCAGTTGTAATGATCTTCCTGGCCTGCTATCAGCTTGACTAAACCACTTGAAACTACTGTGATTTATACACACACAACACTAACTTCACTGTGATAGTGATAGAGTGATAGATAGTTAATGAGTCACAGAGGGTCAGTGATTTTGAGTGTTTTGTGAGGTGTGCGATTTTGTGACAGACAAATTGGAGTCAGACAATCAGAATGAGATAGAGGTAGTGAGAAGGCTAGAAACAGATAGGAGGTAGGCAGGTTGAGGAGCAGTTACGCCTTGGCTACATTGAACACTGTTCGCGGAGCGGCTGCGGCAATACTTTAATCAACGAAACTGGCTACACCAGGCGCGAGAGCAGCGTGTAAGTGGTGCGTATGGGCCATGGTGATCCGTTCTACAAATGTAAAAATAGGCTAGGAATAGTGCCAAAGGTGCTGGATTTGAAACTCCATAATCAGTATCCTGAGGTGTCAAGCAGAAAGGGAAGATTTGAAATAAAGAGAAGGGTGGACACTAGGGTTGGGCGATCGTCATCATCCAATTGTGGTTACTCGAGACCGCCAACAGGCGATCCGAGCGCGCAGAGGGAGGGTCAGGTCAGATCAAAGATTCGCGATGAGACAAAAGCGTTTAAGGACGTTGCAGGGAAAAGCTGCAGCGGTGTAAACTGGCCTGTCTCAGCTCGACTCAAGCCGGCAGATGGCTGGTTTTAGAATGTAAGGCACGTCACCTGTTTCAACAGCCAATCAGCTCGTAGTGAAGTCAGCTGGTCAAGTCAGTTACAAACTGGTCAAAATAGCTGAGTTTTGGATGGAGGAAAGAGAGGATCACCTCATCAGT
The DNA here is from genome assembly GCA_008360985.2 of Macquaria ambigua. Lineage (NCBI taxonomy): Eukaryota > Metazoa > Chordata > Actinopteri > Centrarchiformes > Percichthyidae > Macquaria > Macquaria ambigua. Next base: position 149,537 of record VMKM01000182.1, read on the forward strand.
TTGTTTGAGGAACAGCCGTGTCTCTATGACACAAGCCATAAAATTTACTCAGATCATATTTTAAGATGCTACAAATTATATCCAGCTACAAAAAAAGGCTGGAAAAGCCAACAGACCAGCGCATTGCCCACGTGTGTCTGGTTTGTAAATTAGGATTTAAAATTTGCTCGTCACTCGTGCTGATTAACGGGGCTCAGCAGGCGGACATGCTGCTCCACCAGAAACAGCTCTGAGTGCACAGTAGGGCGCAGATTCTAGAGATTATTTTTATAACATCTTAGTTCTGATAGTAAGTTAGTCAAAATCGCCTTCATATCGGCGTAGGAAAAACCAATCAACGATCATCCCTTCAATCGCTGATGTACGATTCGATCGCCACTCGGCACAAGCCTAGTGGATACCTGCAGGATAAAATATACAAATAGAAAGTACTATGAAAAACAGTAATTCTCTGCCATGGTTGTGCCTCCAATATTCTTATATGTTTAATATAATACCAAATAGAGACTACATGGTCAAGCACAATTGAAATAAGACTTTTCAAAGTTGTCTGCAAGTTTCATTGCAGCCATTTTAGTGGACATTGTGGAGATAGACCACAGTGCAATAGCAGGCCATTATCATTTGCCTGGTATGGGAGCTGACATTCGCAAGTGGGTGAGTTGGTATCTTCAAAGCAATACTTCACGTTCAATAATAGTTCACTAGTTTAGGAATGTAATATGTATTATTTTTTTTTTTTTTTTACAAATGTCAGAAGCCTGTCCAATTATGAGACAATAAAGATAATAGTTATCTGCTGCTGATTTTAACTTTTTTATTCTGATAATTGTTGATACTCTCAAAAGCCTATACTCTGTGTTTGCCAGTGCAATGGTGATTGTTTGGCATTCATTTTGAATGGAGAGTTTGAATGAGAACCGATATTAAAGAAAAAAGAATATTATCCAATAGAGGTAAAAGAAATAAAGGGACATTTTGTCAGCCGTCAATCAATTTTATTGTATGTAACAGAACCTCTCCAACTCATGGAAAGCAGAAAAGGTGATGTACGTGATTTCTTTTAAAAACTGGTGCACACAAAGGACTGCTAACAGATCTGGGCCTAGACTTTCATAATAAGGCAGAGTAAAAACGGCATTGTCAAATTCCAGTACGTAACTATTGCTGTGCTGGCTTTAAAGGTCAACTACAGCCTGTGTAAACTGCAGTCCATTGAACAGAGCCTGTATTTCCCCTACCATTCCCAAACCATATGGAACAAATGAATGGCACGATTCAAAGGTATGCATTGTATTTCCATGTAAATTACCTCTTAAAGTTAGGATAAATTAGTATACCATGTAATGATGTTTTTACAAAATCAAATACATTTCAAAAAAATTTCACGCTGCCCTGTAATTTCTGCACTTAAATTCTGTATTTTAAGATCCCTTAGCAATCAAACAAATGGCTGACCACCCAATAGATTGGGGGAAATGTCAACAGTCCACAATGTTTAGCCTGTTAGCCGTTTGTGAGGGTGGCAAGGTATTGATGCTCCTTTTTCTTCTTGACAAAGTCAATCATCTACTGCAGAGAGAATATGTGAAGGCGTAAAAAACAGCATTCAGTGAAGTGAAAGGCAATATCAAAAAAGTCAACAAAAAGTGTGCAGGAGAGAGAAAAAAAGATGCGTTTTAACTATTGTTTTGCATGTTTTGCCCTTGGGTTCTTTATACAGTAACATGCTTTGTGGTAAAGGCCCAGAAGGACTGAACTTGAATAGGAAAAGGCCATACCTTGGTTTATGTGAAAGTTAGGAGAGAGTAGTTAATCCTGATACTCTTTATATAGAGAAGTAGTCTGCAAAAAATTTCCATAAGATAATAGACTGTCTTGAAACATAAGACATCGGACATCCCCAACAACAGTACACAACATCCATCATTTCAAAGACAGAATTATACTTTCAGCTTGCAGATCTGAGATCATTTTCAGAATGCACTGTGAGCATGGAACGCACAAATCAAATATTTAAAACCAAACAAGTGAACACTTTGATTTTATATTAAATACTGTAGGTGTATCTGACTTCTCACTGGCCAGGTCATCTTCTCAAAATGTAGTATCTCTCAAATAAGGCATTTTCAGGCATATATGAAATGTTATAAAGAACATTTCATGACACAAAATAGAGCAAAGCCCAACTGTAAGCCGAGGCTAATTAAAATTAGAAGGCCAGATGTTTGGAGCTGCTATTTACCAAACATATCCCTTTGGCAGTTAAAGCTTCCTGCCAACATGAGAGATTTTGACTCCCCATGAAGTGAAATTCAGACATAAGTTCATGACATTTGGCTCATAAATATGGGTGGGAGTTTTGGAATATGAAGGGTGAAGGCGTGCATCACATTGCTGACAGTGCTAGCCAACGGCAGCACTCTCTGGGTAGTTGGTGACAACAAATACACAAAAAATGATGAAATACTGTATAAATTCAGGTCTCAACACCCTCCTTATTTAAACATACTGGGGATGTTGCCTGTTGATGTAGAAAGTCAGCATCTAATATGAGGTAACTAACCTCTTTGCTCTTTGTATACATGCTCAGAAATGAGCCAATAGCACATTCAGGTCTAACCATTACATCTCCATTTCATCTCAACAAATATCACATGCAAATGGCCTCATTCTGCTCCTTAAATTGTTTTATGACATAGATGTGCTTGATGTGCATGGCATTAATTAGCATATGCATCTTGAAGGCACAGTCCATGACCAAAATGTATTGGATTCTGTTAGATCTTCTTCCAATATTGAATCAGATCTCCCAGATTGGCAACAACATGGCCTTGTTTATCAACTCTCTTGCAACGATCAAGACCTTTTCTTTGAGGTCATTTGGCTCCCATACCTGCCATACCTGCTGTGTCAGCTGTTGCTGCTGTGAAGCTTGACTCGACATGACTACCATGATAAAATGGGACTGTGAGGAACCTCCTTAGCACTCTCCTCTCCCCTCTCTTCAGTGATGTTCTGGATGTTTTTGTTCTACCTACTCTGCTTCATCACCATATCGCCTAGCTCGCTAGGAGGCTCACAAGCAACCATCATCTTATCCAGAGTGTTCTATGTCCTTAATACTCTACATCCCGACCGCTAGCCTTTCATGTCCCTAGTGTGCTCTGACTAAGGTGAGTTCCAGCTGGTTATTATTATTTTAGCCTATGCCTATTTAACATAGTTGATAATGGCCCATTCTCACACCAACCCCTTTCCCCACGCAGTTCACTACAGACTATCACCCCATATGTCACACTAACAACTGCAGATTTCACACGCTTGCCACTCTCCACCATATCTTTTACAATGGATACTGTTAGTTATTTTACATACTATTTCCCTGTAAATGCATAATGTCCCCAAAACAATCAACATATGCTGTAAAATAGACAGAAAGTTCTCGATGCCTACATCAAAAGAAATGCACGCATATGGGTATAAGGCAAATTAAACATATTTAGCTAGTAGGGACAAAGGTATAGTTCTTTTTCATTTTAAATTTACTGCACACAATGTGATTTATACTGCTTCACATTAACGATCAAATAGAGGCGGAGCAGGTTTGTTGAGTATGTATGAGCCGGAATCACCATTTGTCGTGAAGCAGAAGTGGTGCTCTTCCTTTACTTATGGATGTCATGCATGTCATGTGCCAATCCACTCTTCAGCAGTGTGTCATCGCCCGCTATGGTCTTGTTTTGCTGTCTCGTTTCCTGTTCGCCTACCGGGAGTTCGGGAAATCTCCTATCCCAGTTTTCACACAACCCCCTCAGGCTAACTGATGCAGTGTGAGGGGCGTGTCATCTGTCAGGGTATAGGGGGAAAAAAACTTTTTTTCCTGTATCTCTCAGCTGCCCCCTATGCTTTAGTGTAAGTGCACGGTCACCCCAGGTGGGACCTTTTTTTCCCTACCCCTTATGCTTACTCTTGATCCTCTGCATTCAATATACACCATAGTTAGGCATTGGGGAGCTAAAAAAAGTCAAACTAACATTACTGTCCTGATGAGTAAAGATGAGTTTAAAGGAATAATTCATTTGTTTGTCATAGGGTTTTGCAACTTTTCTACTGGTGGTGTTATAGATACATGAACATTAGGATCCTGTGGATGAAGACTTGCAGATTTGCTAGCTAGGCAGGGAGAAAGGGCAGCAGCAAAAGTGGCCAGTTGACAAAAATATTTGAAATCAATTTAGGATTAAACACAGAACTCAAAAATTGAAGGAGTTTAAAGGAAGACATGTTGGAAAACAGACATCTGTAGTTTATTTCTGATGCTTGATTACGCTCTCAAACTCTCCACATTGTGGATGCTCACTCAACAACAACAGATAAACTTCTTGGTTATTTCAGTTAGGACTTCAATAGAATAGTTTTGACCAATCAATAACCTAAAACTGTTGTGTGACTTGTAATTAAAGTGGCCTTTTAGTCATTTGTAATGAAATTAGAACCTATGCATCATTTGTCGTAATGTTGTATTTTGAATACAATCGTCACACTGTATAGAAAGTCAGCCAAGGAATTTGGATAGACCACCAAAGTCAGAATTTTCCATTACATGTTCATCTACCAGATGAGTTCATGTTGTTCTACATCTCCATATGGCCAGTGTGCATGCATGCAGCATCAATATATTGACTCAGTGTGGCAGCTGAGCATATTTCACCCCATGCTATAAAGTACAGCCAAAACACATCCCAGTCTGCTCGCTTCTTAAAGTGGAGGAAGAATTAGAGATTTCACTTGAGCGTCATTTCAAATGTAACTGAACGAACCAAACTGTACACCCATGGTTCCTTGCTCAAAGCAATGAAGAAGATCTTTGCATGTGTTGATCTTAAAAGACTGACCTACTTTCAAAACTAGCATGCAGGACTGTTTTCTGAAGCCTAGATGGATTCTGGCAGTGTCCACTTACAAACAGAAATTCTTTGCGAGTCTTCCAATGTTTGCTTCATAATAAGTTCAAGCATGTCGTATCAAGTCCACATTACCCAAGGCCACTAACATCTCCAAGCACATTGTCAGAGGAGTCAATTTAGTTTTTGAGCAGGATGATTCTTACCTTGTACTATACCTCTACGGTATCACTTAGCCCCAAAAACCCTAATGCTAGAGACCTGTGAAACTACAGCTGGACAAAATATCCATCTATTAGTCTTAAAAACCTACGGGAGTACTCAGAGCCAAGCTAGTGTCATAGGTTAAATCAGAGCTCAACTTAAGCATGATCGAGAAAAGAACTAGAAGATAACAGTAACTGAATAGACCTTAAACCTTAAAGAACACTTCACCTTCATTCATACTGAGCGGAAGTACAGAAACTCTACAAGAATAGAGGGAGTCAACCATGAACAATCCACCAGTCTAAACATGCTATTTACTGTAGTTTTCCTGGTGGGTTTCTCCTTGTCACCTGTTTCACTTTGAAATGAATATATTGTGAGAACACATGCAAATTATGCAGAACATTGCCTTTCTTGATTTTTGAAATCTGACCCCATTCCATCCTAAAACAGTTCTTGGCAGTTTACCACAGACAGAAGGGATTACAGTTGTTTTTGCAGATGTTTACTATACTTATTACTTATACTTACTTGACTTGAACATGGGTAATTAAATAGATTTTTCATTGTTTGGCCTGGCACAGGCAAGGTTAAAGTTCCCTGCATGTGTATAAACCCTGTGCTTGCACTATATGCCGGGACTGAATCCAGTTAAGGCTTTCCCACCTGTCTACCCTGTTCCCTAGTTACTTTATTCCCTTTCCTAAACAAAGAACAAACATTTTAAATGGTGAGTGTGCCAAACCATGATAGGACCCACAAAAAGAGATGCTCAGGCCAAATTTGTCATGTGAAGCTATTATGTCAGACACTGTCTGGTACCTGGTTTTGCCCTTGACTGTATTTGAGTGTCAGTGCCACACTTGTGGAAGCTGATGGTGCCCAAAATATAGCAGACCTCCATACTCTGCTGCTAAGCATATTTTAATTAAAGTACCAGTTAGTGTATGTAATATTGCACTCTTATTTCTCCTCAACACTTCCTTTTTATTGTCTGTTTCCTCCAGTGAGGAGGGCTGGCCAGTGATGCCAGGCCAGGGTTGTTTCTGTGGTAATGAGCTGTCAAGGATATAAAGAAGACTGTTCTTTTTTCTCTGCATATCTCTTCCTTCCAAATAGGGACTGTAGACGGGAGAGCTAGTCTGGCAGCAGCATCTGTGGAGAGCACGCCCTGGGGATTCTAGTGTCACAGATGCAGTTTAAGAACCATGTGAATGGAGTGGCTCTCCCTGTCTGCAGGCTGTGGGTCTGGCATGATTAGACCTTTAGATGTTGTCTGTTGAATGAGAGCTGGGTTCTGAGGTGCTCAGGAGGACAGGGCTAGGACTGATTTAATTTGCCAGCCTCTAATGACAAAAATTAATTCTCCAATCAGTCTGTGCTGTTTTGGGTTTGCTGATATGTTTCCCTCTGATTTTGTAAGTACTAATTGTCTCTTTCATCATGCATTTCTGCTCACCCCAAAGCAGCACACTTGTTCACCAGTAATATGCACAGCTATTAAGGCTAACTGAAGATGAAATTTAATTATTTTAGTCATTCGTCTCTCTGTCACTCTGTACCAGTGTCACACGCATGCACACTGCTTTCTATGATTTCATTGTACTATTTCTAAAATCTAACTGAAATCATATCAATCATCTGAATTATTTTGATTAATTTCTTTATGTTTGTAAAATGGACTCAGTAGAGACATGATGCAACACCAACATCAAATGCAGACTCACGATTTGCATTAATTGGTGGCATGACCACCTACTATCATGCACAAGACTCTTGAAACTGTGATAAGACTCAACCGTATAAGAAGCTACATTCTTTTAGTCCATCATCCCACTTGTATAGACAGCACATGCATGCGCAACTGGTTCCAGATAACCAGGTTAAAATGACTAAGGTTCTTGAGCTGAATAAACTGGATGGGGATGTGAGTCATTGCAATAGAAAGCTTCACTAGCATGAATTATGACTGTAAGGTGTCTGTTCAGTGAACAGTGATGGAACAAATGTCTCTTTTGCAATACTTTTCCACCAATACTATTGATATAATTCTTCATAAACAGTGTACTATATATGAATTTGTTAACAGCTTGTTTGTGTTTGATTTCTCTTTTATCATCTTTATTTCCTGGTACAAATTTTCGATTTTGAGCCCGTTGTTTCATCAGTGATAAGGAATTCTCTAAATATGGATTGCTACTCCTTCCTGGGTGTCGCCTTTGCTGTATGATTGACAGGTCATTAATTAGCTAGTTAAGAGTTCAGAGAATTACGATTTGTCGACCTTGGTATAGTGTCAAGCAATGGGAGTATGACCAGAGAAACCTGTCCATTTGACAGAATTTTTCACCATATACATTAGTGAGAAAGAAAAAACATATTAATATTCAGTACACATTTCCATCAGGACTCAATACCAAACAAACTGGGCTGGTAAATTTATTTAGTACAGGATGTGGCAGCTTCATTGCATTTTCTGGAGCTGTGCAACAGGTGAGTTTTTCCAAATTAATTGAGAATTGGCAGTGATACTGTATTTGTTGCCTTCACATATTTTTACTGTTATAGCTGTAGCTTTAGGCACATTGTGTGATGTATAACAGCTTGTTGGCATCATTAAATTAACCAGTCCTCCTTCGCATTCTCTGCCTCAAATACAAACATGCACACACATTGAGTGAAATACCGATTTTATGGGGTTGTGCTGAATTTATTTGGTGCACAGTTTTTCTAATCTCACAGGTTTTTTGATACTTGGTCAGTGTTAAGCACAAACAAACTTTCCATATGGTTACATTTTGAGTTGTCATGGTGAGGCTGCTCTGTAGGATGTGTGGTTCAGGTTGTAAGCTTTTGCTCAAACATAGTTTATAGTTATAGGAATACTCTGTTACTGTTCACTGAAGGCTGAGGTTCACGTCTTGCTATAACAACCTTCACCATGTGCATTTGTTGTTGTGTAAAATTTTTAGCCTTTTGCAATTCTTGTATAGTCTGCCTGATTTCATTTGCACCAAATAAATGTCCCTACTATCCTGGCATCTGGACATCTTTGAGAAAAGCTGGAATATTATAGTTTCTTTAACTTATAAACACAATAATATCTTCACATTAACCTGCAGTACTATCGAGAGCCCAAACTAAAAATTAGATAATACTGTGTTGAATAAAACAAACAGGGAAAACACAAAAAATATGAAAATATATTCAAAATCTGGGACTCTTGACACTGTGATGATCAGAACTGGCAGAAAATACAGAAAGTGCTCCTGCTGCTCATCTTACAATGTCAGGCTGTAGTGGAAATCAAATTAATTTTCCACCCGGGATTGCCATATCACTAGTCAGACAAGAATGATGTATTGCACTTGATATTCATTTTCCATCATCTTTGGCAATCTTTGCACTTTTTGGCAGGCTAATAGAGGTCTTTTAAAAGTAGGGACATCATCCATTTCAAATTCAAGATAACCACTTGTGTTACATAATGACTATCTGTATGACTGCAGGAATGTGTTTCCTTTTAGAAGATCCCAGCTTTTATTATTTGCAAGCCAGTGCATGATGGGTATTTTCTGAAAAAAACAATTCACATTTGTAACAAGGTGTAATAATAATAATAATAATATTAATAATAACCCAAATGCTTAGTTTGACACTGTGACTTTCCTTTAAAAGTGATTAACGGCTCAGGAGGTAATTCAAGCATACAAAATCAGTGTCTGACTGGTAAACCTGAGCTTTTGATGCAGCCAAGTAGGCATTCTTCATTTCTGCTGCACTTGACAATAGACCCGTGGAGATATATACATTGAAAGCTAGCCTTTTGATGAAACATAATTAGTTTTTCATTTTATGAAATATGTGGTAAATGTTACGTCACATTATGATTTTGTTATAATTATGCTGGGAATCTGCAAGTCTGAGTCTGTTGATGTGACAACAGTAGGATGAGTGGGATGGTGACAACAATGTACACAATCACACCATGACATGTGGGCTACAGACAGAGAGAGAGACGACAAAGGCATCATGAGGAATTTGTTTTGTATAGGCTGTTGCTGTCGGATGGACTGACCACTCCACATACTGTACCATAAATGTGTAGAGCATAAAGCATTTTATCCCAAATTAATAGTACACACTTTTCACATGTAACAAGAACAGGATGGAAAGGTGGATAATTCTCTATGTTGAAATAACAGGAAATAGGCAAATACTTCATCCCAAAAGTCATTTTATACCTTTTTAGAAAATATCGGCCTCTAAGGTGTTGTAAGCAGAGGTGATGTCAGGACAAAATAAACAGATGGTCTCCTCCCTGATATAGCCTCAAGAGAGGCAGTGACAGACATATCCCCACCAGTGAGCGCACACAGCCTTACACTGTGCAAATACACAGAATGCATGCCCCAATATGATACTCCCATGGGGAGGATATGTAAAGCCATGCTCATACTAGTGTTAGGCTAGATTGACAAATACACTTCAGTCATTAACACTCATTCCCCCGCTTTGCTCTATAATGCTGCTTGGTTAAATATTTGTAGGGAGCCATGTAAAAACAAAAGGAGAGGATTAGGTTGAGGCTGGTGCTTGTGACTTGTGAATGTTTTTGTGTGTGTGTATATATATATATATATATATATATGTTTTTTAACAGTTGATTTCACCACTCACTATCCATTCATCTTCACCAAATTTAGTATGTAATATATTTTGATACGCCAAAAGCCAAAAGCCAAAAGCAGTGTACTCTATATACATTTTCCTTTTTAATATGCAATAATGTTCTGTAATTGCAGTGTGCTATTGTAACCAAATTGAGGTTGCGAGTGCAAATGTAAACCTCAAGCAGTGTTTTAAAAATGTAATGGCATTCTGCTTACAGGTGGAACTATGCAACATGGTGAATTTAAAAGGCCATAAGTCAGTCTGAGTCTGACTCAGTCAACACTGTCAACATTTTGCACGTTTAACCTAGTTCAAAGCCCTAAGGCAGGATTTAGTTATTCTACAAAAATCTTGGGGTACATCCCAATTCCCTTTTTTTGATTGTTCCCTGCTTGACGTGGATATATGGGCAAATACAATCTCCAAACCATCAACAGTGGCTACAGAGCCGTTAAAGCCGACTGACAGGTTATCCAGCTGTGCCGCCGTCATCAAAAACTGACATCGCTTCAGATGATGGTTCAGAGGAAAGACGTCTTATTTCTCTGAAAACGCGTTTCCTTGATTCCTCTCTCCTGCATGTATCTTTTCTTTTCCTTGCATCTTTCCTCACATCTTCAGTGGGAGCGACTAAGATGCAAGTGAGGCAAACGTGGATGCAATTAAGTGAATTTGAATGTGCCCATGATTATTTTGACTAGCTTATTGTCTACTTGTACATAAATAAACCTTTCAATTCTGCTTGTTTTAGTTAACCATTAAGGCTCAGGCCTGTGAGTGAAAGGTATTACTTTAAATCCCTGGACTATCTGGGAAATGTGGATGAAAGTAAATAGGCAATGTTCTCTCAACAAGTGTCCTACAGCAGAGCACTTACTGTATCTTTGTTCCTTGTGAGCCAATCAGTCACCAGACTGCAGCTGCACTTGGCAACTGGCAGGTGTGAATATGCGACATTGTGTAAGTGTGAAGCAGGATGTTTTTAGAAAATGACATGCATATTCAGCTGGCATTCCCTTAATAAAAAAAAAAGAAATAACAAAATGACGTTCGGCAGGTGGTAGATGATGCCTCTTTGTGCTCTTCGTGGTCCTGCTGCTTGAGGAGGGAATCTTCTGCAAATTTATAAATTTGTGTCTCTTTGTCCTCCTCTCCTGCTTTCCAAAACCTCAGATGTGATGTGTAAGCATGACCTACTTCCTTTATTATTCATATTGTACCTGTTCAAACCCCTTTTTGGGACCTGAATTACAACAATCCCCTGTCAGATATAGTTTTCAGACAATCTGGGTTGTCAGTATTGGGCAGTTTAAATCTTCATGATTAATATTTCTTTTTAAATCAGTATCTGTAATTGAATCACTCTTTCACATTTATCAGTTACAGCAGCTTACATTTTGGGGGATTCAACATTTGCAAATGTTTCATTAAGGAGACACAATCTATGGCAAATTACAGCATTATAACTATGCCAAACTGTTCATAATGGCAGGATCAGGTCTACAGGAAAACATAAAGGTTTTGAGACAGCAACATATGTATAGGTTTGGTAACTAATACAAGGAGCCACAAATAAAATAATAACCTGAAAGGTACATAATTGATCACTGAGTTATATGCATTACGAGGGCATTAACGATTGTTAAACCTTTGCATAGGTCATTCAGGATTTTTATGGAAAACTTGATGCCACTTTGTGAATTTCAGTTTTTTTTCCTCTTATATTAAAGGTAGCCTGCACTACATGAATAAGAGTAAATGATCAAATGTCTGACTTAGTAAACCACCTTCACGTCATCATGCTACAGGGTATAATAATGCGGAAATGGGTCCATGTGGAAATGGAAAGTGGGTAGAGGCTGATTGGATCATACTAGGCATCTCTTAGTGGCTGTAGTTTGCTTTGTGGCCGGAAAGCACAGAGAGGACAAACATATTCTGTTCTATCTGATCTGATGGTTTGCTGTTGTGTGTATGGATTGTTCCACGGTACTGCCACCAATTACTTACAGGCTTGTTAGCTGGCACCACAGCTGTTATGCTCACCTCCCCTCCAGACATTGTGGGATGCTTATAGCTTCAACAGAAATGTAGGCTATTATCTGCTGTTATGTTCTCAGACATCCACTGCTATGTACTCTATGTACTGTATGCTTGTAGGGCTAAAACCCTGAAGCACATTGGTGCTGTTAGCTGAATTGTTAGTTTAACTTGAAATGATGAGGAAATTGTTTTACGTATCGCTGCATGTTTTATTTTTGTGTGTGTGTGTGTGTGTGTGCATGCGTGTGTTCCCTTAGCATGCTTTGGAAAGTATTTCGATCGGCAAAGCTACAGGGGGCCAGGTCTGGACAGGTCTGTGGGATTGGTTGTGACAGGTGCTGCTTTTTTTCTTTTCACTCAAGATTTTATTTAGTTAGCTGGCTGAGTGTATTCCAGTTGATGGCTCAGTCATTGCTTCAAAGCTCAAAAAGGCCAAAATAGCAAGTCAACTTTAGCAACTTTAGCAAGTGCACTCATGATGTTTAATGTAAGTTTAATTGTAATATCAACAGCAGCAATTATATGATGGTATGATGATCAGCTCCTGTTAAACCAGTTTTATTTTGGCACACACTTTGTGATAAGTGGACTAACTTGAATACATTGCATTTAAAGATGTGATATATGATGATTCAAAGTTTTAAATCTGAGGCCTGCGTGACATAAAGAACTTTTTCTTTTTTTACACTATTGTGAAATTGTCCAATGAAAAACTTTCATTTATTACAACATATATGGAATTCAGGATTAATGTGCTAGACAGTTTACTCATTTATTTTCACTTGTTTATGTTACCAGCTAATATAATAATGGAATACTCACAGCGCTCATGTATGAACTGTGTATGAGCCACTGATCAGATAGAAATGTCAACAAAACAAAAACAAAACAAAACAAAAACAACAACGACAAACAAAACAAAAGGGTCATCCACTTACCATATCTTCTTAGTCTTACAAGTCTTTCCGGTAAGTAAAGGTAAATATAATTGTGTGGCTGTCTGTATGCTTTAAGCTCCATTAAGCAATATTAGAGATATAACAGTAAATCAAATGACTATGTAATGGGAAAAGGGTTTCTGTACTGTGACACCCACAGCGTGGAGCTCTAAGGAGCTTTTGGCCACTTCTAGCTTATTGTTGGTTATTCAGCCCACACACGGGCTGTGTAGTTGCCTCCCGACAGCTCTCACCAACCAACTGTAAGTTTTGTTCGGAGTCTTTCTGCCTGCAAAAAACTCTTATTATTTGGCTGAATCCAGCTCATGATTTGATAAACTTGTGATGCCCTAAATTGTATTCTGCTTTTACCTGCATCAGCTTCCATAAACAATCTGTTCAGATCCAGTGAGAATTGCCTGAGGCACTGCATCCTCCTACTGATAGACATGGAAAGGCTGAATGGCATAGTTTTTCAAATGTATCAAAATACGTGTTTGCAGCATTTTAATTTAATATATGTATATAGTGCATGACAACTTTTTGGCACTGCTGTACCCCTCTTTTGCAATAATTGGTACCCTTAAAAGCCTCACAGATGAATGTGAGATGGCAGCAGTGCTATCAGAGAGATAGTGTTTTTGAAACACTATGCTTTCTATTCCCTTATTACTGGAATAGATTTGAATTTGCCATATTCCACACGTCTGAATATTTCGTTGTTCAGCTACACTAAGACTTTTATTTGATAAACTGATTAAGTGTATGCTGAGAATCCACTGTCCATGGTGTTTGTCTTTTAACTAGGAATCATTAGATTCAATTGTTGCATTGCCATCTGGTGTGTGGATTAAATGCATGTGCTGGAGTTGTCTTATCAGCAGTGACAGCGGAACCAAAAGATGGCACATGCCCTACAAGCCAACAGGCTTCACTCAGAGTCAGCTAACTTAATGTCTTTAAACTACAATGAAATATCTGAAATTAGAAAATATTGTTAAGTAACTTTTTAGCATTTTTATGTGAATTTAATGAGGTAAATGTAGTGAATGAAAAGCTAAAACTACCAACACTTTCTTAGTGGGCACCATCTGAACCATGCCATAGACACTATAAATTGAACACTGCTCCTAATTCCACCTCTATTTAACTCAACATACAAGAGTAAAAAGGGCACACATGTATGTGCTCCAAAACTAGTAAAACAAAAAGGAAATAAAAACTGATTAGTTGGGCTGCCAGACAAGAGCTCACACAAGGGAGGCAAGTCTAGATAATCAAGCCATGACAGTATGTGCATGTCATGTTAGTGAGAGAGGAATGTATCAAAGAATTGTACCAAATCACCAATTCCTCTCTAATATTGGCAATTTATATTCCAGACTCCACTAACCAGTCCAACAGAAGACATCAACATGCTGCGAGAAGAGTGGGCAGTATGAAAACTGAAAGGTAGGCCAAAATGTGCATTGGCTGCACCAACTGCAAGTACTAGGGTTCAAACCTGTATTAATTAATTAATTAATTCTTTTTTTATTTATTTTTTGCCACTTGGGGGCAGTCCAACAAGATGTAAACACAACATTGACTTGTTGATATGGTGAACATGTTAGCAAAGTTTCCTGTTTACGCATGTAGCATACACTGACCAATATTAGCATTTATTTGAAGAAATATCCAGTCCAATATTCCTCTCCTCTTATCTCAGGTTTGGTCTTCAGCAACTCCTGAGAAAAATAATTGTCTCTTTAGCTGCTAAATGCTTCCTTTTCTTCACCAACTAGACACCTAATTTGTCTTTCTGCTGTCTGGTGCTGGACAGGTACGAATTTGTTTGCTGAAAACAGCTGCCTGTTGCTGGAAATGACGCTAATGAGAGTGGTGAGACTCAACCAAAACAGTAAAGGTGCAGACTGTTAAACCAAAACAATGAGCTGAAAGATGCTAAAAAGTTCTGAGGGGAACTGCAGAGTCGGGTGATTTATTCTCTGTGGGCTTTTATATTCTATATATTATATATCATATATTCTCTGTGGGCTTTTATACGACCCCTTTTATATTATACATTGTCATTTCATCCATTGTTCCATACCAAATGTTGTATTGAGGAAAAACATTGCTGCACTGACATCTATGGGTTGAAAAATTCAAGTCTCTTCCGCTTTTGACCAAACCCATCTTCACCCATCCTTAATTCTTCACCACACACTTATGCTTTTCCAGGTTTTTAAAACAAAGTGTTGATGTGCACATATGGAAGCCAAGTTGCTAGAGTTGAATTTTACCTCACAGCGGTTTCATTTTATTCATCCATAAAATACAAAAGGGAAAATCACAAGTTCAGCTCAGTCTATTAGCCTCAGTAGTAAATTAAATGCTCATTGCCCAAAGTCATTTTTAACCATTCTTCCATCCATTCTATATACAATAACATAACAAGTGATTACCATGTCAAGGCATACTGTAGAATCATGCTATTTTCAGGAATGGAAACATTGGCTACATTCTATTGAAATAAGGAGACTTTCCTTAGTAGAACGACAGCATTGGTAATTGGTTTAAACAGCGTAAAACACCCTTGTTTATTGCATTTATTGTTCGTTCTTTTCCTACAACTTTGACACTAGAGAACACGGTCTGTGCTCCATCTTTTACCAACAGTCAGTGTTGGTTAATTTCAACCATGACAATCATCTTTCACTCACAAAAGTTACAAACCCAATTTTGATTATACAACACACAGCATCTGAAAACGTTTGATGTCAAGAGTAAATGTACATGGTGTGGACTGTGAGTGTCATGCAACAGATACAGACACTGGAGATATTGTTAGTGAGTAAGGAGTGATGCTACATTTACTGGCATTCATGTATGAGGTTGACAACTTTTAAAAGCTGAGAACTTTAAGATAAACATTGTAATAAATAAATTCATCTTTGCCTATTTTACTGATCCAGAACTTTTTTTGACGCCGCAGTGACTCTTGTTGTCATGCAATCAGCTGCTATCACTGAAAACTCCCAGCAACATAAACAGAGAAAGTGTCCTTCACAAATCTTATTATTCCAGCTAAGATTTTCAAAGTGTCAGATTACAAGGCAAAGCTGGTTTTCAGTGCCTCCAAAAAGCTTGTCATGGGTCCAGATCACTACAGGTATCTACTATATGAAGCAACACACAGTGTAGGAAAGTGAAGACTTGGAATTGTAAGTTGTTTCAAATGGTAGAATATGTCACTCAAAAAACAAACCTTGGCTACAAATATATCATTCAGCCTAAGCAACACACCTGTCAGCTGTGGATGCTTATTAGTGATAGAACTATTAACCGTGGACGTAACAAATTTTAATTGACATGAGCCTTCACATCACGATTTGAGAGGAGGTACAGATTAGTAATCACAGATCAAGTTTAGACCATAGACTGTATATAAAGATGGATGACATGTCTCCTCTTCCTCCCACTGTACAGAAATTAAGCCGAAATATCCCAGATACGGGCGCTGCCATCTTTGTTTGGAGCCAGCTTCTGCGCAGTAGTGGTCAGCGGTGGAGCTGCTGTATCGAGGTCCTGCCCATATCCCCGCCCAAACCAATGGTGAGCGCACTTACAGTTGTCAATCATGACCCCCTTTTTATAGCATCAAATAACTAATTAAAACCCAACTCATCATAAAAACGAACACTTGAACAAATATCAGTGTGATAAGAACTACCTAAAATGACAGAAACCATCTTTGGGAAAAATGTATTTGACGTGTGCTTTGACTTTTCAGTTTGGCCCATGTCCCTTCTGCTAACATGGAGGGGGCGGGGTTAATGACCTATACTGCAGCCAGCCACCAGGGGGCGATCGAGATGTTTTGGCTTTGCTTTTGGGGAGCTGTCATGTCGTCCATCTTTATATACAGTCTGTGGTTTTGACAGAGAGTGGGGACCAATTGTGAGTGTAATCTTTGAGTTGCAAGAGAATTTATAGCTTTAGATTCAAGCAAGTTTAAACAAGAATTTTCTTTGCCAGCTATCTTCAAAGCTGCACATTGCATAGTGTAGTTTAGCAGTTTGTGTCCCTCACATGAAAACTCTGGCTGTGAGAAGAGTAAAATCCATTGGATTTGACCTTGAAGTGTCACCCTATTACACCCCACGTTTTACAGTAAGTAACATCAGACTCATAGCTCCCTCAACTGTTTCTGTCAGACTACTACAGAGTGACAATAACACATGATCCTGGCAGACAGGTGTGCATATATCCTGTTGAAACCTGTTAGCCAAGTTGCTGGTAAGCACCTTCTCAGATTCTCAAGTGCTCAGAATCTGACAAAAGAGCTGCTGCTGATACTAGCCTGTGTTCTTGCTTTGTTAGTTCTCAGGCAAACTTCACCTACAGTAGCACTGCCCATAAACTTCCAACATACAGTAGGGCGAGTGATTGCTTAACAGCCATTGCAACTGTTACATTGTTATTGCTTATATTCACTGTGTTAATTTAAGGGTACAAGATTATAAAGTTGGCAATAAAGCAGAGATGTAAAGAGTTGAGAGGACGGGCAAAGGAAGCGCAGGATTAGGAGCATGGTAATGAACACAAAGAGAGCTGGAGGACAGGAATAAATGAGAGGAACAGAGGAAACACAAAAGGAGAGGAGAGGATGGAGGAGAGCATTACAAGAGTAAAAGGCAAAGAGAAATGATAGGAGGTGAAGAATAAAACAGGAGGAACATTTAAAAAAAGGGTAGAGAAGCAGAGTATTACAAAAAGAGGAGGGTGGGAGAGGAGTGGAGACAAACAACAGCTTGAGTATAAAGAAGTGTGAATAACAAAAGGTAGGAATTGGAGAAGGGAAGCAACAAGACATAGAAGAAGTGTAAGGAAGTTGGTGAGAATTTGAAGGGGACAGAAAAAAAAGATAAAGAAAATCGAACAGTAAGAAGGACAGAGGAGATGTTAAAAAACTGTAAGTGGTGTAAAAATAGTGAGTCAACAATTGTGAATTTTAATTTTAAATAAGCACAAGAGCACATATAATCAATAGAAATAAATCTCTAAACATGCATGCTCTACTGTAAGGTGGGAGATTACTCCAGTAAATGACATAACACTGTTGTAATAATGGGCAATTGAAATGCATAGAGTGCTTTTGCCATTGTTTTCTTTATCTTTATTCTTCTCCTACTGTATAACCTCACATAATGGTATTCTGTGAGTTGCAGCCTTGTCTTTCTGACCCATGTTTTCTTGTCATTTTTTATAAATCCTAAACTGTACAGCTTTGAAGGTACCACTGCTGTGCCGGTGAGATTACTGTGAGCTTGTCCAATTGGCCACACATAAAGGAGGATGATATATCAACAACGCATGTCACTAAAAGGCCAAAATGTGCGCTCTCAGTGTGTGGATGTGTGAATCATATACTCTGTCGAGTAGATTTAGGCCTTGTAAGCACTAGTGAGGAAGACTTGAGGCAGAAACATTTGCACTGTCTTCATTCCCTCTTTTTCAACAAAAAAAAATGTCAAAAACATTTGGAGCATTTGGACCAGTTTTGTGAGTCCAGGCCATTTCTTCCACTTTTGTGACAGTTGGTTCGGTTAGACGCACGCAGCTGAAAATAGCTGACACAAGGAGGTGGTTGAGCGCGATGCAGCTCCTTCTGGAGGATGCTGGAGCTTGCTTTGTCTGGAGTTGCTCAGATAATTTCACCATTAAAAGATTCTTAGTTTTAGTATGGCTTGAGCATCAAAGCTGTGGATGTGTTAATCATTACTGTATGTGCTGAGGATGATTGATCCATCATATTTAATGCACCTATCCATCAATGTTCACTGAATACCAGAATCTCCAAATTACACCTTTTCATCTAATTAGTAATGTGAGCAGGCTTCGATGTTTCAGCCTATAAAAGCTTGTGTTGGCCATGGTATCAAAGATTTTATCATGCCACTCCAGTGTATCTGTCCTGGTCGGAAGTTCTTAATTACGGGCTCCTGAGGATGCTGAAAGGCAGCATAAAGTACCCACTATTCTGTCTTCTCTAAAGCTGTAGGCCATGTCTGCTAGTTGAATTAATGATTGGGCTCACACATGAAAACGAACCAGGCTCACCTAAAGGGTACACTGACCTGTCAGCTAGAATAATGACTGGAGGATAGCAGATCACTAATGAGAACAGTAAACAGTCAATTGTCATAGCATGGCCAGAAGATAAAAGAAGTTGTGCTACAGCCTGGTTAGTCTAATACAGTCCTAATGTGGTAAGACTACATTACATTACAGAAAAGCAATTTACATTGTGAAAAAGCACTGCATCAAAACAATTAGTAATGGTTAATGACTTGTTGGTCGAAAACCCTTCACACTCCAACAAGCTAGTATTTGAGACACTATAAAAGCAGAGGATCAAACAACAGGGATTGACACAATGACAACAAACACAGACAAAGGAAAATAATTAAATTACTTTCTCAAATAACAAAGGTTGCTGGTTGAAAATTCATATAATTGGAAACAGAAAAACCAAAGAAGAAATAAACTGCACGTAACCTACTTCTATTCAGAGAGAGATGAAATCCTTGAAAATTAAAATACTAACATTATCCAGTCCAGCTATCTGAAAGGAAAAGGACAATGCAATTGTTTACACTGTCCTTTACAGTCACCTCTAAAAAGAGGTGAAGAGAAAGACAAACAGAAACACAAATTGCACACTATTTATTTGATCTATTCCAACCACAAAACCTTATTTATCTTTTTTGGGATCACCACATGCAACCACTACCCATTATTTTTTTTTAAACATCACTCACATACAGTATATGCCATGTACTTTATCGTTAAATAACTTCAAAAGAGTATGTGACACCCTGGCTGTTTGATCTTTCACTATAAAATGTGTTTTTATCACAATACTTGGAAATATAATTGAACAAGCTGTTCAGCTTATACTGTAACAGTAACAGTAGGGGTGAGCCCAAAGCACTGCATAGAGTGTGTTTGTGTACATGTACTAATTTGTTATGTCATTATGTATGATGAACAGAGTTTCTTGACGCCAGTGTGGAATGGCTTATTCACTGTGACGTGTGTTCCTTGGCCCTGCACAATACTAAAATATCTAAAAAACTACTGAATGGATTGCCATGACATTTTGTACAGAGAGTCATGGTTCCATGACAATGCATCCTACTGACTTTGATAATGCCCTGACTTTTCCTCTAGGGCCACTAAAAAAAACTGACATCCATTATGTTGTAGGTCAGGTTAACCTGCACTGTTTAAATACACTCACAGACAGGCAAATAGTCAGTTAAAATTAGTCAAATGTTATTATGGCTTGTCAGAGAATTCAGAAAGAATTCGCATCATTTGATATATACAGTACACTATATTTGACAACTAACTATTGCAGACATTTTCAGTTTCTGTAAGTAGTCCTATATTTTCTTATATTTTGTAAAGCAACCTGATTGGTTGATCCAACTCTGTCAGGAGACAGGCTTGAAACAGAGAAGAAAACAAGACTAATGCTGTGTCTCAAATCGCGTACTTCTGTACTTACACTTAATATTTTGAGTGCTTAAGTGCGTTCACACTGACAAGTATGGCAAAATGCAGTGTACTGTGAGTACCCGGATGATGTACTCATAACGGTCAGAAAGTTGTGTGTGGAACGCTGCACACTTCTCACCCTCAATGGTCGCCATCTTGGCTACGCAGCAGAAGGGGAGGGACCACCAACATATGAAAATGACGGCCACGGTTGCGATTGTTACGGCTAAAAGTAAAAGCATGTTCATTTTTTATTCATTTTTAATACAATTGAATTGAAGTCAAGTGAGCAAACAAGCTGGCAGATATTTCGGCGTGTGGCAATCGCGTTAAAATGTTGGCGATAATGCTCCGCCTGGCTGCAATCCGCCATTAAAAAGAAGAAGAAGAAGATGCGGTCAAAGGTTGCGATCGTCATTTCCAGTGAGCGCACAACAGCAGTATTTGATTTGAGACAACACTACCCTGTCAAAATTAACGCACTACACAAGTCAGTACATAATGTACACAGTATACTGCATTTAAGTGTACTAACGGAAGTACGTGATTTCAGACACAGCATAAGAGTCTCCACTCATGCTAGCGGCTCTCTGAGGTTGTACATACGCACAGCGATGCTATGAGCTAAATGCTAACATCAGCATGCTAACATGCTCACAATGACAATGTTAATATTCTGATGCTAAGCAGGTATAATTTCTGGCATGTTCACTATCTTAGTTTGGGGTGTTAGAATGCTAATATGTGCTAATTAGCACTAAATACAAAGTACAGCTGAGGCTGATCGAATGTCATTTTTGTGGGTATTCGGTTATAAACCAAAGTACTGGACAAAATTTTTGACCTGATGATGGCGCTAGAAGTAAAGTCAAGTAATCACAGAAGATATTACAATTCATCCTCTGGGGACCACGAATGTCTGACCCAAATTTCATGGCAATCCATCTAATAGTTGTAGAGTCATGTCAGTCTGGACCAAAGTGGTGAACAAACAGATCGACATTGCCATCTATAGAACCATGACGCCAGCATGGCCAGAAACAAACAAACAATATAACCACCTACTTAATAAGTACTACTAGCTGGAGCTGCTGCTACATTAAAAGTCAGGATAAATAAGCAGAAGGGACCTGCAGGAAACAGAAAAGTAAAGTTGTGTGAAAAATAACAGGTTGTTGCATTGATTTTGTCTTGTGTTTCTGTGCTCAGCGGACAATTCCGGTAAAGCAGCCTAACTTTATTTTGCATCTTTTAAGTTGCGTCTCTCTCTTGCGTGCGCTCACGCTGTCTGTCTCTCTCACTTACTGTTTCAACCAGACTATAGTTTCTCCCTGCAGGTGTGTCCGATACAACGGCGCAGCAGATTTTACACCTGCTTTTCCCTGATGTAAAATGTCACACACTATTTCCTCTTTCACAGTGGTCAGTCTGTGTTAATAAATCAGGTGCAGTGGCTGTTTGTGTGAATTTCCATTCCCTCCTCCCATATTATTTCATGCCTCTTTACAGGAATGCCTTAAAGTACATATTGCATGAGACCAAGTACGCAATTTCCTGTGGTGCCGCCTTTCCTCAATTTTACCAGCTCAAAACTTTGGTCATCCTTTGCTAAATATAATAAGATGTGACTGTTTAGCGCCTAGAAATAGGCCATAAATGTTTAGTAAATATCCCCATTAGTCTTGATATTTAACTGCTTTTGGGGTTTCCATCCCATGATATTGCCAGCAATAATTATTAACCATTAAAATTTCTGTTTAAGACATATCTGATTCAGACCTATTATCAGTCAACCAACCGCACACGCTGTGGAAAGAAATCTTCAGTTTCAGCTATTAGTAAACATGATGTACTCTCAGTTTAAAGATTTTTCCATGACAATACATGGCCAATGATAGAACTTGTACCACCATGTTATAATATGATATGAAAACATTAGCATTTGTAGAATGGATGGGGAATACTGGTGTGAAAGCAGAATTTGATCAATGTTTTAAACTAATTCAAGCATTAAATAGGTAGTTTGGATTCAATTATATCGTAAATCGTGTTGTGCTTAAGAGGGACGCTCTGGGTTGTGTTGAATAGGCGTATAGTGTATGTGAGACTCCTAAAGAAAGCTTCTCATTTTATCAGTCCTTATGAGACTGGTCCTGTTAGGCAAACCTTGCTGCTCTTTCATGCCTTGCTCATATCACCATGGCAACACACCAGCCCCTGCAGGCATCTGCCAAATTGACAGTGTAAAACAGAGCGCACACATCCACCCATTCATCCAACCCCCACTCTTTCTATAGCACAGAGACACCGGTTATATAGTTAATTAGTTTATGTATACGTATCATACCGATCATTTACCAGCTGGTATAAATTGTCATCTGTTAGCTATAAAATCAATGATTGCTTTGTGCCTTTTTCAAAGGTTAATTCGTTGGAATTCAGGAGAAGTAAATTGCAATGATGTTGCTGACCAAAAGCCTTACAGGTTGAGATAGAATCAGGCGTAGGAGCAGGATCACAGTGTAGGAGGATTTAATAGACCCTTACCTGCAGGCTATACAGGCATTTTCAACAATTGAGCTGTGATGTTAGTAAGCTGTTAGAAAGCTGGAGATGACACACACTGTGACAGTTCACCACTGTCTCTCCACATAAAGACCATCCATATACTTTTAGCACACAGCATGCATCAATAGATGTGCTTTTTAGCGTTACAAATCTATTATTTTTGACATTTTGCATTTAGATGAAAGAGCAGAAAACCGAATGTGGATAATTGACATGACTAACATACAAAATTGCATGCAAAAATACAAAATACGTGTCTGAAAATGTACTTTTGGATGGGATTCAGTGAACACCAAATGAACAGCGTAAGCTTGTTAGAAATCTTTTTTTCCCCCCTGATGAGCAACTGTGAACTGATAGCCTGCAGTCTGCAAGATCTTTTTAATAGACACTCCCAAAGGATTGTAGAATGCCCAAATGCTCTGAGGCTATGTATGATGCACTTGTCAGTCTCGACTTGTTTTCAACGCAGCAAATGTAAGTCTTTACAATTAAAATATATTAGATTACAAAAGATTTCACATCAGAGATACAAGAGTAAGTAAATTATATTCAACCTTTTTTATAGTCTTTATTTGAAACAAATTACTGATCTGATGCCTTCTCCACTGCACACTGGAACAGCTAGCAAATAAAAATTGAAATTAGATTTGGAATACTAAATAAACTCCCAATTCATTTCAAGTATTTTGATAAAAAATAATACTGGCAAAACAAAGGCAAAATTAGGCTTCATGTGTTCATGTGTTTATGCACATTACAATTCTTCGTAACAATTTCAGGTTTTTACTGAATAAGAAGCAGTCAATGAATTAACAGTGATCTATAATATGTTCCAGCAGATAATAACAGTAGCCCGGATACATTTACAACTATTATTGCACACAATGAATCAGTCATACCGTATGCTGTATACATACTTATGAAATAGATTTCCACATATATGGTCATAAGCGGTTGGTGGAGGACCTGCTGTGCTAAAGATTGAAATGATCTAGGCTCATTAACAGTCCCCAGTGCAGTCTAATTAGCATGTAATAGGACACCAAATCCAGCACAGGAGGCTTGTTATTTAAGGATAAAGCTCATCTCTCATTTGAATGCATTTTTCATAAGCTGCTCTAATTAAGTTTCATTAGCATTATTAATTAAACATGAAAACCTTCCCATTTCCTCTGTATCTTGGCGTCTACTTCAAAACAGCACAGAGTGACAGTTCTCATGGTAATGGCAATCTCCATCATGATGTCTTACGCCTCAAAATATGATGTTGAGAAGAAAAACCCTACAAAATGTCTGTTCATGATATGACTGAGTCATTAAACTATGTTTTCACAAATATTATATCCAAAAAAAATGTGTGAACCCGTGCCCAGTGTGACCCTGTGGAATAGGCTGGTGCTTTAAAACATCCTGGTACAAAGTATCACAATGGGTGGTGGAGGACTCCAGCAATGGATTATAAAAGCCTGCTGCTCACAAAACTGCTAATCTGTTTCCCCTAGACTCACCCAGGATAACTCAGAAAGTCACAATTATTCATTCTCACTCGCACGCTGAAGTACCATCATCCTTACCTTTTCAAAGAGAAGCCTCTTGAAACCACCTTAACTCTGTCACCTGTAAATCATGTAGTTACAGTTGTAGAGCCTATCTGGCATACTGGCAAAAGCTGGCCTTGGTTTCAGCAAGCACACTTTTTTTTGCCACTTTAAATATGACTCATTTTGCAGAAGATGACGGTCCTTGCAATTTATATTCAAATCAGTATTTTCAATTTGGCCACCAATTTGTTAAAATCACCTTTGAAATATCCTATGCCATTTATCCACTATACACAAAAGGAAACATCTCCGGAGAGCCTTTTTATGGCTTATCAACAGAATTTTGATAATCAAAACTAGTAGTTATTTTACCCATGCATCCGTCCTTTCTATGCTGCATCTCAGAGCTAGTGAGTTACTGAAGAAGACTACACACGTCAGACCATACTACCACTATTTTAGCTTCTCTGGTCTGGTTGTTTCGTTAACGTTGTGTGTCTGTTGTCTCTGTTGGAGTTACTGATTTTAGGTTGTACTGATTACTTAGAACACTCTGGTATGTTTGAGTGAAGCTGTCTCTGATCTTTTAACCTGAGCAAGTATCTCACCTGACAACCTCAGGACCCCCCCCCCAGCCATTCTGTATTCTAGACTAGAGACCAAAGGCAATCCAGTCTTTGCTTTCCAGGCCCTCAGGCTTTGAGAACATCCTACCTGGGGAGCTTACATTGGTGAGGACAGTGCATCTCATGCTTTCGTCATTAGATGTGTATGCACAGATAACATTTTTATATAATTGAATCATTATTATTTAATTCTGCTGTAATCATGTTATTCTTGTTTGGCATTTTATGGTCAGATAGGTTTTATTTATTTATTTAGGAAACAAATGTATAGCACTGTTTGAAAGGTTATGTACAAAATCATCAAATTACAAAATACTTCACTCTTTATAGCATTTACTGGCATATTCTTAAAAAACCTCAGAGAATGAAACATACTATCATAAAAGAAAACATTCAACAAGTCATTATTTAAGAAAAGCTTAGTGCACAAGTTAAAACTGTTTTAACAAAGGAAAACATCTCATACATATAATGAGGAATGCAACTCCACCATGTGTGTAATTTTATTTTTTTCACATAACTTTTATTTAACCTGGTAGGTCCATGGCAGAACATTTACAAATCTAATACATTTAATAAAATATTAGGATAGGAAGAATGACTGAAAGAGAACAGTGAGACTGTAAAAGGATCTCTCATGAAGGGGAAAAATGGAATATTGTTATAGTTGAACTGAAATTGGAATTCTCCTCGCTTTTTGTGTAAAGAAATATAAACCATAATGATACTGCAGCTGTTGTGCACTTTTTTGGTCCATTTTTCAAAAGAAAAATGTTACATATTTAAATTTTTACATATTTGTGGATTTAGGTGTAAGCTTCAGGCCTCTGGGGGGGCATTTCCCATGGCAACAGTGACATGACATGACATCTGAGAGCCTGCGTTGCTAAGAGACGTGCTGTCAAGTTTTGTGGTACACTACTAACCGGGGCGTATCATAGCCCTGTATAACCTACCAACATTGATAAGACATTTTTTCCCCTTTTTTAGCAAGCCAACATATCGTTTATTATGCACTGTTAGCAATTTAAGACCTTCAACATTCGGGAGAACCCATCATGCTGATAAGTTTGTATTGCACTCAGCAAGGGGGAATTAGCAAACTAGGCTAACTTTGGCACTGATTCCAACTACACGGTCCACTTTCCGGGTCCAGATGTGGTTTTGGCAAATGACCAGACTATCAAAACTGACTGGAACGAGTAGTCCTGTAACCTCAGCACACATTTTTAGTACCTGCCCACATATTGCACCAATCGAATTACCAGTATTCACACCCTTCGGAGAAAACCAATATAAGGGGCACTATCCCTGCAGACATATGAATAAAATGTATATTTATTTAATTTATTTATTTATTCATTGGTAGTTAGAGTTTTGACCAAATGAATACAAGTCAAAGCAAACACCAAGGATATATACTGATTTCTTAGTTAAATCAATTTTAATTTCCCTTTGAAAAAGTTCACCCTATTAAAGCTTCTACGATATATTCATGATTCATAGTCCTAATAACTGCTTCAAACACACTTACAGTAACCAGTTACTTAAGTTTCAAGTCTTTATCAGGCTATGGCACAGAGAACAGAGATAATGAAGGATTTTTTACTGTATGTCCATGCTTAAGTCAGCAGAAAAAAACTCAAAGGACTTTGCACTACTGAGCTGCACATTATAGCCTAAATAGTAAGGCTTACCAAGTACTCCCCTTTATAAAGTAAAGGTATGCCCTACTTGAGCTTATGCAAGGTCAAGACTGGCCAGTCATGAAGTACAATGTACAATGGTGACTGAGAGACAGCCCAAAGAATGCTTGGAGAAAGATTACTGCTTCAAACAAACCCATTTAGAGCAGTGAAGCAGCAGTTTTCCTCCCTGTTTGATATAAACTCACTCTGGGGTATTTTCTATAGATAAGAGTGCATTTTCTGCTTCAGTTGAACTTTAGTTGAACTAGACTAATTTGAGCATATACAATCTGAAATCAAACAAACAAAGTGACAAAATAATAGCTTCAGACATCATAATAATGATAAGTCGTAGTCTGTGGTTTTGGAACAAAGTACTGGACTCAAATTCTTGCAACATCAGTTATTGTAGCATGTGGAGATTTTTAGAACAGGACTGTCAGATAAGAGTTAAAATGAATATGCATGCCTAAATAAATGGTATTCCACTTTAAATGAATAGTTCATATTTTATTTCACATCATGTTGTCGAGTATTCCTCAAGGAAAAGAAATACCCCAGTACGTAAAATGAAAGAAATCCCAATGGTAAGTCTAATTAAAATTTGGAGGCCAGATGTTTTGCCTTCTCTCTTTTCCCCAAAGTATTCTATTGGCAGCCTCCAGCCTCTGTATTTTTCAAGAAGCTATTTGGATACACAATAAAGCAAGAAACATTTCTTTCATTTTCAGCCAGTGGATATTCTTATATAGATGTCATTTGCTGAATATTATTCATCCAAAATGCCCTATAAGACCACGAGGGTATACACTTTTAAAGGCCTGCTCTCATATTATGTATTTTTGCTTTATTACCAACATGCTCAACACGAGTGAAAACGCTGGATTTGTGTCTCTTCTTTTGGATATCTGCCACATTGCCTCCCATTGAGTAGAGGAAAACAATAATGTGTTTAAATGGTATAACCATTAGTGACACAAGATAGCACCCCAAGTCTTTTGTTCATTGAGCTATGGGATTTAGGAATAGCTGGAGCTATTATGTTTCACCTTTTCACAATCATAAAGATTTGATTCTGCTTAACACATTGAAGTTGCAGAGTAATTGAGCTTCTCTTCCATTTTGGAAAGCACAGGAAGAGTCAAAAGGTATTACCATCTGTTCTACCACAGGTTTGTCTTGCCTCCATTGTTCTAAACAATCTATAATCCAAAAAAAATGACACTTAATGTACAGGTTGTGGACAAAACAATAGAAATACCTTATAAAATACAAACCAATACTAATACAGCATCACTATAAACCACAGCCTAAAAATTCCCATATAGTGTCTAATCACCATGTCTCTTAAGCAAGACAATAGCTTTATCAAGATAGTGTTGTAAGGTAATTGAGTTGCGTTATATTGTTACTGTTATTGTGTCCACCCCTTGTAAAAAATTATTTCTGTTTTGTTTGTGGTTTGTGCCTTAAATCAGCCCTTCACAGGTTGTACCAAATCATTAGTAGAATAAACACATAATGTGCAACACAGATTTAGTTAACATACAATGTTAGAGCACTTATTTCTCAGCAGGGATTATGATCAAAATTTATTTTAAATTACACTGAACACCTTGGGACTCAAGAGTTAGAAGATTTAATATCAACAATTACTGTGTTATATGGCTTCATAAGACTTTATTTAATAGTCTCACCACCAAGTTGTAGGAGTACATCTCTTGAACTCTAGGTTATATATTGAGAATTAAGTGCAAATAATGATTACTTGCTAAAAACCCTTGTACTGTGCTCTGTCTAGACACCACCTGAAGCAGCACAGCCGTTTTGAAAAAGGAAAATAAAATACAACTGTGTTAAAGTATGTTTTTCCAAGGACATGTTTTTTTCAGTTTAGTACAGATTGTTATGGAATGGGTCAGAAAGTGAAGATAACCATGGTTACAAGAATGTAATGCTATAAGGTGTTTTTTAGACGTTTAGGTAATATAATTCTAAAATTGAATGTAATAGAATTAGGAAAATGAAAGGTTTTATTTTAGTTGTAGGCATATTGTCTGTGGGTGTAATGAATTCTGATTGCACTTTGGATAATTTATTATCTATAGGTTGACTGAATGTGGTGGATGTTACTGTCTATGATATGCATAAAGTGTGCTTCAATCATGTGTTTGACTAACCAATTTTCCTCATCTGTACAATTGAATTTGTTTTAAATTTGTTTTGAATAAAGCTAGAATAAATACAAATAAACTAAACCAAATGACCCAGCTGCAAACCTTCTGCATGTTTTAGTACTGTTCTGTCTAGAAAAACTATTTGCAAGACCTGTGAGTTTTATATTAATTAAAGAATTTAATCCACATTCATACCCAACCCGAGTTGCGTAGCATATAGTGTAAATAATAGTTAGACATGTAGGTGGCTTGATAGGTCAAGATCAAGTTTCAGAAAACCTGAAAAAATGTAGAAAAAAAGTAATGCTGCTTTTACATGGCTTCACTGCCTTTGAATACAGTTGTGTGGGTGAGCTTCAGCAATCATCAGATAATTTATTCTCACTTCAGCCAATATCTACAGCAATTAGTGAATGTAGCATTTTGAAAACCAATGAACCAGTGAATGGGTCAACTTCTTTCATTGGTGGGTGAGTTCTAAGGCTGCTGTTCCTAAGGAAACACCTCATCTATTACTGTTTTACTGCATGCAACAGGGTTTGTTTGACAGTGACTCGCACTCACACAGACACTGCCATTTTGTTGTTATGCATCAAAATGGGAAAACATATTTTTTGTAATATGTATTGTAAATATGGTGTTCATTAAGTCGACTTTAATAATTTCAAAATGATAAAAAAAAGTGATTTCCTGCCGTAGCCCTTGCCCAAATTTCTTTAGAGTTCTGAATCAGATTTTGAACATTATTAAACTCATGAAAATGAGATCCCATTTTAGCAACATCTAATAATGAAAATAACAATACAGTTAATACAGAGGCATTTCATCTGTCTTTCTCCTTGCAACCCATATATTTCCCAGACATTTGTAAGTTTTATATGGAATAATATATTGCACACGTGGAACTTTTACACATCATCACGTTTTCATTGTTATATTGGATTTGATGCCGGGACATGTAGGAAATCTTTGATATTAAAAGCATATCATTCATATATTACTCACCTGAAGCTAAAATGAAAGGCATACACCTTTTTGCATCTGAAAATGTACCTGAACCTCAGGTCATGGTATGCACAAGTGAACTTATCTAGTTTGCTCTGTCGCTTCAAATATCGGAGCTGTTTGAAACAACTGAACTATGTATTAGACGTGATAAAACTAAATAATAAGGGAGGTAAAGGCTTCATAGAAAATAGCAAGCAGTGCTTTTGATTACCAGAATCATATGAAGAAGAAGCAACTTTGCATCTCAGCTTCTACTTAACACAAGTACTGATAAGTTCTGTCTCACTTCATGCCATAAGTCATATGTCTTTGCCATAATGCACAGGACATATATTAATCTAGAAGTCACTATTAATTAAACATTAATAATTAGTCCAGAGACTAGCTGAATCCCAGCCTGTTATCTGCTATTCTATTGCATTATTTTGAGTGCTACCTGACTCTTGGTCTATTTTTCTCATTTGGGTTGGACCACTCTGAGCAAATAAACATCTGAAGCAAGATGTCTAGTCTGTTAACCCCTTGATTTACACTTGAACCTCTTTTCTTCATTCAGTCATCTTTTAGGCTCGGCAGTTACCCCGTGAGAATCTAGCCAAGTGGATGATACCGTACCTATATTAAAGCTCATAGCTAAGGGCTTAGAGAACTCTGTTATTTTCCTTCATTTAAATCAAGTAGAGGATAAAAATCTTGAAACATTTCCACTGCCATTAGAGTGAGTCTGTAATCAGCTGAATGGTTTGGCACAATACACAGTGAATAAAAAAAAAAAGGTTTGGAAAATAACTTGATCCACAATTCAATTAGTTCGTCCCTGTTTCTCACTGCAAAACTAGATGAATGCTACCATTTGCTAATCCATTCAAATCTATAGAATTTATTTATGACTCTGTACATAATTTAATCTTTTTAAAAAGCAAGACAAAAAAGCTAAGTAGCTTAATTTGCTCTCTCACTCTCGTCCCTGCTTTCTTTAGATGGTGTGGCGTTAGCAGCTGTGCTATGCAGCATATGACTGCAGGAGTGTTTAAAGCCTACTGCTTCACTATCAGAAATGTTATTGTTGCTGCTATTGCATGCCTAACTGTCAGGATCATGTGGATATAATCCCAACCCAGTGGCAAACATAAACAATGAACAACGAAAAAAAAAAAAAGGAAATGCAAAATGCACTATAGCTCCTGGCATGGTTAAACACACTGCAACCCCCCCAACCCTTTAAGAGAAATACTGACATCCAGCACTGCTGCATAGCATCTGAAATAAATGCACTGAATAAGATAAGCAGGCATGAGTGTAAGACAGAGACATGTTTACATGACAGTAACAGGATTACTTACCCCTACAGTGGAATATACTCATCACGCTCACTAATGGGTTAGAATATTAATTTTTAAAATAGGTTGCTTGTTTGAAGTCCAGTTTTGGGAAGATGAAGGAGCTATTTCCAAAGCACCTTGTTTTCCCAAATTCAGATGTTGCATTTTCTACAAGACGGAAGAGTGATGCAGATCCTCCCACCTCTTAATACTCTCGGCTTCCTAGAGTGCCCATTCTGTTAATTAACCAAACCACATGGGGCCAAACATAAGTCCAAATGCTCTCTCTTGTTTTGATTTAAGTTCACTGTATACTCTCCCAATGAATAAGAGCTAGAAGCAGAGGCTGTACATAAAATAAATGCGTAAATATACTTGTATGTGGGATGCTGTAAGGGGAGTTTAGGGTCAGACCTCATGCAGAAAGAATACATGTGGTTGTATAAGGATAGCCTTAACCTATGACCATAACCACCCTTTTCTTCCTACTCATGCTGGCTTTGTCATCTTACAGACCGTCTTCTTCTTCTTCTTCTTCTCTCTTTTTTTTTTTCATACATCAATGCCTGTCTTACTGCTAAGCTCCCCACCTGTCTCATTTATGATGTTGTTTGGAAAAGATAAACAAGTGTGCATGAGGTGAAGTGATAAACATATTGGCAGCTGCTGGTGGAAATATTAGTGGGTAAATTGTTCAGCCTTTGTAACTGCCAATCAGAAACACACACATACATACACCCACCCACACCAACACCCACACGCACACACTGAGCTAAATCATGACAGGAATGATGGTGAGTTGTTCATGTGGTGCTGACAGCTTTATAAACACACCTCTTTTAAATCTCTTCAGATGCCAGTGCCATTAGGAAATCAGTTGTCCATTAACACATTTCAGTCGTTACATCATGTCAGCCTTCAGAGAATGATGGCTTTTTCTTTTTTTCTGTTTCTAATTGACATGAAAAGAATAACCAGGTAGAGTTTTGAAAAGAGATTTGTAATATTATAATATGCAAACTTAAACTACATTGAAACACGTTAACATACCAAATAAAATGCAAACACATGAGAATAGAAGCAGGTGTTTGGTGTGCTGTTCAGTAATTAAGTCTAGCTTATGTCCTGTTTAAGTGTAATTTGTACTGTCTGTTTACAGTGGCATTAAGACTTTGACAATGATATATCAACATGTTTGTTGAGAAGGTTTACAAAGCTAAATCCATTATACTGTTGAAAATTAGCCAGCTGGCTAACACTGGCACATTTTCAGAAATGTTGATTAATGTGCATTGTCCGTATTATGAAAAAAATAAGTAATTCTCACTTCCCACTTCCCTCACCAAGTGGGATTTAAAGTTGTGTAATCAATTAGTGGTCCCAAAATAAAATCTTTTTTCGTTTTGATATCATGAAACCATTTGCTCAGCTGAGAAAAAAGTTTTGATTAGATCATGCACGATTTCATTATTAGGAAGTTATAAATGGTGCACCAGAATATGGAACTAAAGCAGACATTAGTCATGTAGGAAATCTTTCTGAAATTGGGCAGGCTACAAAGGAGAGTTGCTTTTATGATCAAACTGTTACTGCTGATAAAATCTCAAGAAGTGCTACTAAGTGCTCATGGCAATTAAATCTAATAATTAAAATTGAGGATGATGAATGGATATGCATCCCTCTGAATTCAACAGCTGCTCTGCAGCAGTGGTCCCCAACCTTTTTTTGTCTTACATACCCCAAAGCCCTGTTAGATGAACTGAAGTACGCCTTCATTGACACCATGAAATATGTTCATTTGAATGGATTTTAAACTGGATGTTATTCAATTGTATAAAACTTTATAATGTTTTCATAAAGTTGAACTGCCAATGTTAGGGTTACGTCAGTTTGATCAGGTTTGCATTTGTAGCCTATTACCACTTGGACTGGCAGAAGCTGGACATTTCAGCCATTTATTCATTAGCTAACAGCAATTTATCTAATAAATTTAGCTTATTAGCAAACAAAACCGTTACTTTTAGCTAACTATTTCAATCGTTTATCCTTACTTTTTGCCAACTATATAACAGTTTATCCATTACTTTAACCATATATATTCCCGTCATTTATCCATTACTTTCAGCTAATTATTTCAACCATTTATCCTTTAGCTAACTGTTTAGACCTCTCTGCTGCTCGCCTGCCGACTAGTTTTCACACACTCTAAATCACAACATGTAGTGTTCACGTGTTAGAGTTGACTCAATATGTGGATATTTTTTTCTAATCAAACTTAATTTACTATTTTCTTCAAATGAGTTGAGCTACTCCTGCAACTGCAGGAGTATCCCATAGGGTAGAAGTACCCCTGGTTGGGAATCACTGCTCTGGTATAATGTCCCATTTAAGTTTATCCGTAAATTTCTTGTATCTTATCTTTAAATTTAGCATTCTTTTTGTAAATGACTAGTGTTTATGGATATGGTTGTTTGTTTTGCTGTATTCCTCGACTGCCATTTTAAGATACACTTAGTACTCCCTACTTTGCTTTCTGTGAATAAATACCATTACTGAATCAATGCCTACATTTAGAAATATTCTATAATTAGATAATCTTTTTGAGTTGAGTCAGAAGTAAATGGAAACCTTACTTCGGTAGTGATGAAAACTATTTACAAATCAGATTAACAACAGTGTATCGAAGTTTGCTTCATAAACTGCTGCTGGGTTTTGTCTCAGGGCTGAACATTTGAAGAATCATGGAGTTTCCTTTTCGCATCACCACTCCTTCTGTCCCTCAGGTGGACCCATCTGTACCTGCTCCTGCTTCTGCTCCACAAGTGGATGTGCTACAAATTTGAATGCAATAAATTCCTCAACTCAGTGTCTGCCCAAAAAGAGAAAAGAAAGTGTAAGGGGGGTAAAGGATGTTTCTCTTCACAGCTGAGGATGAAATATATACCAGACTCTATTTTTGTTGTGGTGACATTGTAAGAGTAAATCCTCACCAAATCACATATGGCATTAAAATGCTGCTGCACTGATCCCTGTGGGCTCAGGGCTGTTGTTGCATGTCTGGCCACACCCCATGATGTCACAGTGGGTGTTTTCAATCAGTTCTCAAAGGCAAAACACCTGCTGTGACATCACTGACAGGGATGTACCCAGAGGTACAGCATCCTTCAACATTTGTACCTATAGAGAGCAGTGCAGCAGCAGATTTTTGCCCATTTTTCATTCAGTGTGGATTTACTCTTCAAAATGTACACTGACAACTTTTGCTGCAGTTGTGTTTTACTTATTTTCTTCTACCTCATTTTTCTCTCTTTAGATGTATGTTGTGTTTTATATGTGTACGTGTATCTTTGCGTCTGTCTGTTGTAGTGTCTGTGTTTGTCTTTTCTCTGTATATACCTCCTGTGAAAGTGTGTGTGTTTGGGGGTGGGGTGCTCCAGGTGTGGTATGTGATAAGAGAATAGATGTAAATGTATACAGATCACATTCACACGCTGTGTGCCGCAATATCAAACAAACCATGAGCTTAGAATTAAAACATTCAGTCTGCCTACAGATTATTCAAGCATGCTGAGCTTCAACGTTTTCAGCAGCAATAGACGTAAATGGAGACGGATCTCAAAAACACATTTTTTAAGAAACACTTGCCAAACACTTAATTGGTGCTTGTTGAATGTGTTTATACGGCTAAGTCAGATTTGAAAAAAATCACATCCTCATCACTGTATGAGGCTGTAATATTCAGGGCAGTTGCCACAGACAGTGTGTTGGCCAGCATGGTGGGCAGACTCTTTTGGGGAATTTGGGAGAGTTTGAGGGCATTCTCTGCCTTTGTTCTGATGCACCGATTACCCTTGCCTTGTCCTCGTTTTACCTCTCTATTATTCAAATATGGCCACCAGGAAAAGGTGAGTGGGAATCAAACAGACCTGCGCTCTTTAAACTGACTAATAAAGACATGAAGCAGTGTTTCAGCCCACACTCAGTTATACCTGAAACGGACAATACCACTGTTGAATTGTGGCCACAGTCTGTCTCTGCTGTTTTGTTTCAGAAATGCATGAATTCCAATAAATGAATTATATGAATGCCACATACCTGATGAAGATCCTCTGACTGAAACATAAATAAGCTGACCATCCATGCAGTCAGTTTAAGTGTTAGTTTATCTTAAAGTATTGCCTTGAGTTTCTGTTTTATGTGATTAATTACAAAAAAACACAGCTTGAGATTAAGTATTTTATTAAATAGCAAAATATCATCAAACTTCATTTCTGTTAACTGACACAAAAAACATGAATTTAAATAGTTTGCAATCACATAAAGCCTCATTCTAAATGAGGCTTTAAAACCCCTAAATGAAATATAATGATTTGACTTTGGTTGCTAACTGTTTGAACAACGACTCACTCAGTTTCCTAATTCTATGGTTTTATCTTTTATTGGTATACATCTATGTGTTCACTTTTGTTCCTCTGACATTTTCTTCCTCTCTTTCTGCCTGCTCTCTTCTCAGACAATTTATGGGCCACCTGTGAAAATACTTAAACGTTATTAGTATGGCTGGTGAAGAGCAGCATAGCAGTGGCAGTGCGTGGGCGGGAGCTCTAATATGATTGGCTCAGGGACACTGTAAGCCTGAGTGGCAGCCCTTAATGGGCGCCCTGGAGAGGTAACCCAACAGCTGTGTGTTTGCAGCTAATGAGAGATGGGGGAGGAGTAAAGGATCACAGACTGGAAACACTCTGATAAACTCTTGCCTCAGAATGGCTGGGGAAGATAGGAAATCAAGTTTTCTCCGGAGGACGTTGCTTAAGGCTTTCCTTTGTGACAAAACCCGCGTTTGACTCATTGCTCCTGGTCCATTGCTTATTCTTAAGCAGTTATGATCATTGGCATCAGTGTTTGGGAAGAAAGGAAGAGAATAACTGTGGCGTGGGATGGATTTCGCTCCCTGCTGAGCCATGCTGATTTATAGCCCTGAGCGAAAGCATTGCTTTTTTTAATTACACTGCTGCAGTTTTAACACATGTCAGACATAACTAGTTTATTCAAATGTACACCAACAACATAGCCCTTTTTTCCTGCTCAATTGATAGTCATTGTCTTCAGTGACAAGAAACCAACATTATAACTCCAATATCAAGCAATGTTGACATTCAATTCTCCTAATTTCCTCAGCTGATGCAGAGGATTGTATTACTTCCCTTCCATATTATAACCGCCTGAGGGTGGCGCCAAATGAATAAATTGTGGCCAACCAGCTTCCATTTTAGGCCATTCATTTTGCTACATGGAATGCATATCAACAAGTAAACTGTCAGTGCAGGCTACCTGTTACATTAAATTTAGAGATTTTCCACAATCAGTGCATTTTATATCAGCAGAAGCACCGATCGTTTTGCAGCACGAATAAAAGGAGTGTACGACATGCTCAGTGACTTCATGATTCGCTTATTTAATAAGGTGCATTCTCCTACTTGAGGTGACCCAGTTTGATGAGATCTTCTTAAACTGTAGGAATCACACAATTTGCTGGTAGGCAGCCCAGGCATAATGTGATGCTGAGTGTGAAGTTGCTGTGTGCTGCGGTGGATGGGAGCCCCACCTCCTCCCACGCTCTGATGAGTAGAGAGAGGAAGAGAGAGGGAGAGAGGGGAGCAACTAACCTACCCACAGTATCTCACCACTTGCTCTCTGGAAATGCTTCAGATGGGCTTCTTGTTTAGGGCCGGTTAGCTATTCCGTTTAACGTTGCAAAAATGACATTTATGTTGCTATCGTTCAGACATCCAGTGCGTCCTTAGAGTGCGCTCTAGGCTACTTATATATATCAGAGGAAGCGCTCGAGAAACTTGGACCGAAGGGATGCGCCAACGAGTGCATATCTTGGCAGGGATCAGTTGTTGAGGATTGGAAATGGCACACAGTAGGCTATGGAATGAGACTCTCCATTTTCCAGCTCCATCATAACATAATCGAACACACTAACTTATAATATTTTGACGGACAGAAATCTGTATCTGCTCTACAAGACTGCCGGGCGACGGTGGACACAGTATCCTGAATTTTGATGCGGAAAGTTCTAAATGCTATGAATGGATTTTGTGGCTGCTGAAGTTATTTTGATGTCAGCACTGTGACGGAGGTTTGAGGGTTAGACACCTGCCTCTGGGATCACCGGTGGACATATCAGCTGCGGACGGATTTGGCTACGCGACAAGCGCTCATAGAGAAGTCTCTGGCTCAGGTACTGAAATGACTGCAAAATTAACCGAGAAAGTTGTTTTGATCGATCGACATTGTTGGTGATCTGTGTTGCGATGTGAATGAAGTTTCTTTTGAAAACCTTTCTGACTTGTCTGAAGTGATGTCTGATAACGCAGGCCGTGTTCCAAATGGACTGTTTATACAACAAGTTGTCCGCGGTGCACTTCACAATAGACAAGCCGACACAGCAGCGGCTCGGTGTTACAGGTTGATAGGACACAGTGAGAGGAAGGTAACAGTGTAGATACAGTATGTCACCCACAATAATGATGCGCTGCATGATTGATAAGACGATGCATTGCAATTAAAACACATCCGAGTAGACTTGAGGTCTAGCCTCCGTGAGTAATGGTATTAAGTCATTAAGTCTGCTTATCATTGCACTTCACTTACAATACGAGTGCACACGCTTCAGTCTGATCTATACTGGCGATCGGCTAATTGCATTTTATTATACCGTTATGATTCTGTGAAGCAGAAAATGCGATCCATTTGTATCATCCCTCTCTCGCCGATGCTTTTATATAGCTGCAAACATCATACTAATTGCCTTTATTAGTGGATCTTTATTTGGAGCTGTTTACTCATGAGTAACGATTTGTTTTTTGCGCAAATAATTCTGACGTAGGCCTATAGCCTAGGAACTAATCGGCAATTTTCCTATGGAGAGATTCGTGCATATAATTGGAGGAGGAAAAAAAAATCTTTGATCAGCGCACGGGTAATCTCCTCTGCTCTCCAGTGAGAGTCTGGGGTGTTGTTTCTTGCCACTCCACCGACCACCAGGCACATTTTAATAGTCTGCTCCACAGAGTGATGTCGGTCTAAGTTCCCACACATACTGTAGGCTACAAGGCCATCAAAACAGACCAGATCAAAACAGGCCTGTAACCCAGTTTTACCCCATATCCCATATTATACCCCCTATTATGTCTATAAGACATAAACCTGATGAATGTGGTTATCTAAGTCAGTTGATTAGGAAGCTGTGTGAGATGGGAGTTTGGCAGAAGACAGACTTAATTGGTTTTGCCAATTATTCTTGTGAACAAGCACTTTATCTATCTATCTATCTATCTATCTATCTATCTATCTATCTATCTATCTATCTATCTATCTATCTATCTATCTATCTATCTTCCTGTAAAATGATGAATAGGGGGCAAAAGCACAGGCTGTCAGTTCAATTTCCTCTATTTTCCCTTTCAAAATTGTATTGACTTGCCATTAAATCAGGTAGTTGAACAACTGTGAACTTAACACATTTCCTCTGGCCTCCTTTGAATACTGTACAATAACATGCAATATGTCATATAATGGAGTTGCCAAATGTTTGCCATTTGGTTAACATGTCAAATCATAGAAAGGGCGCAAACAGTTTTCCTGACACGACTGCTCAGAGTGTGAACTTTAACAAAACAATACAAAAGCAGTAAAATATCTCTGAAAGGAAATCTAACTAAACTCTAGTTTTAGTCACATACACAGCCCAACAAGGAATATGAAGTATATGACCTGTCAGTATGTTCATATCTCCCTTTAAACACAGTGTATTTAATGGGATTTTTTGTGGTAGGTGTGACCCTCCATCAGTGTTTTTGTGTGGAGCAGCCTAGATGAATAGCTAAATCAACTGCCCGTGCCCTTAGCAAGTGTTTCCAACCAAAGGCCATTGCTTTCCCATTACCAACGGCCAGGGTTTTCAGTCACTAGAAGTGTAAGAGTAACATTTTGCGGTAAATTCTATTGGTAGATCAGCTGTAAGGAGAGCTAAGCTGCTATACTACCCGTCATAAATCATGCTGGTGGGAGGGTAATGGATTTTACCTGTTATACTAGCTAAAGGCGCAGAGTCAGCCAATATATCAAATCACATCGGTTGAGAAAATCATTAAATCATCCGTTATCTTCCCGCACTCTAGCAAAGCAGGGAAGAGCCCATCTTACAGTAGAAATTCACAAGCTTGATTTGTACCAAGTAACAGGTGAAAATTCAGGTTCTGCAGAGGAACAAGAGCACTGCTGCTGCTGCTGGATCATAATCTTCTCTGCAGTCACTAAAAAATAGTACAAAATAATCTATTTCATTCCTCTACTCTAATGATTTTTTTTTCCAGACACAACCCTAACCCTTTGACATATTAGTAATCTACAATTATGCCGTAGTTGATTCTATGCTTGAGTGATTTCTGCTGTACCTGTGGAGCTGCCAACTTAAAGAGCAAGTGTCACCCAGTCAGTCACTGAGTTGACTCAGTCAGTAGATAGTCTGTCTCTAT
Organism: Macquaria ambigua; assembly: GCA_008360985.2. Classification (NCBI taxonomy): domain Eukaryota; kingdom Metazoa; phylum Chordata; class Actinopteri; order Centrarchiformes; family Percichthyidae; genus Macquaria; species Macquaria ambigua. Next base: position 189,333 of record VMKM01000182.1, read on the forward strand.
GGTAACCAGGACAGGCGCACATGCTCCCCAACACAATTATATTGTACTTTATTTTTTACATACCTTTTTTTAACAACACTTTTGATCTCCTTCACTGTGTTTTAAAATAATAACTGCAATTATTTTCCTTTACAAACAGTTTTAGATAGTTACCACACTTTTACTATTTTTTTACTTAAGTATTGCTTTGGTACTTTTCTTATATTTTTCAAATGTATCTCCTACATAGAATTTATATTTACTGTAATCAAACTCAGTCCTTTTACTTCTATATTTTCCCTAATAATCATTAACATTAGTAATTCATATAATATCAAAACGGGATCTACTGGTACAGACCACCAATATGTATAACATTTCTTTGATAACCACACAGCTATTAAGATTCAATTAATATAGATGCTTTGTGCCCAACAGCTTTTTGTCCTCAAAATGAAAATCATAACACTTAGCTTGGAATGTACCAGTTAACCTTGTACTTTTCTTTCCTCCCACCTATGAAATGTCAACATTCAAGAAGACAGTTTGACAACTGCAAAAGGCTTTTGGTAAAACACATGTGGAGCAGTTTTAGGATGATGGTTTTAAAGTCAGAGTGAATGAACAGGATCCTACCATTGGGGCCAAGGTGATACAGATATTATTATATATCTGAATTGCCCGCTGACCAACATGCTAGCAAACTCCAGGTGGTGGAGGACTGGGTTTGCCATTTTTGTAGGCTAATATGGTACCAGTTTTTCAGAGGTCATTATTATGACTGGGTTCAGCACCTCTGCCCTCATTAAGGCAGTGAATTGTATCCCTCTTGGGAATTAGACCAACTGTGTGCAGAATTTGCCACAGGTAGGGTCAGCGATTGTAGACATGTAGAAGTTGAAATGTTCTCTTGAACAGTGGGGTCAGCTGGGAGGTGGACTGTGTGAGGGCTCCAGGTGAGACTCAATCAGATCTTGCAGTTTGACTGATGTTTAGCTGCCAGTGAAGTCTTTCACCTTCTCCTCTGTGAGAAGCGGAGCAGCAGCACTGGCATTGGGCACTGAGCCTTTAGGGAGAGGTGGAGGGATCGAGGATTGTAGGCAATTTCTAGGAGGAATTTGGGAGTTCAGTCATTCAAAATGGCACAGGAGGAAATGGGTAGATCCACGAGGTAAGGGAGAGATCAGAAGGAAGGGGAAAGGAGCCACAGTGTGAAGAGACATCCCCTTAGTTCTGCATCCACTGGTGAAATTCAAGTCTTCTCTCTTTTCCTTTTGAAGTTGTTGCAACTATTACAATATTCTGATTGTGAATACAACATCTTTGCTTTGTCCTCTTTTGCACACTTTGTTTTCTAACAAAACAAATCCACTTTTTTATTATTAAAAGGCTATATGGTTGCATAAACAAAAAAAAAAAAAATATATATATATATATTTATCTCTGCTCTTTTTTGATAGAGATTTGAGTATTTGTAGTGGAGAAGGATGTGCAAGTGTTTGACAGTTTTCAAAACTGACATTTCACACAGTCATCTGATGCTTATGTTAGCATATTATATATATATATAAATATATATATTTTGCCTTTTTTGTCTCTTTTTAAAGGCAATACCTGATCGTAAACATTTTGTTTACCCTTAGGTAGAACAGTCATGTAGTCATATATCAATCACAACACTTCTACATTTCAGTGAAACTTCCACATAAGTGACAACAGACTCCCAGGTGACAGTGGGCAGGAGTGAGAACCGCTCCTATCTTAGAGCCACTCTTATCTATAGAGGTCACTGGCAGGTGAAGGGGTATGCTTGGGTGGGCTTCACCTGCAGCTTGTGAGTCTGTGGAGTGATGGCCATGCTGAGCATGAGTCATGAAACACTGACTCACTAGTCCGGTCTTGTACTTAGACTTGGCACCCCTGATGGTCTTAATAATCTGGGTTTTGGCCAGGCAGTGTTCTTGCCACGTGACAAGCCTACTCTGTGATGTTCCTCAGGGTCTTAAACTCCATTGCTGAGCAGTTGTGCCTTGACTGCATTTTTTGTTGCAAAGCTAAACATCTTCACAGGAGATATAGCAAATAGCAGACCCATCAGGCAGTTTGAGACTGTCTTTGAAGGTCCACCTCCATACTGTGGTACAGGCTGCCTTCAGTTTTTCTCTGTGTTGGAACCATCTGGACCATTGCATGATCACAGCATGAGGCTTTGTGCTGAATGGTGCTTCACTGGTAGAGTTTAAGTTCTCTCCTCAGTCAGACAGAGGATGCGTTGATTGTATTTGGAAAGACATTTCTTCAGAATATTTGTTGCTGTGGAGCACCTCCGTAAGTGTCTGACTCTGTGTGTGTGTTGGTTTGTCTTTATGTGCAGGATGGTTTTTGCAGTATGAGCCCTTTAGGCCGTGCAGAGCCCTAATAGCTCTGCGTAAAGGAAGTTTGTGTGTGTACTGCACTCATACAACTTGTAGTACAGTAGGAGTCACCCAAGTATTAGCCAGGTCTAAGTTGTCCTTTGGCGTAGCTTAGCCCTACGATTTTGTATTTATAATTTATATGTGCTGGCTGTCTGTTGACAGGGTGAGTTTTAATAGCCAATATCTGTATATATATATATCAATATCTGGTCCACTTGTTGGCATTGTTATTGTAGAATTAAGTCCTTACAGAAGCCAAGATCTTAATTATGGAAACAACTAAAAATCTATTTGAGTGGTTGACCAGGATTGAAATATAAGCCTAACCCTAACACACTGGAAGAACTAACTTCTTGTTCATCCCTTTGATTTTATGCTGAGTTATGTATCGCGGTCTGCCTGAATCAGCTTGTAGTCTTGTGGGTCTACCACACCATCTGGGATGGCAGATGATAACCAAGTTTTTCAGAGAAAAAGCGCTGAGATGCAGGAAATGTCACTCCTAGTTGTGTTCAGCAGTTCTAATTTATCCATTTTGCTGCTCAGGTAGTGAACTTTGGAGAGACATGCAGTAGTCCAGTGGAGAAAAATCTCAGCACAAGTTCCCCTTCACTACCACCTGCTTTGAAATGAGGAAAAAAAAAAAGCTGCTGTCAAGCTTTTGATAAAATATTTGTGAGATAGCTGAGAAATGTGAGATAAAAACCCAAAGGCATGGTGTCAATAATATTCAACCAGAAGAGATTCTCACTGACTGATGGCAAAACGCATATTTCACAAACAACATGAATTTTAATGTAAATGTAAACAAAGAAAAAAGAACACCAATTCAATGTGGCTGCCAGGCACGGTGCCATCTGGAAGACAGGCATGAGGCCAACTGGAAGACATTAAGTCATGAGTGTCATCAACCATAACAATCATGTCACCATCAAAGCACGCCAATTCATTCTAGAAGTGGTTGTAATGGCAGGGGGATGGTTACAGCTAAACAAAACAGTATGTAATTAATTATGGTTTTTATTTTTAAATGGCCATTTTGTAAAAACAATTTTGCAAACTTAAATTTAATAGTGAATATTTGACAAAAGACAAGAAGAAAAGATGATGCAAGTGGCATGTAGTGCTAAAGCACTTCATCATGTGACCATAATGTTCTGGACCTGTGTGTCATATAGGGAGTCATTTTGTATGATCACATTATTCAAATTACAATGCAAAAAATGCTTTTATTAATTTGAGTGGTTATACATCTGAATTTCTTTATTTAACATACCTTTTTACAATCTCAGTTAACATCAATTACAAGCTCATTTAATGTAAGCGGGGACAGCAATATGAAAGATTTTACAAATAGAATTACCTTTACTTTGTTATTATAGGTTAGGTTAATTGGTGATTCTAAATTGTCCGTAGGTGTGACTGCGAGTGTGAATGTTTGTCTGTCTCTATGTGTCAGCCCTGTGATTGACTGGCGACCAGTCCTGGGTGTACCCCGCCTCTCGCCCAATGTCAGCTGGGATTGGCTCCAGCCCCCCGCGACCCTCTAAGAGGATAAGCAGTATAGAAAATGGATGGATGGAATTACCTTTACTTTGTTATTATATCACAAATGATGATGTTTTTAAGTTAACTGTCAATTGTAGGTATAATGTGTTTTGGACTGTATCAGTTGATTATGTTTTTACTCCTGCCTGACATTTTTTGTCCTGTACACATGAACACACAGAAAGCGCACTCACCGTTCGCGCCACATTGACTAGAGGCTCCCCCTGCAAATGTAAAAAGGGACACATCGATAACTGAGCAATTAGTGCATCACTAGCTTGCACTTCCAATTTTAATGTATTCAAAAGGAATTGGATTTCTCATTGAATTTCTGTATATTTGTGTTTAGCTGTCTAGCTTAACACACATTTGCTTTGCACCTCTCTGGAACATTGTTTCATGTGAGGAGATGCAGAATGTACTCATCTGAGCTCAGAACAATACTATTTGCTCATATCAATGTATATTTCTGTATTTCTCACAACTACACAAACTAAGGATGCACTGATCCCATTTGTTTTTCCCTGATACCTAAACTCAGGGTCCCGGCCGATATTAGATCCAGTACCTGTTCTCTATTTTTTTTTCCTATTATGAGTAAGCTGACATAATGCTTCAGCTACACGTCACTGTAAAGGCTTGTGCAAATAGACTCTGAACACAACAGTCGTATATGCACGCATAGAAATGAACACCACATGATTAGTAAGTAGACACTCACAGATGCGCCACACACAAAAAACTGGTAAAAATGTGCCATCACTAAGTTTTCCAGAGCACTGGACCTTGATACTTAACCTCAATGTCTGCTCCCATTTCAATTACCAATAGAACTCTACACACGCACACGCACACACACACACACAGAGGAAATAATTATAGTCTAAAATCATTGTAGCATGAAAAAAGCCAGAATTCTTTAGCTAGAGGGAATACAGATCAAAGAAGACACTAAAATAATGGGTCGTAATTACAGAGTTGAAAGGTTCAAAATCAAACATAATGATTACAGTGTTTGAGCTAGCCAGTAGCAATGAAGCGTGGATGGAAATTTCTGCATTGTGCATTGTTGCAAGCTGCATGTGATGATAATGGACAAGTTGCATAGTCTGCATGAGAAGAAATAGCCTCATTGCTTCTGTGACCCTGAGTATGCAAGCCCTGGTTGTTAGATGCCTCTCTGGTAATGAAATAGATCCAACAGTTTGACTTTGTCAATAGACAATAGCCTGCAGGTTCATAAGGATTTATTTCTGAGAGTATGTTTCACAGCGTATGTTACTTTTGAGCTACATTGCTTCACCACTCAGTACCTAGTAGTGTAATACTAAAATAATGAGTCTTAGGCTGTATTGAATCTGATTGTGTATTACATTTTTATTTGATTATGCAGCTGAAACAATCCAATCCATGCAATCCACACTGGCCCTCAAATTTGTTTTGGGTGTAAGCTCACAACATAATTTCAAGACAACACAATTTCTTGTTCTTACATTCATTTCTACATGTAATTTGTAAAGCTGAGACATTCATTGAAGATATTGAAGCTCTGGGACAGAAAAGAAGCCATGGTGGGAAATAGTTATGATTGCATTTTTAAAAAATGCATCTTTTCCCTTTGTTGTTGCTGTTGTCTAATTATTATATTGTGCTTCTAGGCCTGTTGTAGGTTTTGGTACAACTTATTGACAAAAATAATTTTGGTCATTCTGGTATTAAAGACTTGTTGATGTGAGTTCTGTGATGTTTCTTTATGATAACATTTAAGTAATTGTTCCCTATGGAGCTTGGCACAGCTACCAGGCATTTTACAGAAAAATCTTTAAACATGATTTCCTAAAAGAAACAATATTTTGACACAAATGTATTTGTGTTTTTTGTCATTTTGCAGGCAGATCTTCTGATGACCTAATGGAACTGAATTTACGAGTTGTGCTGTTTTGGGTCCTGGTGCTGCACTGTGGTTCTGCTGAAGGCAGTATCCTGTACCGAGTCCAGGAGGAGCAGCCTCCCAACACTCTTATTGGTAGCCTGGCAGCAGACCAGGGCCTGCCAGACTCGGGTCACCTCTACAAGCTGGAGGTGGGTGCCCCTTACCTTCGTGTTGATGGAAAGACGGGAGACATTTTCACCACAGAGATTCCCATAGACAGAGAGACCCTGAGGGACTGTCGATCCCTGGCTAAGGGTAAGCCCTGCTACCTGGAATTTGAAGTATCAGTGACAGATCTGATACAAAACCAGAGCCCACGACTCATTGAAGGACGCATTGAGGTACAGGACATCAATGATAACACTCCACAATTTCCCTCTTCTGTGCTCACCATCTCTGTCCCAGAGAACACGATCATGGGGGCACTATTCTCCATACCTCTAGCTACAGACAGAGATTCAGACAGGAATGGTGTGGCGGATTATGCTCTGACTGCAGGGCCAGACGCAGCAACCCTATTTGGTTTACAGGTGGCTGACGACAGAGGGGGGAAGCTCCCACAGCTCATTGTCCTGGGCAACCTAGATCGCGAGTTAAAGGATTCCTATGACCTCACCATCAAGGCAGTGGATGGAGGAAACCCTCAGCGCTACAGCAGTGCTTTGCTGAGAGTGGTAGTCACTGATGCTAATGATAACTCCCCCAAGTTTGAAAAGTCCACGTATGAGGCGGAAGTGTCGGAAAACAGTCCAGTGGGGCACTCTGTGTTGCAGGTAAGATTGTAATCCAAACATTCTTGCTTTTAAAAACGTATTTTAAATCAAATTGCAGTCTGAAGTGAAGAGTTAAATTGCAACCAAAATTGTTTGTGCCACTTGATGTACTGTTTTGAATTTTATATTCAGCAATGAAGAAACACAACAATGCTCAGCCAATTTATCAAGATGTTTTGGAAAAATTAGTCCATGCATTATGTTTGTGCGGTGTTTATTCCTCAGAGACAGTCTTAATGTGTAAATACAACTTAAAGATAGATATTTCTATTCTGGCTTTAAAATATTTAAAAATAGCTGTGAATGTTCAAAATTTAACCTCTAAGGCAGAGCTCTTGGGAAACCAAGGCCACACTTAGTTGTTGTCGACTTACATATCTTCATCAAATTTAAGTTTTTAAAATGATTATTTTATATTACTATTACTCTACTGTGAATTTTTAAGTAATACTAAAAATATTAGAGCATTAGCATGTTATGCTTGTACAGGTAATTAAGCTGCTTATTGCTTTTGTTGTTCTATTATACTTGCAGAAATAGAGTTAAACAATGATAAACAATGTCAGAGTGTAGGAGTAAGATACTCTGTGTAGGATTTTCTCTGCATACTGTACCGCTGTGAAATTGCACTGACTGTCATGAAAGAAATAGCAGCCCTAATATTTGCCATATGTATTCATGTGAACCTTTTCTCTAGCCCATTTTCTGGAATAAAAGAAAGGGGGAAAAGAGAAAAAAAGACCAGTGACATAATCATCAAAGGCAGAGAGGAAGGGCAATAATGAAATGCTCCTAAATAAAGCTGTTCACTTGCTGTGCTTGAAGTTAGCTTTGAAGACATCCCTTGATTCATTTATTCATTCATTCACTGACCAATGATTAGTAGAGAAAATCCTACACTGGCTTCATTTAATTCTAACCCCAAATTGTTGCACATAAATCACACCTTTAACCACAGAATTCCTTTTATTGTAGGTCAAAGCAAATGACTCTGACATGGGCCCTAATGGAGAAATTGAATACACCCTTCACCAAGCAGTAGACCCAGTGCCGAAACTCTTACGAATTGATCGGTCCACTGGCATTATCTATGTCAAAGGACCACTGGACAGGGAGGAAATCAGCAGCTTGTCCTTCTATGTGGTGGCAAGGGATAAGGGTCCTCAACCTAAAAGCTCAAAGACATTTGTAACCATTGAGGTGACTGACCAAAATGACAATGCTCCAGCTGTCGAGATTCGTGGGATTGGCCTTGTGACACACAGTGAAGGAGTGGCTAACATTTCAGAGGACATGCCAGTGGGAACAGCCGTTGCTTTGGTGCAAGTGTCTGACAAGGATGAGGGAGAGAATGCTGTGGTCACTTGTGTGGTTGCAGGAGATGTGCCCTTCCAGCTTCGCCCTGCCAGCGACTCATCCAGTGACAACAAAAGGAAGTATTTCCTACAGACCACCACTCCTCTTGACTTCGAAAGGGTTAGGGATTACCGAGTAGAGATTGTGGCTGTTGATTCTGGAAATCCAGCACTCTCTAGTACAAACTCTTTGAAGGTGCAAGTGACTGATGTGAATGATAACTCTCCAATATTCTCCCCAACATTGTTTGAGGTAGATTTTGCAGAAGAAAACCAACCAGGGGAGAAGGTTTTGGAAGTTACAGCTTCGGATGCTGACAGTGGCACTAACGCAGAACTCCTCTATAATATTTTGGCGGACTCATCCATCAAAGGTCTGTTTGAGATTGACCCAAATACGGGCGAAGTAAGAGCCCGAAGCCCGCTTGACCGTGAGCATAAAGAACGCTATGAGTTCCGGGTCACCGCAGCAGATAAAGGGTCACCTGTTCATAAAGGAACAGCAACTGTTGTAATAAAAGTCCTTGACCGCAATGACAATGACCCCAAGTTCATGCTCAGTGGCTACAGCTTTTCAGTTTTGGAAAACATGCCTCCCCTCAGCCCAGTTGGCATGGTGACAGTGCTGGATGTGGACAAAGGTGAGAACGCTCATGTTCACCTCTCTGTAGAGCCTGATGGAGGGAAGTTTGTTGTTCAAAATGGAACCGGCACCATTCTTTCAAGCATCTCATTTGACAGGGAGAAAGAAAGCAGCTATACTTTCCGTCTAAAAGCAGTGGATGGAGGCGAGCCACCCAGGTCTTCATATGTGGGCGTTACCATCAATGTACTGGATGAAAATGACAATGACCCTGTGGTCACCAAGCCCTCCAATTCCTCTTTTAGGCGCTTGTCACCTCTAGCTTCCCCAGATAGCCATGTTGAGGTAGTGGAAGCTGAAGACCTGGATAGTGGGCCTAATGCAGAGCTTGTCTTCAGCATTGCTGGTGGAAACCCATACCAGTTATTCCGCATCTCCCCCTCCAGTGGGGAGATCACTCTAGCAAAAGAGATGACCCGAAAACATGGTGGACTACATCGCCTAGTGGTGCGAGTGAGTGACAGGGGGAAGCCTGCACGTCATGCCACTGCCCTGGTCCACATCTATGTCAATGAAACCATTTCAAATGTCAGCTTAGTGGAGGCCCTAGTTGGACACAGTCTTTACACTCCGCTGGACAGGGACATTGCTGGTGATCCTGACAATGGTTTCGCTGCACAGCGTAGTAACATTTTGTTTGGAAGCCTTGCCGGTGTGGCGGGTGTTGTCATGTTGATCTTGGTGGTGGTATTTATTCGACACCGCATCCAGAGAGAAACAAAAAGTGGGTATCAGGCTGGCAAGAAGGAAACAAAAGACTTGTATGCACCCAAACAGGCACCAAAGAATGCCAAAGGCAAACGAGGAAGGAAAGGAAAACCCCAGAAGTCTCCAAAACCACTCGGGGAAGAGGAGGAGGTCAGCCTTCAAAAGAGTCTCAAGTTCAACCTTGATGGAGTCAATGATAGCCCCAGGATACACCTGCCCTTAACATATTCACCAGGAAGCCCTGATATAGGCAGGCACTACCGCTCCAACTCCCCCTTACCCTCCATTCAGCTGCAGGCCCAATCCCCCTCAGCCTCACAGAAGCATCAGGCTGTCCAGGACCTTCCTGCTGCCAACACCTTTGTAGGAACGGGAGGAGATGACAACTCTACCGGCTCAGACCAGTACTCAGATTACAGCTACAAGACCAGCCAACCGAAGTACAACAACAAACAGGTAAAGTCACGCCTAACAAACTGTAACTACTGTGTAGATGGTCTGTGAGAGAAGTGAATGGTTGGTGTTTTGTATTCTTTTAGGGTATTGAAGAGGGATAATTGAATTTTAGAACTCGTATATATTATTCTTGTTGTGTGCAACAGTTTTAAAACATCTTATAGAATGAACAGCTCTCATGTAGGACTATGTTTTCAGCTACAGTAATATGCCATGATCTGCTTATAAGACAATAACATGATATCAATTTGAATAATTTGAATGGCTTTTGCTATTGTTGTGCCATCAGTCCGGATTGTAAAAATGTAAATTGATACTTAAACATTTATCAGAGATTCGTTACTGTCACTTCTTTCTCATTCACGATTTCATTCTCTGCGGGACCATACATAATGTGTGAGAGAGACAAAATGTCTACTCCCATTTGAAAAGCATAACTTGTTTAAAATGAAATGAAATTTTCCCCTAAATTCTAGTTGTCACTAAAAAGTTTCTATGTTCACATGGACAACATTTATATGCTTTGGGAATAATCTAATTATGATATTTACAGTTTTTTGGACTCCAGTTATAGATAGAATATAGTATCAATTATTTCTTAATATTAACTGCAGTGACATGTTGTCTTACTATTTATTTTGCTCCCATGTAACTTCTCTGGTGAGTGAAATTGGATATACAAAGAAAGTTGCTACAAAAATGATTAACTCCAGGTATGTGTTCAAGTGTTGCACTACTAGAAAACTTAGATGGCTCTTCATATTTTGTTTTTTCATCGGGTTGGCAGTGGAGTTGAGCCGGGAAGGTCCATTTCTCACTGACTTACTTCTGCTCTTCTGCCTGACCTCCAGTGCTCTGATCTCTGCAGGTCACTTGCTCTTATCTCCCTGCTCCTTATGCTCTTATCTCCTCTTATCTGTACAACATTTGGCAAGGCTCGAATCGCCATGGAAACCGAAATATTAATAGACTCAGAGGGGATTACGAACGGAAAAATTGTAGAGTCTAGGGATAGAAAGCTAGTGTGTCTCTAGGTTTCTGTGTCATCTGCAAGTGTGTGAATGTGCGTCTTGGACTAGACAAGTGTAGATGTGTATTTCTGTGTGTGTGTGTTCAGGGGCGATAAGGCAGACTACCATCATCCTTAAATAGTATAACATTCTGTATAGTACAGCAACATGTCCATAGATTGTGATCCCATCAGTTTATTAAGACAGATATACATTGAGTATTGAAATGCATCTCCCTTTTTCCAGCAATCACATATCACATAACTTCAAAGAGCCCCCAAATCCAAAGACTGCCTCCTACAGGGGCATTCCTTTTCAAACAAACGCAGTGCATCCATGATCCGCAACCTAACATGCCTGATAGTTCTCGCCACCTCTGACATTTACTGAGTGATAACTGATATATTTGTGAATCTCATAAATAATGACTAGCTCTAACAATTCAATATTCATGTTGCTACAGAGATATTCAAAAATGGCCATCATGTTTTTTATTGAAAATATTTGACATTGATGTATACAATTTATTTCCATCCAAGACGAGTTGACATCAGCTTTCAAGACGCTTCCATATATCAAATCACGGTGTCATACATACAAAACAGTTTGACATTCTCCTAAGCTTTGCAGATAAAGTTTGGCACATAAAAATTAGCAAAAATAGAAGTGGAAAATATGCCGCTGAGTTCTGAACATGTGTAGGTGACACATTTTCTGTGGAGATATCTTCAGAGCCAGTATCACATTCGGCTTGTTGGTAGTTTCAGCAGATGCTAGCTGACAGCTTAGGTGATCACAAGCCTATGTGGGTGGAGTCATTTTAGAGAACAGTCACCACTGTCTCCTTGATGGACAACATAAGGGACCAAAATGACTGCAAGCCACGGGGTGTGTCTGGGTATTTGTGTGTAGTGCCAATCTCTGTGTTTGTGTGTAGATTTGCTGTTTAGTAAAAGAGTGTTAATTGTAACTGCGGCACAGATGTAAGCTCTCAGCACTTGACAGTGTTTGTGATTTCTCAATATGATAACATAAATGCGTATGAGACATGGCTGAAGTGATTGACAGGCTGTGTAAAAACATGGACAGATGTTGAAGCTCATGTGACATACCTCAGCAGATGTTGTCTCATGTATGGCATCCCCTCTCACATCAGGAAGAACAGATTGACCAAAATATATAATTAAAATAACTGCCAAGTGATGTGACAGATGTAGAGTGGTGCCCTTGCTTTAATTAACTGTGCAACACTCGACAATGGCTTTTCATTGGGAATGTGGTCAGGTGTCTAGGTTTGTACTAAACTTCTTGATGTTATGTCTGAAAGTTACAGCTTGCGTGTTTACAGATTATGAGCACACGGAATATAAATATATAAACTTTTTATAACTCTTTTAAGGATTTGAAGGATTGTACCACAAACAGAGTTTAGCTGTGTAACTATCTGCAGCATTATCATTATTTCTTCATTAACTCCCTCAGGCTTTAATTAAAGGCATTTTATTTATGAACACCAATCTATTGTTGGGTGAAATCTGAGTCAATGTTCAACAAATTAAAGCAGTCTCATCTGGAAACTGTGTGTGTGTGTGTGTGTGTGTGTGTGTGTGTGTGTGTGTGTGTGTGTGGGTGGGTGTGTGTGTGTGTGTGTGTGGGTGTGTCTGGCCTGTTTGAGTTTTAGACATTGATAGTGAGTACATGTTTAAAACATGAGGATATTTTGCCTATTCCCAATTTATTTAAAGGACTTGTATTTTAGGGTTTAGATTAGAATTAGATTATGTTTAGGGTAAGGGTCGGGGTTAGACATGTAGGGCTCAGGTTAAGATTAGGGACTAGGGAAAGCATTATATCATGAGGGTCCACAAGGTCCACATAAAGAACTCTCATTGACAAATATGTTTGCAAATACATGCATGTGCAAAAGCGGTATAGGTTAGAGATGTATATAGATAATATTTCACCACAAATGTACATAGACTAATAATAGAGACAAGTATTAGACATACTGTACAGCTATATGTGCACAACAATATTTGTTTTGTTTCCTACACTAGGAGCCAGTACTGCTATCAATGCAGAAACATTTTGATCTTCTCCCAAGACTCTGTAGAGAATTTTTCAGCCCTCTAATTTCTTTAGATTAACCCACTTTGGCACAAAATTCCTGAAATGCCGTTTCCGGAATATAGTATATTACGACATACTGCCTCTAAATGCAGTTGAAGGCAGCTGGGCAAAAAAAGATCCATTGCCTCAAAGCAAATTCAAAATAAACCTTTTTTCTAAAATGCTTGTTCCAAAAAAAAAACAAACAAAAAAAAAAAAACAGAAAAAAACCCCCAGAAATTGACAGGAATAGACTTAGGCATCCGAAACCCTTAACCACAGTTGTAACCAGCGGCTGTCATGTACTGTATATGTCTAGAACCAATGGAATTCAGAACCATGGACAGTGCCTTTTGCTGCCAACTGTTCCAAAGCCTCTGCGCAGATGGAGTACCGTTGCATCAGGAGCGGAAAGAAAGATGACAGGCTCGTGTGAGGCTGATATATAAACAGACTCCTGTCCTCCGTGATCAGCAGTCTTTAGAATTATACCAAACACTAATTACATGTTTGAAATGCTAAATTAAAAAAGTGCCGTATTCTTCTGTAAGTGGTGAAAGCCCACCAACACCTAGAAAATCAAAAAAGACCTGAGCCTGGCCATTTTCTTTACTACTTCTGATAAGAAAACCCATTTGTTTTTGGCAAGAAAAAGCCTTAACAAGTGCAAATGTACCATCAAAAAGTTTCTATACTGGATTTAAACAAACAAGATGAGCTCTCTGCATGATGGGGTGCTGTAACTTCCCTGCGCTGAACAGAGGTCCTTACAATTGCTTTCATACTGCTTGCACCTGTTTGGGTAATATTGTAATTAAAGTGGGGACATTGGGAATTTTCCTCAGGGTCTTGGCAAGTAAAACCACTCTCAGGAGCATGTCACAATTTTGTTATTGAGCCTGGGTAGGCATTTGCATACAGGAAAGTATGGATATTTCAAAGGAATAATTATCAACATGGCAATATTGATACTGTGTAAATGCATGACGTGCTGTGTAGACAATTTGAGTAGACATTGCAGATAATAGTTGTTCCTGAATTATGATCAAATCTAATTAAATCATATTAACATTATTAACAATATATTAACATGAACAATATATTTGCACACAAACATGCACCCTCATTTACTCATTCAAATTTGGTGTAATGGAAGTTTGATGATTGTTTTAGAGTATTTTTAAGTATGTTTGAACCTGTGGGTGATTTGTTCAATTAAATTCATATGATTTAAATCAAATTTACCATCATCATGGAAGATGAATGTCTCACCGAGTTGGCACACTGCTGCAGCACAGTTGCATCTAGAAATGACATGGTAAGCTTTACATTTCTAAAACAAGAAAGCTGGAGCTGTGTGTGCAGCAACTATCTTTGTGGTTTTTAGTTCCCCCCTCATCACCTTTGAATGTGTGATATTGCATGATGGTTGCTGGAGAAACCAATGACTCACCCTAGCCATTAGAGCTGATAATTAGCCCTTTTGGGTCCAAGAGCTAGCACCTTTTTTCACACTTCACTTAATGAGAATCCTACATTTGAACAAAACGTAATGTGAGTGGTATGAATTCTGTGTTACAACAGCAATCATGACTTCTGGAAAAGCTGTAAATTCATCCTTTATGTACATTCACACTATTAAAATGCTTTATTTATCAAAACATGGATGAGTGTTGTCCCCCTGTGGGCTACTCATTCATCTCATTCCTGTCTGCAGTTACCTAAAGCCAATCCACTGGATTCTTAGAGCAGGAAAGAGGTAGAGTGAGTCAGTGTGAGTCTTAATTAACCTGCTTCTTTGTTAAGCAGGACCCACACTTTTTGAACTTTAGGCATCCCTTTGAGCTGGGATTAGCCCAATTTAGCCCAATACTGCTGTTGGAACTCAGCAGAGGTGTATTACAGACGAGGCCGGAGGCAAAATTTGCACTTGTTCTACAAGACTGTCACACATTATTCTCTCTTACCTATACTCAAGACCAGTTAAACCTAGAAATCACTGAAAATATGGCATTTGCATTTCAGCGAATAGTTGGGAAAGCAAGGAGTGCAGCTGACTTATTTTCTCTATCTTTCCCTATCTCAGTTTCCAATCTGCCTTCCAGTATTTTTCAAACAGGCCAGACACACCCACACACACACACACACACACACGCACACGCAGACAGACACACACACACAGCTCTTTGTGCACTACATATTTGCCCTGGCTGATTACCCAGAAAAGGAAGGCTCGGAGGAAAGTGAGGTAAAAAGCATTGTAGATGCCGGAATAATTTACCCTGCCTGTACTACATGTTTTGCTTACTGTTTTATAGCATAAAAGCGTGATTCAATACATTGTGTTGTACACTGCATTGCATTGAAAATACTGTATATTGTTTAGTCACCAACACTGCTGCCATTTCACATCTTAACAACACTATTTCCAAATGTTGGCCCATATTGTACTATGCTTGGTGGGTTGACACACCTACTTAAATCAAGGCTAGTGACCTAGACCTAGTACTCAGTGTATTTTTATAATTATAACATATTACCTCTGAGAATTGCTGCTAGTACAGTTATATAACTGAACTTTCTTGAAAACACCTACTATTTTCCAGTGTATATATTTAAAATAAATATATATATGTGTATATATATACACACACACACACACACACCTACATACCAACAGTTAAATCAGCTTGTGACTACATTCCATGGTTGTTGCTTTCATAATGTGCTATTATCTATTTCTTAAGGGTTTCCAGCAGTATTTAAACATATTTCAATTTATCTGAAAAGTAAGTATACTGTATATACTAGGTTGCATGAGTACGGTTACAGTACCATAATTGATTTTAAAACACCAACCAAAAAGCTTGTTGGAAGAAAATTATTATTTTGGGCTTTGATAAGGCGATGTTTGGAAACAAACACTGAAAGGCTGTTTTAAGAGCAGAAGCCAGTAATGAATGTATGGTACTTTGATCCAGACTTGATGGAGCCAAGGCATGGCAAACATAGTCATAAAGATGACAGGAACAGATTCTCAGGAGGAAGCTTTCATAGGTTTGAGTACATTTTAATTAGGAACCTTGCACTATTGGAGAAAGCACATAACACAAGGGTGCAAAATAATAAGCACAGTGGACTCCCCCCTTCCATGATAAATACTTTGTCTGATAGGTCCATCGTTTGGCCATATCATACTGTTACCATTCAGGTACCTGACACAGAAAGTTGGATTCAACAAATGCTGACACAAATGCACAGCAGGGTGGTTAAAGGGCAATTTACCAGCCCTCAACAGTTGGCGGATAGACAGGATATCAACAACTGGAAGTCAGGCGTACAGGTAACAGACAAATAGGGAAACAGATTTCAGACAGGTACTGTAACAGACAAACAGGTAACAAGAGAAATGGAAAGACTGAAAGGTAACGTAACCTGGCAGTGAGCAAACGTTTACAAATACTGGGACTAATTGCTGATGAGGAGCAGCTTGGTAGACAGGTGATTGGGTCAGGAGATCTACAGTGGAGGGAAACTGGGGGCAGGGGAGGACTGACAGAAAAAAAGGAAAATTCCTGAATACACTGAGACAAGAAAGAGACAGTCTGACGCTGTTTGAATGTGAACCTAAAAGAGAGGGAGATGACGCAGGAAGCACAATGACTTGCTTGATGTAATGCCATGTGTGTGTATGTGTAGTTGACCTGTGATTGCAGCCGGTATTCAAAATAAGATATAAGCAATATAAGTGTTTGAGACAGAATAGAATTGTATCAGAGGTACATATTGAAAAAAAAAATAGTACGTGTATTTAGTTGCTGGTCAAGGACTCAGTAACAGGTCACATAATAGAGGATAATACAAAGTAGAACATGATGTATGCTTGGCTGATCAATAATACCACGAAGGACAGATTAGAAGAGGTTTGCTTAGATTGTCAGTGCCACAATAAGCTTAGTCATCCACAAGTTACAATGTGGAGTTACACGCTTCTTCTGGATTGTTAGTGTTTGAGCTGCTCCCATCCAGACGCACTTTCCTCCCCATTAGAAAGTGAAGCCAAAGACTCCAGAGCCTTTTTCATTATTTTCCGCTGAAGCATTGCCTTTAAATACTGTGTGCTTCTAATTTAATTTTGTTTAGGATGGCTGAACACAAAGTCTGAACTGGCAACTTCCCCTTGGGACAATAATTAAGTTGAAGCATAATAAAATATTCTTCGCACATCCTGAGATGATTTGGGCTATTCTACACATAGAAATATTCACAGAAAATACATAAATTAATTAATTCAAAAAGTTGTATATAAAAACCTGATAATTTCATAGGCAACTGCTTTCCTCTTTCTCTTTATTGATGTTGTTCATCATGGCAAGTAACTACTAGTAAATTGGGCATTATAGACAGACAGCAAGCATTCCCTATTAACATATCTACATCAGACACCAAATGAATACTCACTAGGGGAAAAAAAAGCAACATTCAAGCGAAACTTTCAAAATGATGAACCTGTCCTTTAGTCAGTCATGTCAAGTCTCTCTGAACTTCCATAAGCCTCGAACACCAACTCCTGCACTTGCAAACAAAATCTTGTGTAACCATGCATCACAGTTTTGTTTCCATACTAGATTAAACTCCTTTTGTTTATAGATAACATGCGACTTACAGTAAGTTCTGCAGTTTGCTAGAAATAGAGGAAGAAGAAGAACACCAGTTGACATGCAGCTAGTTGGCTACATAACTGTTTGAATTTGGTGTCAATCTGTCAGTATTAGCTAATCCACCAGCGTGTTGGTGACAAGAAAAAGAGTGAGAGAAAGAAACTGAAAATGAACTGAATAATATGTCAAGTTTCATTTTTTTCAATGTTAGCCTTACATTTTCACCTGGGCAGACATCCATCTGAGACTTGTTTAGATTATTTTTTTAAATTACAAAATCAAGATCTGGGGGGTAAAGTCTAACAGATAGTAAAGTAAAGTCATCAGTAAAGATAGTGAAGAGTATTTTCGCTAAATCTTTGTGTCAGCTCAGTGACAGAAATAGCTAGCCAACATAACAACACCAGAAGCAGCACTACGAACAAATGTCATCCAAAACCTAGATGTATTGATTTTTTGCAAACACACCACTACCTTTGGAAAAGAGACTGCCCTCTAAAATGAATGAAGAAAAAGAGCAAGGGTGTTTTTAGATTGTGGAAGCCTGGGAAAGACTAGGTGTGTACAATATCAAATTATCTCCTTCTTTGGTTCTGCGTAACATACACACAAGGCAACACAGCAGACAAGAAGGGACCAATGTCTAAGCCCATGACCAAATTCAAACTAATAAAATTAATACAACCACAACAAACTGATCTGCCTTGAATATTACTTTCACTTTTACTGGTCTAGTAATTTCACTGCATAAGTATAGTGGGCTAGTGCCTAAAATCTTTAAACTCCACCCCTTCATATCTTCTTTGGTGTGTCTGCTCATTGCTATTAAAAACCGCGCTAGGCAGGTGGAGATTGAGGCCAAAAATATTCACATAACATCCCCAGACATCCTTTGAAGTATCTTGCCAGGGTAGAGAGGGTGTGTGTTACCTTGAGTTACAGTAGACGGAGACGGATGTCAGCTGTGCGATCTGGCTCTGCACAGTATAAAAGATGGCACAGCTCAATAATCAAGGCTTATGCGGAAACGCTGGGTGCACAGCCTGCCTGCTATACTCAGCACATTTACAATTTCTTGGCACCCTCCATGTACCCTCCTGATGCTGTCTTGTTTCATGTTGACTTAAAGACTGGAGCGCCTACATATCAGGATACATCCTAATTATTCGGAGGCCAATCAACTGTCGAAACTTGGAGGGACAGAGTTTCTTTAAATTCCTGTGACTTAACAAGTCAAATCCTATTTGATGCATGTGATGCTCATTAGCATGCATATTTCAGGTTTTCCACCAGCAGACCAATGGAAGTGCCAGACTTATTGGTGGGTTCAGGTAGTTGAGGAGAGAAGATTAAAAATTGACTTACAGTAACTCAAAGTCAGACTCTATGGATCATGATGTGAAGTTGGAAATGCCTGTGTTTACATATTCAGCATCTCAAGTGCACATGTGGCAGGCGGCCACTTATCACTTACACTTACTGTATACTTAGTGTAAATTGGGCTAGTACTGAAAAATGAATCTAATTAATATATAAATTACAAATTACTGAGATGTTAGAATTACAGTAGGAATAACATTTTATGTCCCTGATTGACAAAATGTACTGTACTGGAAAGGGTTGTCTATATACTGTATATGCTGTATATAGTTTCTTAATAACATTACACTGATAATGTAGTCGTTTAAATATACAGTACCTCACTGCATGTTTCCCACCATCTCTTAATCTGTTTAACTCTCTTGAAGGCGAGTGTTTGTTTATGGGAATGTGTGGCAGGATTCCGCCAAGTAACATTAGTAGCAGACAAGTAGTAGACTAGTACTTGTAGTGGCTTTAACAGTCTAAAATCAGTAGCAGTGGCCATGTATTTTTTACTCTGTCCACACAATATATAAAGTCCCCCATGTATTGTCAGGTCTTTCTTCTTTTGCTCCTGTATGTCTTGTCTCTTATTTTATATTTTATTTTATTAAGAAATTACAATCAATTTCAACTGAAGTAACTAAAGTAAGGTGGATCGGAAAACACAGTTGAGAAGTTGGGAGATGAGAAATTTTTGCAAACACTTTTGTGAGCAGATAGTACTTAGAAATTTCCCACTGCTCTAGGTAACAGGGGAGGTATTGATTCAGAATGCTCCCGATAAAAAAGCCTCTAACTAGAGGGATGGTCAACACGGTGAGGGCAGGAGAGACAGCAGAGATTCAAATGGCTTCAATTAGCAGGCTTGCCCTAATGAGAGAACCATTCTTTGAACTAGGACATAAGGATTGGTTTTTTGCACCTTGCTCTTAGATTGAATGATTAGAGTTAGCCCTCTGAGATTGGTTGGCCCAGTGTGGCAGGACTGACAGGTGTAGATAATGGGCTAAGACCATGTGCAGGAGGGAGTAGTAAATATTTCAGTATGTAAAGCATAATTAACATACTGCTATTGCTATCTGGAGAGCCTTTTCGCCGAGTTACTAGTAAAAAGCTGAAATCTGTAACTTTCCACACATCGTTCTCTGCAGTAGCAAGAGGTGATTTTCTTCTTTCTTCTTAGCAAGACATTACAAAATTTGGAAAATGTGCAAAGAAAGTGTGAAACCACTGGGCTTATGCTGTTGAGTTTGATGCGTGAAAATACCAACAAAGTGTGAAACTTGTTACTTCCAGTTTGCCGGTTGTTTTGAACAGATCTTTTTGGCATTGTACGCCAGGACTGGTGCGACATGGCAAGGTGATTAACATTTCAATAGCAGGGTATAGAGAGTGTCACCAACCAAGGTAGGGTTGGAGTTCGATTTTGCAGACCGGGAACTGGATCCCAAATGAAACCCTAATGTCCCAATTTCGTCGCTTATGACACTCCAGCATACAAAACATTTCGAATATTAGCTAAGAGAGGACTCCTGGTAATCATGTATGGTTCTAGTGGTAGATTTTATTTGCCCCAACACCTCCATGTAATGTAACTTTTCATGAATACTGTTTCATGCATCATGCCAGCATTTAATGTAGTGATTATGCAATAAAATGTTTTAATAATGTATTGCTTTAAGGGCAAAAGGAGCCGTGACAAAAGTCCTCCTGATGAATGGCAATTGTAACTGAACTTTCTGTGCAGCTAGCTTGCCAACCATGATCCCTCTCCATGTCATCAAAATGCCCAGCAATGCTGACTTGCTCTTTGATGTAGGGGGAAAATAATTAAAGTGATGCTAGTGATCTATATACGTATTAAAAAGTGATGGTCTCTCCTTATCGATCAAGTCTGATGAAACGTCTGATGAAAAGCCAGTGGTTCACAATGATCTGCACTCAATTTTCCTCAGGCTCATATGCTTTCTGCGAGTGGCACATGGTCAGATTCCACTTTTTATGTAAAAAATAAAATAAAATGAGTAACTCCTTTAGGTAAAGCTGTGTGGAGGCTCAGCTCCCTGATGGCATTGCCTTTAGCTGAGATATTATATCACCACACATCCCAGCCTCCTTACCTTCTGCCAGGCAGATTAGTGCTTTTATCAATAAGCAGCTTAGCACCAAAGTGTCCCTCAATAATATGCCATGGTATTTTTTCTCCCGCTGCTTTAACTCCTGGGCTTCTCTTTCCGTGTCTTTTGCTCTCACACATTCTCATAACCTCACATTTCCCTGTTTTTCCCCCCAAAATTCTCCACTTTCTTTAACTCTGGGTATTAACCTTTGACTTAGAGAAACAGTGATACATTATGTATTCTTCTCTTCAGGTCACATTAGGAACCTAGACAGGGCCCAGGAGGACCTGAAAGCAGCATCCCCATCAGACATACTACCCCATTAGAAGCTTGCAGTGCACCATAAAACCCATTAAGGTCCATTAGGGAAGTGCTCTGGCCCAGAGACACCTTTAAGGCCAGTCCGCCACAAAGGTGCACAGTTACAGATGGTGTAAAACTTATTTGATTTGTCATCAAAACACTACCATTGCATTTCCATTGATATCCCTAGGATGCTTATTCAGACCCATGTGTCACATATTGTTATGCAAAAAGTATTGGTTCATGTGTCAAGCATTTTTGCTACATGGTTGCGACATAGGTTCAAAAAAATGTAATTGCAATAGTCATATGTCAGTAAGTTTTAATCAACCCTGAATTCACTGATGCTTGGTGACAGCTGTTTTAACTATACCGTTATTGCATTATTTTTCTAGTTAGCAAACCAGAACATAATGCAAATTACCACAATGACTATAAATTAACATAAGCATTATTGAGCTAAAACAGATCCCAGCTGAGATTTCACTCAGTCTTTTGTAGCTGCCCGAACACGCTCTTCAGCAAATGGCAGCTCTTTCACCCTCCTTCGATTGGAACAATTGCATACAGCTGAGAGGTTTCAGCATACTGCCTCTCATGTGATCAGAGCACTGCTCATTACGTTTGATGAGCCTGACCCAAATCTTCCAGTGGCAGACACATTTTTCATAGTGAGTTTGAAATTCTAAATCCTAGATCAAGTCAAAGGTGAATCCCTGACTTGGCCATAAATTGCTATTTCTGGTGCATTTCTGTGATAAAAAACAGGCGACATGGGCTGCTACATCCCATCTACCATTTGGTCTTTTGGGAGATTGTCAGGGCATTTAATAAACATCATCAACAGCTACAAATGTATATACCAGGTTTTAAAGCAATACAATGTGTCACAACCGCACACTCCCGTCAAACCAAAAGTTTGCCACACACAGTTTTGGAGCCCTGCCTAATGAATGTTTTTTAATTAGCTTGGGGAAAACATTTCTCTTTGTGACAAACTGTTGTGGGGTTATGATTAATTTCATGTGTTCCGTGCTTTTTTTTTTTTTTACTTAGTTAACAAAAGCAAGTGGGGATCTCAAAGATATATTTTTTATCTACAGCCTCACTCTTTTCACTGTTTTGTTTTTGTATTGCTGTAACTTAATTGTGTAAAAAAAGCTGATGATGGATGAACACATGAAAATGAAATACATTCTTGCTTTTTGGTTATTGTACATGGTACATGTAATGCACTTCTATTGATTTAGTTTTCCATTGCATGACTGCAGCTCTGAATAGAGTTATATATTATTATATTTAGGATTATACTCTATATGATGGGGGGGCAATATATTGTATGCATTGTAAAATTTTCCCCTAAAGGGTTACATGGCAAAACAACCATTTATAATCCTGTATATATAATATATAATAATATGTTCTGCTATTTATATGAACATTATTATTTCCAAAACAATGTTGAGTTGAACTTCGTAATACGGAAACCACTTGAAACACATTGTACCAATTTCTCTTTTTACATTGCAAGTGGTTATGCTCTCTTCATTCCTCTGGTATTTTTCTTTCTTTTATCACGTTCTCTTAGAGTGTCATTTGCAGACAGATAACTTGTGAACCTTTCAATTGTATGAAAATTCCACTTAAAAGAAATGATGTAAATTCAAATTATTACAAATCTGCAACGTTGCATTTCTAGCATTCACAAAGACCCTTTTACAGTATGTATTTTGTAACTTGTAATACATAGTTAATTGGCCAAGAGCTTACTGATTAGTTAGTAAGCAAAACTCAGCAATGATGTGCTGCTAGCCCAAGTGTGCCCTGACAATCAAAGTAAGAAGTTAAAATAATGAGGAATGGCTCTATGAAAAGGGTGTTGACAGGTTTGACTTTATACCATCATCCTATTCCAAAAAAATGAGTACTTTAGTGTTATCAATAAGATTCTGAAATGCATTGTAAGCTAGTGAAAGCCAAATGAATAGGGCTAAGACTACAGTAATGTGGCCATGCCATTTACATGTCTGATTAGAGACCTCACTGCTCTAATGCTTTTTAACTGAAGGGAGAAAAGACAGAGGAAGAAAAGAAAATTGTCAAAAGGAAATAATCTCATTAATTTTGATGTGCTCAACAGTTTCTATGTGAATCAAAAGGTTACATCAAAACTTCCTCACAAAGGTTTTTACTTTAATAGTGGAACAGTCAAGAGTTTCATTAACATTTGTGACATTGTAAGACAATTATGATTATGTGAAATGTTCATTAAACTTAAATGTTTTGACACAGCCAACACTTATGACAGGCTATTAAGCAATTAGACTCTGTTCATTTTACATTTAGATACAATTGTAAGTAGTTCCAATCTCCTTGAGTAAATTGTTATCACATTTCCACTTGTAAGAACTGCCAGACAGCCGCTGTGAACACGCTAACAGGCTACAGCTTCTCACCTGTAAAAACCTTGAAGGAATATGTAGATATTTTAGGATGTCCTTTTATTAGCTGTTTTTCCAAGAGTTAGATGAGAAGATCAGTGTCACCTCCGTGCGTACAGAGGAAGCTGTATGATGTGTTACCGTAGCTTGGCACAGTGATTGGAGGCAGGGGAAACAGCCCATAGATCCAGAGGCTGTCTTGTTTACACATTGCATGTAGAAATAGAAAATTGTGGTTTTAGGAGTAGTTAGCTCCAACAGCTGGGTTCGGTGTTCGCACAAACCATCTCGGATGTCCTGTCCTCAAATGTGTAGCTGCCACATCCAACAGCTTGGTAACTATTTAAAACCTAGCTGACTGTTAGATGTAATGGTGACTAGCTTGCTAGCTTGCTCTTTGTGCTACGTTAAACTAAGCATGTCCGATAGCTGTTTTTTATACAGGTAAACGTTAAGCTACTGGGGGAAATCTTAAAACACGGTCCCTTCGTGGTGCAATTCAGATGTGAGGATGTTCTTGTTTGTCCCCTGTGAGTGTGTTCTGTTTTTATGGCCTGGGGGCAATAGATTTGACTCACCTGTAGCTGCTGGACTCTGTGTCACCCATGTGACACAACATCCTCTTGTGAGGCTAAGGGTGATAGTAGCCATCTGGCTTTGGCCTCTTCTGGCTTTGGCCAGCCTGCTCTTCTGTTAATGTTGGCAGTTCAGGTTTCCTTGTGAGGATAAAATAATGGATGGCAAAGTCCCCCCAACTGTTAAACACTGCTCCCCTGTGTGAAGTTCTGATCCTCCAGTCTCATGCTGCACACATCTACCAAACTTAAAGGCTGTGTCCAAAATCACACCCTATTTACTAGGCTATATAGTGCACATTTACCCTGCGCCATTTCATCTGAGTGTTGGAATTCTGAGTGTGAAGTTTATACACTATAGGGTGCCTTCAAAAGTTCCAACAATGGAACAAAAAACTAAGCTACGTCTAAAATCACTCCATCTTTCACTCATTCCGTATTCCCTATATAATAGACTGTAGTGAGCAGTAAATCAAGTTTCATACATAGACATTTTGAGTTATCACTCACAATTGTAATTTTTGCATCTATAAAAATGGGATGCATTGCATTGTGGGATTGTTAGCAGAATGTAGTGTACACGCCATTAGACACTACTTTTGTTGTTCCATTGTGGGAATGTTTCAAGGCACTAGTGGATAAATGACACGCCTGGACACTCAAATAAAATGGTGGAGGGTAAATATTGTGCACTATATAGTAGGGATTTTGGACACTGCACTAATGTCCACAGCATACACTACTTTCCACTAACTCACCCATAATGCAATTTGTCACATTTTATAGATGCAAAAATTACCATTGTACAACCTTATATGTGTTAGTGATGATGCAAATACAATGATTATTAAGTGTCTGAAATCTCAATTTAATGCTCAGTATAGAGTAAATTACCAAGTGTCTATCATATAGGCAGTCATGAATAAGTGAATGGGGGAGTAGTTTTGCACACAGCCAGAAGCTTATCATAACACTATCACAAAATCTATCGCACAGAGAATACAATTATATTGATCTTCTAATCTAAAACTCGATAACAAGCAAATGTCTCAAAATGTTGCATATTCCTTTAAATATTTAATATGTTGTCACAGACATGAACTTTGGAATTGTTGCTTGTTGCTTATAGCTGCAGTAGTTTTAACAGTCTTTTCAAGATTGGTAAAATATATGTAGACATTTTGTTTGGGTGAAAAAATAAAAGACAATGAGGGATGAATCATCCATCATACAGAACAGAAACATCTCGCAGCTAGGTGCAGTAATTGCAGACTTACCTACACACCACAGACAATTCAGGTTAATTACACCTGGTGAAGGATGCGCAGACACATTACCCACCAGGGACTGAACATGCAATATGATTGCCAACTACACCACGCTTCCTGAGCCAAAGAAAGTGTTTTTTAACCTCCAACTGAGAGGTTTTTACTGAGGAGGCACCACCACAGTACTCATTACAGGGCTCAGGCTGGGGTAGACACTCAGCCAATAAAAGTTTGTTGAATTCTGCCTGTGATGCATCCAGGAGTGCTATATCAGCATGCTGCCTGTGCTTCATTGCAGGAGGTACATATAGAGAAGAAAGAGGGGCCATGGTCAGACTCATCTATAAGCAGCTGTTCTGTACAGTCTAAATCAAACATTCATCTTCTATTTAGAATGTGAGCTTTGTAAAAGACTGCAATTGCATGGGTATGTCTCATTACTGATTCATTTAGCTTCTGAAAGAAATACTAATATCATTCAGACATGCCTTTGGATAGATGATTTTACTCCAGGCTATAGGTTGCTACTGTTACTGGGACATACATTCGATTAAGCTCAGTGAGCATGCCCACGCAGGCAGACAAAATTGTGTGTGTACAGAGTGCACTGTAGCATGGGTTGCATCCTCATCTCCAGCGATTGGAGAGAGGGCAGGTGCTGGCAGAGGTTGGAGGATAGATGGTGATGGGTGGTTGGCTTAAGAACGGGGAGGATCGGGGGCTGGGTTGTGGGCCAGATCTCGTCCTTGCAGTTATGAAGGAGAAACAAACTGATCTGACAGTGACAAATGAACCATCTCCTCTTCCCCAACTGCCAGTTTTATTCCTCTCAAACTCCTTTTCTCACCCCCAGTCTCTTCCCTATCCCCCACCATTTTCTTTTTGAGCGCCCTCAACCCCTATCTTCTTCATTTTCACCTACCGAGCTCCTTTTCAGCCTCAATTTCCCCTGTCCTACATTTTTTATTTTACTTTTGTTCTCCCTGTGATGCTCTTTCACTTCTCTGCCTCCCACTATTACCTTCTCCTATTCTCTTTTTTGCTCGGTTGCTTGAGAAGTATTGGAGGTTTTTGCCTCTGAAGAGGTCCTGCTGCATTCTATTATGTAGTAATTTTAGTGGATTATTTAGGCCATTTAATAGATAGACTGATTCTAGCACACAATAATTACTTCCCTGCTTCTGTTTCATGTCACCGATGCGACTAACATGGCATTTAAATACTATAAATTGCCTTGCATGTATCAAATTTTTATTGCGTTTGAGTGGAATTGTCATAGCCGGGTGCCATTAAGCAGAAGACACTGAAGTAGCACGAAGGATGAAGGCATAGCTCAGCAGTGACTATTGTTGAGGTTTAATGACTGTCTTGCTCCTGTAATAGACCTTCTGGGGTGTTGAAATTAGATGCCAAGCAGAGAAGACAATTAATTGCTTGGCTTCCTTTTGTCCCCGCCCCCCACCCCCCTGTGTTTTGGACTGAAACCTGATAAGATAAAGGCTTAGGGCCACCCTAATACCCTAAGAGACTCGTCTGACTATCTTGCATTTATTGTGGGTGCATTGTGTGAGTTAAGTAGCCTTGTGTTGGTATTTGACATACAGTAGGAACCTTCTAATGCTCTGCAGTTGTACTTTTGATTGATAACAAGCAAAAAGAAGGAACATGCATTGGATAGTGAATGTATACTTTCATGATTTCTGATTTCTAGAAATGTTTTTATTGAACGACAGTACCACTCCCTATTTTTAGATAGACAGACTGACTGATAAACTGATATTGAATGTAGATATCAGGATATTGTATGTTTGCACAAGGCTGTAACAATACGACTGTAATATGATTGGTTGGTTTGTGTGTTTGTGCTGCTTTTCTCTTCAGTGCCCAACATAAATTCTGTTCTGAACATCGATGTAGGAAGAAGCACACGAATTGATAGCAGGATGAATGTATCATGCATGCTCTGTCCTTGCTTTTGCAATATTTAGAAATGCACTTAAGTCACAGCTTATTACTATACGGATAATCAAATGGCAAGCATAGCACACCCTTTGGGCCAATCTGTCTACATCTATCTAATCATCATTGACATGCATCGTTTCCCTAAGTTTTGTAAAATTCAGTCAGTGCTGTCTGAGATATTGTGCATGGGGATTTAATGAATGCGGTAGTGCCCCCCTTGAACTAATCAGTGTGATTTTAAAAATGCTAAAACCCAGCGGTGACATTCATAATTCCCTCAAGTTTTGTCAAAAGCTGATCAGTATCAAAACATCAGGTCTCCAAAACTATGATAAGAGACACACTATTAATTAGAAGTTTCTCTTAAAGGCAAGCTTACACCCAGATCACAGTTGCTCCATAGCAATGTAATTTTAACGCTGCAGCTCACCTTCGAGGCGCCTCGAATTCTAGTTAAATGTCTGTCTTTGTGTTTCAGCCGAGACACAGTTTCATCATGATTAGTCTCATACAGAAGCAAGAGCAATTTCATACCAAGGAGTTGCTACAAATGTCAGGACCATATACACAGTTAAATGGTGGAGTAAACATATTCTGTAAAAAAAAAAAAAAAAAAGCCACAGTACACACACAATTGTTTATGAGCATTAAAAATGCATTGGTGTTCTAAATCATTATAATGCAAATTCTGAGTCTGTTAAGCAGCCGTACGCTGCACACATTAGATGAGTGCAAATCCATCAGGCAGAGCTAAAAAATACTGTGTATGGAATGTAATTGGAATAACAAATAGTAAGCTATATTATTCAACATATGGTCAATACCATACAGATTGGAGTCAGAATGAAAAAAAAAGCAATGTTTGCCACACCATTTCCTTTGGGCAGGCACAATATGCAGTGCCATTAAGAGAACAGCTCGCCAGGGGTAATGGAAAGTGTGAGGAATAATACAACAATAAATACTGTCAATCAGTTAGAGGTAAAGACTAATAAACAAACAAGGCAGCCCTTAATGCCTTAATACAATTTCAATATTTCGTTTTCGTTTACATATGTATAGAATATTTGCATATTTTACTCACAAAAATCCTGCATACAACATCGATTTAAAAATCTGATTTCTGTCTTCTTCCTTTCTGCTAAGTGTCAGTACAAACAAAGCACTTAGAGTGAAGACTAAAGCATTGCAGTGTGGAATTTCAGCTCTCAACATAATGACTCTCAGAGGCTGCAGCAGCTCATACAGGGAAGGATTGTTTCTGGTTTGCAGTCATATGAAATGTCATCTGGAATTTGACAAGATATGAAGAAGCAATCCCCTTTGAGAGCTCCACTGAACCGCATATTTTCTTATATTGTTCTCTTGTTATAATCAAGCCCTTACGGGTGACCCATGTCATTGTGTGATAAAACTAATTATTTGCCACAAGAATTATTGTGGGCTCTGCTGTCTTGAGGTCAGAATAACTGGCAGCCTTCTTATACTATTAAACTGATTATATTGTGTCACTGGCCAACAATTTGTACACTGTTTGTAACAGAGTTGATATCACATAGCCAAGCAGATGCCATGCTTGTTTTTTTTATCAGCTCTACATTGTCATCGTAAAATATTAAGACAAACATTTGTATGTGTATTTGTATAATTCTCTTCTAGTGTGTACACTGGCAACAAAGAATTAAGATTATAATAACATGTTTGCAAAAAAGCAATAGGGTAAACTAATTTTAAACTGTTAGGTTAACCTTTGAAGATGTCAGCATGAAACATTCTTCCACTTTTTGTAACACATCTGCGCATTTATTTATTTACAGTTATCATGGGTTTGCACACATCTGGCTCATGTTTTGGATGTAGGTCTTTTTAAAAGCTCTCCCTTAGGCACTCCAGTGTGAATATGGCTCCAAGAAAAGCCATATTCTCACTGGAGAAAAAACACTTCAGTTTCCCGCTTACATTGACTTTAACTACATTCTGTATTTTGGAATCAGTTTGTCAACCCCTTTTCAAAAGGAAAAGGATCAGTAGCTTTCACTTGTCCATTTTTATTTCTACCTTTATTATCTCCTTTGTTACTGCAGGTTAGCTACAGTAGTTCAATCTAATTAGAGTTAGCAAGCAACCAGAATGGTGAAACGTTCCTTTTCTCTCTTTGAAGTCTTGCTCACAGTTGTGCTTTACATTTGAGCATGAAAAAAGTGCCCTGATCAGATCATAGCATTGCTGGCTATTTCTTTGATAAATGCATCTGTAGCATTCTCTTAGTTCATAGACCAAAGATCTATAGTTTTCAGTGTTCAAACACTTTTGTTGTTGTGGTTGTTTTTTTTTATTTTTTTTTTTAGTGATATATAATTCATACATTCACAAACTGTCCTGGGTCTGCCTGAGAAAGCCTGTACTTATACTGCAGCAGATTGGTAATGAAACAGGCCAGCTAAGGTTCGAGTTTTGGGTTCCAGCTGTTGAGAGGTTCGGTGGCACAGCTGGGGTGGGTTTGCATCTAAGGCTTCTTTTGCCCAGCACATCCATATTTCCATGGTTGCACAGTTTGAGCTCCAGGGCATGCTACAGTAGGACGATTGTCCAGCTTCCACTTCAGTTCAAACAATATGCATCAAGTGCAGCTGCAGTCACTGTTGCGTGGAAAAATGCATCTCATATTGTCAAACTGAGATTCTCCTCACATTTCAACCCTATGTGTTTATTGTCTGTGCGTGTGTCTGTGTGTGTGCTTTTGTACCTGTCAAGTGGTTAGCAAGGTAAGCATGCTGTTACTGTTTTTTAACTTCAGAACTCCAGCAATGCATTCAGAATCACGAGGCACCCTACATTCCCAAAATTCAAGTTAAATGGAGACTCACCAGGAGAAATACATTCTACCACAAAACAGCTTGCTACAGCAGCAGTTTTCTGCTTCTTTCATAATGTTCTGCAAAAAAAAGTCGCTTTAAGCCCGTGCCATTCATGAGGTGAACTGAACTGAAACCCTTACCGCATTCTAGTAAGTGTTTAAAACCTACTTTAGAGACTCTGTGTGGGAAAAAAAAAATTTCACCACAATCAAGGATCGATTTGTTAATTACCTTAACATTGAGACAGTACCCTTGGCACATTGCGTTCGGTCTTGTCCAGTGATAAATTACATATGACAGACTTTGTTGACTGACAATACTTTTAGCACAGGCATATTTTGCTGTCAAGTGATATGTTTAATACTATATCTGCCAGCATAAAGAGTTCATATTATGTTACTGTTAAGAACTTTACTTTCCCATCTACTGCAGACTATTTATGGGACTGTCTCACCCTGAATTCAGCCTCTCAGGCAGTGTTTACTTTCCTTTTATCATACCCAGGCTAACACAATGGGAATAAGTCTCTTAGCATTAAAGTAGCCCCAGAGCCCTTAAAGACAGACTAGATATCTGGTGAGATGAAGATAGAAACAGAATTGATGCACTTTTCTAACTTAAATATGCAGAGATGCATAATCCTTTAACCCTGACAGACCAAATATACACTTATATATTGTTAATTGACTAATGTCCAATAAATGATGCTTCATTGAAAAAGTGCTCTGTCTTTTTCAGAGACATTCCAGAGACATTACACTGGGGCAAGACCAAGTTACAATTTAATTAACTAACCCATTAATCAAAAAGGAAAAGAAACAGGCGTTGGCCTTAAATTGCTGTTTCCCCTTTTTGTAGGAGCCGCATCAGCATGCAGAAGCTAAAGTAGGGTAATATGGCCCCTTGACATGATGGTGGAATTTGCCAATAAACTTTTATATGTACAAGCAGGAGCTGTGCTACAGTATACGATTTGAGAGAAGTGAGAAAGGCATCATGTAGTAGATTAAATAATCTGATAGCATGTAGAAGTCTGTCAGAGTTATTTAACAAGAAAACTATTCTCAAAACGTGTTTTCATGGATCACAATTAAAATGCAAATCTTTATTTAAATTATTATTATGATTTAGCTTTTTAGGTTCAGGCTTTGTAGTTGGTTGGTCAAAAGGAGACCATGGGCGCTAATTTTGTGAGTCAAGGTGCAGAAAACATAGTGTAGTCAAGAATGCAGTGTGAGTGGTGACACAATTTTGGTATTTTTGTGACTTGGGGCATGCAGCACTCCTGTGTGCACGTTGAAGTAGGGTTGAATTAGGGTGAATCCATTTTAATACATAATAGGTGTGTTTGTAAGGGTTGTTTAGGGGCTGTGAGAACTGTGGCCAATCATATTGGCTCCTTTATTCCCTTAGCAGTACTCTCCCATCATGACGTACTGACAGTTTGGTAATGGAGTGGAGAGTCAGAACCACTTTCAACTATCGCTCTCTTATAAAACATGCAGAGTTCCATGGGCATATGTACAACAAAATATGCTGCCAACACAATAAGCCTTTTCATGTTAGCAAAAACAGATATTTTCCTTTAATTATTAGAAAAATACCACTTTACCGTTGAATCTACACAAAGACATAGGCCTATATCCACAGAAATTAGCACAGATTGAACACTGAGACATGTCATGTCAGGAAAAACAAAATGGACATGTAAGACAGACATCCAGGTCCTCATTTCACCAGTTGCAGTTGTGTGACCATTCATGTTGACTGCACTTAGACCAAACAGTAGTTATACTGAAGGCGTGAAGGTATCACCATTCATCAGTTAAGTTACAGTACCCCACCAGGGGCAGTTTCAGAGCTGTGATGATTGCAAAAAGTTAATGAAAGGTTCTACTACCTCTAGGAGAACACACAAGCAGGTAATGTTGTTCTCCCCATGCTGCTTGTTGAAGCCAGAAATGCTTACCTAGGAAATGAAGTCAGTAATCTGCTTTTGAGCTAGTGGTGAATCCAAAAAAAAAAAAAGAAAAAAAAAAGAAAACAGATCCATGATTACTTGATTTGCACAGGTGATATACTCTATGTCAAGAATCACAGTGTTTGTTATCTGACAGAAGCTCCTTATATCCTCTCTCAGTTGTGTGCTTCCTTTGACTACTTCCACCTTGTTAACTGGGTAGCAGACAGTCTGCAGAGATGGATAAGCTCAAATACAATGTATCAGAAACCTGAACATTTCAGGGTCTGTTTGAGAAAGCCCCAACCCAAGAATATGTTAGAAAGAGTATATGCATTTAGTAGTGTTTCTGTGTGTGCTTGATAAGCATATGTCTTAAATCAATGTTCTGCAAGTGTGTGATAAGCCTTACATTTGACTATAGCCCTCTATAAAGCCTGTGCCTTTGATCTTGTGTTCTCTGTGTATTTAACACTACATTTTGATTTGTAATAAGGAGGGATTTGGTTGCATTTTAGACCATACAGTTCTGTTTGGAACTCTGAACCTGTCCTCCCTGTGGCATAACATTGTATGTGACCAAAGATTATACATGTCAACCATGTTTTTTTAAGGAGGGAAATACTGCACCTGTATGTACTCTGTGTCTCAGTGACCAGCCATCTTTAATTGAGGGAAGTTTCCTCATGTGAGCCGTGCCCTTGGCTCAGCATTATAAACTGTATATTTTATTCCCTCAAGGGAAAAGCTAAGGTTATAATAATAACTGTTCCTTTTTTTATTCTACATGTATTCATATCTGGTTAAGCCAAAATGTCAATTTTGCACCGGTGTCCAAGATGTCTGGTTGTGATAATGGGGTCTGGATTATTTCATTTGGTTTATGGTTTAGATAAAAATCTATCTGATAAAAGAACAGAGATAGTTGGAGCTCAGCGTGTTTTTAATACTGTCAGGGTATGTATTTGATTATAGCCATTTGCAATTAGCTTGATTCCTTGAATTTGTGCATATATCTCTCCAGCTGGGAGCTTGTTTGTGTCTTTCAGCTTGTCTGCCTCACCGTCGGAAACAGTCATTGACTCAGAAACAATTACCCTTATGACTTGAATATAATTCAATTAATTTCCTTCATTTCACAAGTAATAACGCATAACAGAGTTCGTTTTCTTCACTAATATGAAAGACACAAGGTTTTCACAAGAGAATACCGTTGCCGTTGGCTTCAATTTGTCTGCTTTCTTGGAGGCACAGTTCCATGAAAGTCCTTAATCTTAATTTGACTTCATTTGAGATGATTTATGAGTTTGTAGTGAGACCATACTTTGTTTATGTCCAGTGAAGAGCAAGATGACAAAATAAGCACTCTCTGAATCTTTGCGTCTGTTTGTCTTTTTCCTGCATCTCCCGCTTTGAAGTGTTTTTCTCCTGCCAGTCACAATAGTGATGATTGAATATGTTGGGAAAGAGAATGTGCCTCACACATTGGAGTTTAAATTTGACATGTATTTAATAATATGCCACAACCCCATCACAGACATCTTGGCACCTCTAATCTACATCTTGATGACATTTACTGTTATGTCAAGAATACTATACCACCTGAATATTTTTTAAGAGTCCATGAAAGCGATGTGATTCGGGGCTTTGTGACAGTATTTAATGTAATGCAAAAATGTAATCTGCTTAGTTCTCCCCTCCCTGAAACCAGCCTTTTCTTCTTATCAAAATGGTCCTTTGGTATGTCATTTTCTCCAGGATAAGATCAGAGGTTAGGTGATGTCAGTATGATGCCCCCCAGTTTTTATAGTTCTGGTATTAAGCCTTTCCTTGTTGTAAAGAATCCTGCAAAGGATTCTGCTCTTAATTGTTCCCCTACCTTGAGCATTTCAGGACTGATTCTAGTACTTCCTTGGGCTTGGCTTTTTCTCTGGTAATTAAAGGTTTCTGTAATGTTTTCAGCTGTTAGGTCAAAGCTTATACTGTACCCAGAGCTTCAGGATATGTAGGGATCTCACAGAAACATATGGATCAAGAGAGAATTAGCTGAAAGTTGACCTCCCTTTTTTGGCTATAGGACAGTATGTGGCACATGTTTGACATTTTGAAACATGCACGGCCCAGTCAGGGCTCATGTGTACGTGACGCTCATTTCAGAGAGCTGCTGCAACACTGTCTCTTATAAACTTTGTTCATATGCAATTATTATTATGCATAAGGAAAGTATGTTTTGAGTGAAAGCTTCTACTAGAGTAACAATTTTGTTTTCTATGTATGTGACACAAAGTTTTGTTTTTGATATTGTTTATGTCTGTTAAACATTAACTGCTAATGCAGTTATGTGCATATAGCAACTGAGGTATGATTACAGTATGGAAAAAGTCGGTATATCTACTTGGAAACATTGTTGTCGTGGATAAATAATAAAAACGTCAACATGTTTGGATAATGTATAATGCAATATGTAGAGCCAGTACACTGTTCTGAAAGTAAAGGCTTGTTAGCTGCCAGCCTGTTAGCTTCAGAATTATATTTTACCAATAAGGTTAGCAATTACCTTGTTTGCTTTGTACATGTTAGCTGACACTAGCATTTAAGTTGTAAACAAACACGTCAAACTCAGTATAGACCAAACATCATCGTCTGAAAGCAATGACACGGTGTGTTTTTTGTTCATTAATACTAACAAGCACATGACACAACTCATCTGTTTTATTTGTCCGTCCTGACTCTGACCCAGTTTGGAAGTCTGGAGATAGCATCTCTTTCCTGGATTTGATGTCACAGCTTCCCATTGCTGAGTGCTGAGTGCTTGCTGTATCAACACTCTTTGAGGAGCCAAAGGGATATAATTTAACTAAGCTTTACTTAGCACCAATTAATTGTGTATTTGAATTATTGCTCAAATCTATTTAAGTGCTTTTTGGATTAAAATCTCAGTTAAATCTATAATTAGTATTAGTATAATTAGACCAGTTTATGAAATTATACATTTTCTTCATATGTTTTAATTCTTGAAATGTGAGTCTATAATGTGACACTTTTTCACTGTCAAATACATTCTTGATGATATCTTAGAGCATTACCAACTTCTTTTTGTAAGGAAAGTTGCTACATAGCTGGCTATAGGTAGGCAGGAAAATAATACGTCATATATATTCAACATTTTGAGCATATTTCAAAATTCAGACATATCAGCAGCAGAGTCGTCTCAAATGGCACTGTAAGTAATAAGCAACTTGTTTAAAAAGGAAGAACAGTAAATGAGTAACAAAGGGCAAAAATGTTATCTATTAGGTAAGGGAGGACAAAATAATTCAGCAATGACACGCTAAAAGTATTAGTTATCAGTTGCAATACTTTAGAATAATTGTATGTAATGCATAAACATAATCCATATACCTATTTAAACTATTGTATGGCAATGGCAATCCATTGATCATAGATCACTAGAATGACTCAGCTACCATTAAAACTTCTTAATAAAATGAATCATCTGGACTCTCCAGCAGATCCTTTATAACTTTGCCCTGTACTTTTACTCCTTTATATATTAGTTTTTCAGTTTGTCTTTCATTTCCACATTGAACTCCTATTGCACTCCTGTCCAATCAGTGGGCAGATTCTCCTCTAAACCAGTATTTCCCATGTGTCTTTCATCATCATGTGATTTAAGAACAGGATGGACATTGCTAATTTCTTCTCAAGTACGAAAGAAAGGGATGCATTTTTAAAGCAGGAATGTCTCCACTTGTGTGAGAGCATTGAATGGTAGCTGAACAGCAGCCCACCATACTCTACTGTACTGTAAGATATAGATGCAAAACTATACAGTTTATGTATAGAACACAGTTAGAGAAGAGAGAAAAGCAGAGGAGCATTGAGGTTTGTGTTTATGATATATATGTGTCTCTGCAGAAAAAAAGGTGCAACAATGAGGGGGTTGGGTTGAAGGTGAAGAAAAAGTCTAGTAGGAGATTGGAGGTATAGCTCCTCACCTGGGGATTGGGTCAGGTGCAGAGACAGAGGGCAGGGAGAGGTATGTGGGATTGCCGAGTAGGAGGATGTGTGAATGTTACTGTATCATTTGAAATGGAGGGGGTTGCTAGGATACGAGGGAAGAGATCAGATGCTCTTGGAGAGCACACACAATTTGTTGACTGGATTTGGCATGAAAAGAAATTAGAGCCAATGATTATTACTTGTTTAAGAGAAAACTACCAAGCGTTAGCAAATTTTGTGATTGCAAGGTCCACTGCGAAATCAGCACTTTACCACCCAAAAGCATGTACTGCATATTGTAAAGCCATGCAAATTTGACCATCCTCACACTTTTCACACAGAAAACAAAAACGCTTTCAGGTGTTGACTACCACTTTTTAGGCCACAACACTTATACAAGCTACAGATGTCCAATATAATTGTAAGATGGCCTGAATGGATGTGTGAATTAAACAAATATGTATGCTTTCTCTCTTTTTGAAGAAGCAAGTCAGACACAGCAGAACACACTGCAACGTGTCAAAAGGAAAAATCACTACACACAACCTTATCAGCTCAGTGTATGCATAATTTAAGGGGGATATGTTCAGTAATTGGCAAGGTTTAAATATCTTGAGCTATGGTAATTGAATAGTCTCCCCACTAATGGAAATGTGTCAGACATGCTCTTACACCCAGCAGACCACAGACAGTGAGTGACGGAGCACCAGGGCAAGAGAGGGAGACATGGGAAGAAAAGGAAAGGAAATTCTGTCTTATTATTCGCTTGGCTGTAGAGAAGAAGATGTCATGAGGAGAAAGAGTGGTTGGGTCATGTTGTTCTTCTGCCATCGAGCAGCTTGGAATTATTCCATCTCTTTCTTCTAATATTTATCTTATGAAAAACCCACTGTTAGCTCCAGGGCTATCCGAGTCCTGTTGGTTATGTTCTCATCATAACCCTCCTGGCTATTTAGTTAGGTCTGACTGCAGACTGAGGAAAGCTGTTCTTATTCTTTCCAGTGGGAGTTATCTTGAATGAAAAATCATTTTTAAAGATTCTTGGCTAATCTGACATTCATTTTAGCAGAGCTACAGTTACTCCATATCTGAGGCTGTGATTTGGGAACTACAGCCCTGTATTATGTAGTGCTATAACTGCCTAACAAAGTCAAAACCTTTCACTTGGCCCCAGTTAGACTGGTGGCCTTCTCTTTATCATCAGAATAATATCATATTTAGTGCTTTATGTGTTCAAGGCTGTTTAAAAAGTAGCAAAAATATTATTGTAAGTTATCATTGTGATCATATAATATTGGTAGTCTGGTGTGTCATTGCCATTATCTGCTGCATCGTAGCTAGCCACCACCAATCATAATAATAATATCTACTAAAAGAAATAAGAGTTTGGAAGCAACATTGCAGCACTTTCTTATGGTGTCTTAGTCTGTCCAAGTCTAAGCAATATTGCTTATTTATTGAACATAGTACAGACTAGTCCATTTTCACCATGATAACATAAGAAAAGAGGCACATTATGGGTTGTTTTGAGGGTCATTAGCTTCCTGCAAGCCCTTATCTTGTAATATTAACAGTGCCAGAGATGTGTGTCAGAAAGCTTGAATACCTAATTTCATAACTGAGTTTCAAATCCTTGCCTTGTGAAATTATTTTCTTTCTAGGGATAATGTGAAGCAGAGGTGAACAACCTTGATCTGCTGAAATCTGAAATAGACTCACGATATGTCATGCTCTTGAGTCAAAATAGCAAGATATGACGATGACTGTTGAACTATGAGATAACTATGAGAGGACAGATTATGCCACAAAATGAGATTAGAAT
The DNA here is from genome assembly GCA_008360985.2 of Macquaria ambigua. Classification (NCBI taxonomy): domain Eukaryota; kingdom Metazoa; phylum Chordata; class Actinopteri; order Centrarchiformes; family Percichthyidae; genus Macquaria; species Macquaria ambigua. Next base: position 227,601 of record VMKM01000182.1, read on the forward strand.
GTAAAGGATTTGTACAGATCTGCATCTGTTTTCTCACAGATCAAGCTACACTGGGGCACAAAATAGGTTTTTGTGGTTGCGCATAGAGCTTCTCTGCAGTCATTTTGTACAACCCTTAGTAATTGCTAAGTTCAATACATCTTGTTCTTTATAAATCAAATGAACACATTGATCAGCCAGGAAGCTGTCTAATAACAACACTGAGTGGGCCAGTAGAAAATAGTGTCATCAGTCTTTTGAAGTCTGCAGCACTTCTTTTATAGTTAATGCAAATACGATTTTGGCCCTTTAGAAATCTTATGTACTGCTAGATCTTGTGGGTTGAGTCCAGCATAACATACTGTAGATACCTGTATGCATTAATGTAGCAAAATGCAGGCCAAAGTAATCGTAAAGTTGTACCACTGTGTATGACAGATTTACTTACAGATGAAGTGGCATTGCACAGACCCACTGTACTTTCAAAATAGGTTAAAATTCCCCTTATTTGCAGCAGAGATATACTAACAGAACCCTTGTCGTTTTTGTTTTGGAATATCATAAATTGACTAAGTATGAGCCAGTGATAAAGGAATTCTAGCTGGAGGTCTTTATTGAACAATTTGTCTTTTGGTGAGGTGAAATGCAAAATGTCAGTGTTCTCTCCTGTCAGACAGCAGGAGTTGCTTCAGAATCAATGTCGTGAGGACGGTTCAAACTATTTCTGTTGTGATTGACTGGCATGTCAGCAACTGAGCAACCATCAACAGCTGCTCCCACATGGGGTTATAGCTGTTTGTTTTATGGTTTGATTTTTGTGGGTCAGGATGCAGAAGGAACATTACATAGAAAGGAATATTTAACAAACTGCCAAAACTGAATATCTGGGGACTCATACTGTTGAAACCAGGACATATTCATCTATTTCAAAGAGACACGCGCTACATTTCAAGTTAACTGACTATCATTTCCAACTGTGACAGGATGTGGCACGATTTTTGTCATTTAAGCCAATCAAACTAGTGGGCGTTCCCCATGTGATCACCAGGACAATGCAGTTTAGTCAGTGAGCAAGTAAAATGTCCAGATCCTATGGAGTGAAAATAGTCTCAATATTATTTGTAAATGTGTATTCCATGATTTGTAACTGAAAAACAAGATTTGTAACTGAAAAACAAGATTTGTAAATGTGTATTACATGATTTGTAACTGAAAAACAAGAAAAGAAGCTTCCTGCGCATACAAATGTCTCGTGTTACGCACAGATCAGGTTACTTTCGCTTTCGGGATTTTGAGACTATTTTAACGCTGGTCCCAGCTCCACAGATTCGCAAATGCATGATGCGTTTAAGTGCTGGTGGAAAACTGGGACATCTGGGCTTTCGGCGTATTCGTGTTTAATTTCAAAGTGGGAAAGACGTTTTTCTAAATAGACAGAATAGCTTGTCGCCCCTCAATTAGAGCACATGCATTTACCAACCACAGACTCTATACAGTAACCTATAAATGTAAATGTATGGTTTAAATAAGCTACTGCTAGGTGGTAGAGTTGTTCTGCTGGGAAAACAGCCAGTCCAGGCAAAAAGCGGATGCCGGCTGAACCTACCCCTAACCACAGAGGGGCGACCTGCTATAGCCAGGACATAAATGAGCTTAGCTGCATTTTTAGCGCCGCCAGATATACTGTTTCATTCACTCTTTGAACCTTCGATTGCATCACTCTGCAGAATACTAGGCCCACTGTTCTTTGTGCCTTGGTCCACTATGCAAGTAATGAAACCCTATATGTGCTTAAAAAACAAGCTAGAATTTGACTGGTGGGGGCTAAATCATTACCACCAACAACAACATAATATATACTACAGTATATCAGAGGGTTGCTCTATCGTAATATTCAGACCATTTGTCAGGCAGTGGACAAATAATTGTGCTTCACACTATTAAACTAAGAAATGGGAAAGTCATTGTAGAGAGCAAGAAAGAGATGGATTTGATGGGGGTTGGGAATAACAGTCTGACACGAAAGAAATTAATCCTCAATATCCACTGCTCCCAATGCACCTCCACAATTGCAGGCTCAGGCTGTCTAGTCCATTCATGAATCACTGGGCCTAGGAGACACGCAGGAGAAAACCTCCAGCGCTCATAAATAAAGCAGGAACCTACTACTGTAGTGCCAATGAGTCATCCAGGTCTGTTCTCATTCAGTTTTGGAAAGGGGAAAAGCATGACAAACCACCTCCAACACTCGTGAAAACCTGCCATGACTGTATTTACTCTTAAACTTAATCTCGATGCCACTGCTTCCATCAGCCCTTGAGCAGCGTTAGCCACCAGCACGGCGTGAAAACGCACTTTAGTTATGAGAGAAACACTATGAAGATTAGGTAAAGAACACTTTTAATTTCATCTTATTGATTCAGGGTGGTCACCTGGATTTTAGCCTGAGTGATCGATCTGAGATAGATGATACAAGGTGGTTATCAGATGCAGAAGATTTTTTATTTGGACATATATATACTAGATTTCTGCCCAACTCACCAGAGACGCTTCACATCAAAATGTCACTAAAATGCCACCAGGGAAATAGAGCTATTTTTTTTTTCCTCATATGCCTCTAATGTCTGCAGGAAGAAAACACAACTGAATTCCTGGAGTGGTTGTTCATTATCTTCATCAAAAAACACGGTTATCAACCCAGGCCTATCTGATGATCCACAGTGTTTGTATTTCAACGGCAGTAAATCAGTTTAGATTTAAAATAAGGAAAATGTAGCTTTATTGTCTGTGTAGCTGAAGCTTTCTATAGCCTAAGTAGCAGAGGTTTCATGATGTACACCATTGTGGCAGCTTCTGCAATCTATAGCAGCATTGTTTGAAAATTCATATCTAACACCTAACACCAAGAAAACTGTGGATAGGCTTTTCACTTGGGCTAGGCTCTCGTCTTAAGTTAATAAATAAAAATTGTCTGTGAAAGAACAATCTACAAAACAGGTTTCTGAAGTAAAAGTATTGTTCTAATGTTAGATTCTCATTTAGAAACACAGAAATGGTGAGCAAGGTTGCAAAAGCTAACTTAAGTACATTAAGACTATCAGTGACTTTTATGTTAACAGAAGTCTTATGCATTCAATGGTTTTTCTTGCATTTAATTTGGTGTTGAAGTTAATTGTTTCAAGCATCTTCTACAATAATCAAGACTCTTAAGACAATCTGTAGTCAGCAGATCTCATTATTCCCATGTTCTCAACTTCATTGACTTTGTAAAACTGTATCTATAAATGTTTATATAACGGCTCCGTGTGCTCTATGACGGGATGAAACCTCTCAGGGTTTCTGGCTCAGTTAGTTTGGGAATTTTCTTTATTCTCGGGGTAAATGTGTGGAACTGCTTACTACAGACCTCAAAAAGGCTCATACCAGGGAGCATTTTAAAGCTAATTTGAAACTGTTTCTGAAGCGTGATCAGGCAACTTTGCTTAGAATTCTATGCACTTTTCTGGTACTTTCATTTTTATTTTTTTATTTTTCTGTTTATAGTGTGTGTTTTGAACAGATACCTATTTTTCATTGCACTGCATATGCATAGAAGTCCATCTAGGTAAAAGAGTTGCAAACTATAAATGCTACAATGGGTGACATTATTCTTTTCAGTGAATTTTCTATGCTGTGTATCTGTCACATTAAAAAATTAATAAACATGAGATGTCACCTCATGTATGATGTTTTCCGGTCTCATTTAATTATTTAATTCCCCTGTGACAAGCTAATGTGGATCTGTATGATATAAACTCATAGAGATGCAGCTGTGAGGAGCTGCATACAGTATGCTTTGTATATGGAAAGATTTGGAAAGTGTGCCCTGCATTCAGGCCACATCATTTTATTTTGAAAATGCTTTAAGTTATGACGTGCATTATTTCCTGCTGTTTTGTCCAGAGTCAGATCGATTAATGTGCACGCTGAATGGGTAGACAGAGGAACCAATCCGCAGTCTTTCTTCCTTTTAGAGTGTGGGGACAATAAAATATTTCCAATCAATGAAACTTCAAGGCTGATAAAACACAAACTCACCCTTAAAAATCACTTCCATATCCATTAATTATATTCATTACAGCTTTGAGAGTGTTTTCTCCCCAAGAAAACAGAACTATGAATTCATAAACAGCTATACATACTCTGTAGGGATAAGTATCAATAAATATAAAATATTATCTTCTGCTTGATATTATTAAACTGCAGGTAGTGTTTCTGTGCAAAGACACAGCTAATCACACAGTTGGTATCTTGTTTTTAGTATTAACTAATAACCCCATTGTGACACACTGGCGCAATAAAGGTCACAGGTTTCATATTACCTTAGCAATGTCTTTGGAACATGCTGTAGGTTATTGGTTTCAGCAATAACAATATGTCCATGGCTAGAGGAGCAAGATCCATGCTCCTGCTGCCATTGGATTCCTGTACTCTTGTGAAGTTAATTTCTTTCAGGTAGTACTGAAAATGTCTAGCAGATGGTGATCAGTATTGACATTTAAGGTTGTTGTTGAATGTTATTAGGGAACAAATATGGCATGCTGTCTTTTAGGAAGCCTATTGATCTGTGTGACATACAACATATTTCACAACAGGCTCTGCGTTCTGGCTTTTTCAAACACAAGTCTGAGAGTTAAAATCTAGATCCTGTTTTTCATTTAATAGACCAAATAAAAGGTCAAACAACTGAGCGGAATCCTGGAAAACTCCGGAGCCATAGTAGACTTGCCCCCAGTTGTTCCCTAGGTCTCACAAACTGGCGCTATTATTTAGAGTTATCGAAGTGTTGCCCCGTATGTATTTGTGACAAAGGCTGGTTTGTGACTCTTAAGTGTAGAAGCCATGAGCCTTTCAATGTGCTGATGGACAGGGTCAAATACCATGATCTGTATTTATCAGCGGGATTCTGCTCCTGTGCTGTAAATGTGATTTTAAAGCCTCTTTATCCTCTTTTTGAGGATTTGCAGTATAGCAGACCACATGTGAGTCTCTCTGCACTTAAGCTACACGATCAGCAGCGCAGTAGGCTATCCATAACACACACACACACACACACACCACATCCTTTTATTTTGTTTTTGTATTTATTGAGGAGCTGTACTCATTGGATACCATTCAAAATCATGAAGCAATCTGCTAAGTGCCTTAACGTTACTACTTTAAGCCAATGAAAGTATTGTGGAAAAATATCAGTGAGGCATCTGTCTTTGCTGGCTCGTAAATCACTTGTTCACTCTAAAAAAAAAGATTAGATGACAAAAGATAACACATCAGTTTACAGATAACAGCATGGTGTAGTTTGTATTGGAATAAGGTAAATACTGGGCTTTAACTTACAAGGCTTTTTAAAAAAAATTTTAGGCCTCCTATAGTTTTTGTGATAGTACACAGTGAAATGAAAACAGATGGAGACTGGAGGGAACAGCATGTTTATTCATTTGATGTTGAAAGCATCACAAAAACAGACAGTTTGTCGATAGTATTGGGGAGGTATGCTACGGCTAATACTTCCTTTGTGGTTGAGGTTCATTACAGGAAAGTCAAAGATTCTGGTTTACTAATTTGTAGAAGGACAACAGCTTGCATCTCTAAAATCAAGTTCAAATCAATATCCTGCTGAAAGCGCCGTAAAATCAAATGGAGATCACATGCGGGATTGCACTATAAGGATACAGGCCTCTCATGGTAATTACAGAGCACTTTATGCTAAAGATATACTAATGAATGTCCATTTTATTAGGCCATGATCCAATAGACCACCTGCTCTCTTCATTCTGTGAGTATTCATTGATGTTACAGTATGACTGGCCAAAATAAAAAAAAGGAAAAAAAACCAAACATATTTGAATTGTAAAGGTTAGATTTGAATGGCCTGTTGGTTTTATGGTGATCTGGGACCCCATTTTATTTCCATGGAACTGATGGTACAAACTCTTGGATATACGTGGTTATAAATACCTGCTGATGTCAAAAGAATATGGAAATCTCATGAAATAAAGAGTTTGTTGATCAGGGCTTGCGGTTATTATTTTTGTGTCTCCCAAGCCTCTAAAGCTCCTCGGCAGTGTCATCTTATTGTAGAGATGGCTTTCTAACATGACATTATACAAGCTTACAAAAAGCAAAGGTAATATGTAAGTGAATCTATTTTGGCAGCATGTTCTGTAACCACCCAGACTTCATAGGGAATAAAGAAAGTGGGGAAGCTGGAGGGGGAGGCAGCCAGTGAGGAATCATGGGCTGTCAGAACCGTGTCTGTCTAAGCTTCAGGAATCCAGGAAGCTAATGCTGTTTGATGTATTAACCATGATGGAGGGGGCAGTGCCTGTGTGTTCAGGCGCAGTCCTGTAAGGATTTGGGTACATTGTATTTGTGTGTGCGTGGGGGTGTATGCGTGTGTGTGTGTGTGTGTGTGGGTTTGCCTGTATACTGTGTATGTGGGCATGCATGTGCGTGTGTGTGCTCATTGACAAGTGGAAGAGGAAGGAGAATTGATGTTGTTTGATGTATTAATCATGCATATGTGGGATTGAGAGGCTCTGTGATGGGTTGCTTGGGCACTGATTCTATCTTCAATCAGACGCTCATTTGGGTCCCTTTGTGTAAATGCTTAACATTGTTTAGCAGAAAATAAGCAGTCTGCGTATAAAACATTTGCATTTATGTGTGTTTGTGTGTGGCGTTTGAGACAGAGAGGAGGGGGTTGCGGGGGAGGGAAGCAAGAGTGTTTCTCAGATTTTTCATCGTGTTCGTACATAAAGCGCATTAGAAGCATTGTTTTCCGTGAACCCATTTTTGATGTGATATTTGTCAAGTGGATTTTAGTGGCCGAATACGAACAGGAAATGTGTTTTCCAACAGCAGCTCTGCGTATGAGTTAATCAATAATTCAGAGGAAAAAGGTATGACACTGATCTATATGCTATCATGATTTATCAGCCTCATGTCCACCCTCGTGATATTTCATAGATTCCAGCTGAAGGCAGATGAATAACTGCATCCATTAAGACGGACCATTTTAAAACTACACAGTTAATTAGTTGTGCTTATTTTGTGCTCATTCAACCATCCATATTCAGGTACGTGTCTGTGTTCTGAAGTTATTAGGGTGCAGGAAATGATTTGCCTTTTTCCAATTCACTTTGCCCACCTTAGCTATTGAAATCTTGTCCAAGAGGCACTCCTACTGTCTAAAATTTAATCCATGTTGCCTTTGGATTACAAATGTATTTCATTTGACACTTAAATTCACTGCAGAGCTCTAGTTCTGTTGCCAAGCAACTCTGTTAAGGTGCACACAAAGGATCATTATAGATTTGTTGGGTGCAACTGTTAACTTGTACTTCTTTAAGAAGATATTGTGCCATTCTGTATCCAGATAAGGCTCCTGTTTGTTGAATGTTCCTATGCTTCCAGTATCTCTGCCCCTTACGCATTCCATTCAATATAAAGCTGTCAATTTTTTATTCAACTAAATGGGCCCCCTTGCAAAAATCATTCCTGCCAGTAAATTCACCAACTCTGGGCTCAAGCTTCTCTGCAGCACTGTGAAAAAATCAAGTTGAGTGCCTCTTCTTATGCATCTATCAGACATATGTTACTAACAGGAGATGACAGCATGGCCCACAGTATTTAAATGGTTCATGGTGCATGTACTCTGATGGCTACGATATGACATGATGAGCCATAAATATGTCAGATATGACTCAAATGAGCTCTGAAAGGATATGGCAATAGAGTATTCATACTGATATTCTGCTCTGGGGCTCTGTCTAAAGCCCGTTGTGGAGCGCTCCACCAAAATTCCATCAGTAGATTAATCAAACGGCATCAATATCATACCATATCTTTATCAACTGTGTCTAGTGTATTCCCCCACAGTATTACCAAAGCTGCAGAGAGACTGTGACAAACACAAATCTGCTCATATATTTCAAGATTTCATAATAAGAATTCCCTACATGCAGGTTGCTTAGATGTCTTAATAGCTCTCTTTCTGGTGATATACATAGTATTTAAAACTGTGTCAACTTAATTGAGCTTTGACAATATGTGCTGCAAACACATGCATGTATGTATGTTGATCATTTGTGGGAAATGGCAGATCACTATGTCTTGGCTTAATCAGCAGGGCATTTCTTTTTTTTTCTGGATGGAAGTTGTAAGTCATCTCTTGTTTGAAGCCTGCAGGAAGATCATTGCTCACTTGCAGAAAGGGGAAAGCAGGGTAGCGGGATGCAAAAGGAGGAGCGGTTGGAGGTGGGATCTGAGAATGAGAAATGCAGTAGGATTACATGTGCATGTCTGGCAAATGGGCAGAGGGCAGGACTTGATACTTGTGTGTGAGTTTGTTTGCACTATGATTGAGATGCAGTAGGTGGATTACAGAGCTCTTCTCACAAAAACACGCTAACTCCTAAAGGCCTCAACACACAGAGCAGCTCACTCAAACACAGTAATCTCTTCATCTGATGATTTTTGATATGTTGTTTTTCTGCCTCGTTTCACGGCGCCGGGCTCTTCTCAATCCCCGGGTCTGCAGAAAGATCAATGTTGAGAACACATCCTGCTTCGGTAGTGACTGGGCGCTTGTAGCCACAGATGAAAAAGGTCACTATGAATCTAATTAAGCATGATTTTTTCAGTTCCTCGATAAGATGGAGGAGCATGAGGGCTCCCCATCCAGTTGCATCGAAAAGGATTACTTTGAGTACAAGAATGAGATGCAGACACACTTCCCAAATCGTCCAGCTCTCGGAATGTGTTGCCAATCGGGACATCTCGGATGCAGGGTAACAAATCAAGACAAGCGAGACCATGAGAGATGCTATTAATAGCAACGCATACGTGTGCGTGCACACTCACACGCATGCTGAAACACTGAATTGCACACTCTCATGCACATATTAGAGGACGGCCATAAAAAAAAAGTTTTAAGTATGGTTGAAGGGTTTTTCATCCCTCTACCCAATCCAATTATGTTCCAGTTCAAACAAATGGAATTATATGCATGCTTCTCAGCCAGATGCTGCAGCAATAGAGATATTAACTCTGAAGATGGGAAGTTTGAGAGGCAATAAGGTACCCAGCAGGGAGTGGATATTGAGGATTAATTTCTCTCATGTCTGATTCTTTACTTCCCCCATCAGCCCATCTTCTTCTCTGCCTATCTTTCCCCTCTGGCGTTATTAACTCCTGGTATGTCTTTCAGAGAGACAGTTTGGAAGATGCTTATTTCACTGTGTATTATAGGAAATGGAGATATATGAAAACATTTAAATCTACAATCTGCTATGAATATGTCCACCAAGAAGTATCAGAACATTTAGTGGGTACTTGACATAAACCTTGTTCAATTGAGCTTGCCATTCCTTGCTGACATGAATACACTGACTAAGTGTATACTGGCCCACAGACAGCTATTAAGATGTGGTGACTGTGCAACTTCTGCTCTGAGCTTAAAAACAGTAAATATTGATTGGTGCCACAGAACTTGAAGCAACTGCTTGCAAGCTAAAACAAATAGAAAATGTATTGTACACTGCAAATATCACCCATAATCCATGTCAGACAAGGCTATGAATTGATACCAAAAAAGCCCTACGTTCAGGTAAAAAAATGATATTTATTTTAGTAGCATACTTCCAAACAGTCCAAATGAGTGTGTTTCTTTGACCTCTCTGCCCATTTACTTTACTCCTTTTCAAGTATTGCCTTTAAATTCTGCTTGCCTTTAATTCAGTTTTGTTTAGGACCACAGCTTGTTGGAGATTGAATTGGAAACCTGCCCCAGGGACATTATGTAGATAAAGAATATAGTTGCAATTGACCATTAGAGGGCTCTGAACCCATAGGCCAAACACACACAGATATCACAATTTGCAAAGCTGCCAAAGCGTCTGCTCAGCAACATTATAGAGCATGACCAGATGTGATCTGACAAACTTTGGGGCCAATTCCAGACATTTATGTAAAATTTGATTTCTCTTGCTTTTTGGCATAGAAAATGAAGAACTCTACTTCAAACTTCAAGCCCAGATGTTGGCTCGAATTAGCAGTGTTAGATCATTTGGGTTAGACCAAAAGATTTTTACCTTCAGTACAGTAATAGAGGCCATATTAGGATAAATGACATATCATAGTTGTGGTGCAAGCTGGCTTCTATCATAGCCAATGAAATGAGCTCCTTTCACTCCCGTTAAAAGCAGTGAACTCTGCGCTAGTGCAGCACTGACTGTTTTTCTCACCAGAGGAGCTTCACAAAAGAGGGAAGTTATGTTCTTGTTTCAGAGGTGCAGTGTCACACGGTGCAAATATATGCCACCTAAAATATCCTGCTGAGGTCAGATGGTGTCAGGTTTTAAGTTGAAACCACATTTCTGCAAGTATTAAAATCACTGTCACCATATTTTTCATGTGTGATGATGTGAATCCATAGTTGTGGTGGGAGGCAATGATTCTGAACTACATGATATAAAGATAACTACTGCTATCTTTGAAGTGTTTCCATTCTGCAGGATATTTGCAGATTGTTAAGTGATCTTGAAGGTCATATAGTATACATTATATTGTGTATGTAAATAAAAGTAAAACAAACTGCTGGCCTGACTCCAAGGTACAATGTAGTCACTCTAATTCACAACAGTTCTCTTCTAAATGCAACTGTTGTTGTGGTTGCTGGCAATGATTTAGGCTGCAAATATACTTCGGCCTCCAAGGCTCCAATGTCTGGGTCTAAGGAGCACCTAAAACATGAAGAGTTTTATAGAGCTTAATCACCCAAAGAAAAACTTTAAACTTTAAATCTGAATGAGTCAACCTCAACTTGAACCCTTTGCGTTGGGAAAATAATACACTTAACTAATATTGTACTTTATACAGTATATTAAATAATAACAACGCACACAACAAAGGACAAATTGTATAAATGTAAATGTGAGGTCACAATCCCATGCCTCCTCAATCAGATAACTGTGTAAAAAATATTAGAGTGCAACAATATTTCAGTAAATGCCAGTGAGATATTTAAAACTCAAATAACTGTTGAAAGCCTGATGGGGAATGGATGAACAGTAAAATTTAACAGCCATTGAGTGTTCAAAACCCATCGTTGATATGATAAAACGTTTGTAGTGCATTATTAAAACTCTGTTACATGCAAGAGTCAAAAGGTCTGACTCTTAAAAGTGGAAAAACCCTCTTCAGTTGTAGCACACTGGCCCAAAGAGAAACCATCCGTGAAGCTCCTGCTCTGTCATATTAATCTTGTTTTTCTTATGGAATTTCACTCTCCTGCTATTTTCAGTTATTTATCTGGGCATCTTCATAACATCACTCGTCTTTGGTATAAATCGTTTCTAATTTCAGATTACCATCTTCTCTATCAAACAGCTGTGGCAAGCTGTCCTCTTCTTTCTTTCAGTTCTTCTTTTTCCTTTCCATTGTGGCAGAGGATAGCTTCTGCAGTTCCTTTCCATCTTAACCGTATGTTCCTCTCTATGACTCTATTTTCTTCTTTTGCTCTATATTGTGTCCTTTTCTCCTGTCTACTTACTTCTGTTCGCTGCATTGATTCTTTTCCAGAGTGCCTCGTAGCACATAGCTCGCAAACCCCCAGCTCTAAAAATCGTGTTCATTCCATAAGATTTCTTTTGGCCCTATGAGCTCACATTAGCATATTTAGTCCCCGCAGTTTAAGACAATGAGAGTGTCGGTAGAAAGACATCACCATCTAAACCCTAAACCAATCAAAATCTTAATCCTGTGCCCTTCCCAATTAAGTTTTACCACTGATCCTTTCTCTGGCTTCCCCAAAGCTTATCCCTCCCCTCCAAATCTCCCTCGACACCAAAGAATATTACATTTGTGTCTCCCCATTCCATCATCGTATTTCATTATGTCAGATATAATACCAGTTAAACAAATATATTGTGTATTATTAATCACCTCTGATTCATTGTGTATATTGACTTTTACATTACACCCACACAAACTCAAAGAAATGACTGTTACAGATGAATCAATTGTAATTCGACTCAAGCACAGACTAAATGATTGTTTGATCATTAGATAATGAGTAAAAACTGTGTTAAAGTAACAGTATGCTGGACAGACGCTCTACTTGAAATGGCATTTTATCACTTTCCTAAGTTGTCTCTGCTCTTCACTGCTCTCAGCCAATTTTTTTGTCTTCATTTTGCGTGTGCGCTATCCACACACTTCATTACATCAGCTAACTGTGGCTTAGAAACATCAGTCAAGATTCCACTTTTTGGACTTTGTTTATGCGGTTTGGGGTTTTGTGGTTATATTCGTGCATGTGTGCCTTCACTAACTGATGCCATTACACCAGCACATGCGGTCTGTGTAGATAGAGGTGCCAATATAATTCTGACAGGAGTTCAACAATTTGTGCTGCATAGACACAACTCTCACTTGTAAGCGATGTCATGGCATTCCCCAAAATTACCAGTTGGATGCAGGCAGGGGGAACACCCATCTTTCACAAGAGCCACATTTTTCAAGAAGAGTTGTGCAGAGAGGGGAAGATTACTTTTTGGACTTTGATTTGTTTTTGACATGGTGTGTTAGGAGCATTTTATGCTTTCATCATACACTAAATTAGTCTAATTTAGTTCAAACCAGGTCAGTGACGGTGGGAGGTTTGTGTGCCGTAGCTGTGGCAGTGGGACAGGATCATTGCTGGATGATGCCCCGCAGCTGACAGCAGCGAACCAACCAGAATCAGTTTCATACGCTGACTTGAAATGTGTTCTATAGTGAGAGGTGTTCTTGTAATGGGAAAAAAAAAGACACCCATAGCTCATTGTGGGACAGAGGGGCTGACGGAGAGCTTTTTGTCGAAGGGTGATGCATTCACACCAGCACTCCCACATCCTGTCATATGGAATGGCATGAACAGTCAGATTTGTCATTAGATGTGGCAGCTATATTCACACATGGTGGGTCCTGCTGCAGTAATACTTGGTTTTACTGTGACAACATTGTGGTATTTCAAGGCCAGTGCTCCCATTGAAATGAAATTCTCTGTGTAGGAAAAAAAAAAAAAATACTCCAGAATAGGCAGCGGCACAGACAGTGAAGAATGCGAATTCAGTCTTGCCTATCAAGACCATTAAGGTCTATGTGATTGTTTTTTAATGCATTCACTCCAGCCTTTTTTTCTCTCCATTTACAGTACGTGAACAAAGGGACTTCTGGTCTTTATCCACCCCTCACCCCTCCCCTGTCTGATCACTTCATCCTCCACCCAAACCCATGCTGACTCCTCTGCACTCTCCCCCTCTCCCCGCCTCTCGCTTATGTTCCTCCCTCCCCCTCTCTGTGTCCCCTAGTTTTCTGGTAGCTGTGTCTCTTTGATAATCCAAGACTCTTTGAAGACTCCAATTCCACGCTGCTTGCCTTGGAGCTATTGCACCTACAAAAACAACTGGGTGTGTGGGTGTGTGTGTGTGTGTGTGTGTGTGTGCCTGTAGAGAAAGACAGAGAGAAGAGAGAGAAGAGAGCAGTAGATGGGATGAGAATGGAGGACATAATGGTGGAATGGAAAATAAAAACAGTTCCATATGCATTTCCGTTGCAACTGCTTCAGTCTTTATGGTTTTATGGTTGCTGCATACACTGAGAGGTGCACTTCTTCATTGTCATATTTGTTGGTGCAGCTCATTTTTTCTGTGCCTTCAGAGGCAGCAGCTCATTGATTCCTGCATACACGCCCAAAATGCCAGAGCCAGGATGTACTCACAAACATTGTAACTAAATGGAAATTCCCACACTCGGGGAGCTCTCACAGGCTATCAAAGAGTTTACATGCACATTTAGTAACTAGTGCTACATTTAGAATAAAATAAAAATGTATATACTATGGGTTTATTATACACTAGTCTACCAGTTTGAACACTACTTCACAAGAATTAGCAGTTTGTCCTTTTAGTGATTTTCTGTGCTTCTGTCAGACACTGCAGAGAGGAAATTAGAGAAAATTAGTTGACTATACTTAAAATGCCACAGTGATCAAAATTAATCATTACTAAAACATTTTTCCTCCATCCACTTCCCCTCCACTTTGCATTGCTGTCTCCTCCTCTTACCTTTCACTAAGTCTGGCTGCTCTCTGTGACTCTGTCTCTATTTCTCCATTGTTTCAGTCTCAATCTTTAGTCCCACTTCTTCCATCTTAGTCTCTAGCCCTCGCTTTTTGTCTCTGTCATTCTGCCTCTCTTTGGCAGAGGAGCTTGCCATTGGGATTTAGAAGAAATTGAATTGAATTATGAAGGAATTTCTCTGCAGTACGATTGGCATCATTTCCTCCACACAACAGAACATCATTCTCATATCTCTCAGTGTGGGGGAATGAAAATAGGCCGTGCACCATTCTTTCTCTCATCCTTTTAAATTGAATTTTTCATATCACAGGGGCACTGAGACATCAGCCGTTTCCTTTTACATGGGCAGAAAACCCATTTCATAATATCTGAGAGACACATAACTGTGATTCAATAGGAAAAGCCTGGCTTCCAGCTGCAGTACACATACAACATACCTCAACTCAGGATTGATAAACAGGGCCACATAGGTTTTCTGCAGCTTGAAAAGTTGAGGGTATTCCAGTAGAGTATACTATAGCTGTTTTGGCAGTAAAAGCAATCCATTGTAAATTAAATGAAATGCAGCTCACACTCAGAACCTTATAGATCCCCCCCCCCGTCTCTGTGTGAAACACAAAGACTAAATTCTTTACCTTCTAAAGCTTGCCTTTTTACCAGTTTACTTTTATAAGATGAATAGATAATGTACCTTAACTGTCTTTGCAGAAGCCACATTTCCCACTAGCAAATTGCACCCAAGTTGATATACAACATAGCAATGATTATGTTTAGTCGGTTATTATCCCCATTCATATATCTTCTTCACAGTTATGAAACTCAGGCGCTTGTTGTGCTTCACTCAAACTAAAATTCTTAATATTCAGCATGTTTCACTGGCCACAGTGACTCAGCTTTAACAATACCTCTGTGTAATAAAAATTTGAATAAAAACATTTGGCAACAAACTAACTGTGACAAATACATTGTTACCCATTGGACACGGGATGTAACAAGATATTCTGTTTAAATACAGTGTTGGGTACTTGCTCTGTTGTTGATTTTATCAGCTTTTGGAAAGCAATGAAATATAGAGGGGCAAATTTTGATTAATTTGACTGCAAATAGCACATCGTCTGTTTTTTTACTACTCTACACCAATCTAGCACATGCTGTTATTTGTCATTGGAGGAAAATAGATAACTGGATTGATTAAAAAGGATTATTTTTATGATTAATTCATAAAAATGATGCAATGTTTTACTTTGATCCAGATATGTTTTAGCAAGCAGTCAGAGCAGCATAAATGGAGATGCAATCAAAGTGGCATAAATGGGGTATCAACCACTTCGGCTTAAAATTCAGAGGTTAATGCCTCAAAGATTAGATGCTTCCTCAAGCTTTGAATCTCAGGTTAGATATTAAAGGATGTACTGTTATTAAAAATTAATATCAAATCAGGGTACTTGTGTAGAAGAACCACCAGAGTACTGTTCTACTGTAATAATATCATTTGAGTTATATTTATTAAATGCACTTTATTATTATGTTAATATTCTGTTATATCCTGCTGCCACTACACTAAATGGATTGTATCTGGTTCCAGCATATGTACCAACCATTAAGCTGTCGCTTGCTGTGAAATACAGCAAGCCAGGGAATTTTTCTACAAGGTAGTTTAAGTACAGACAATGCAGTCGCCACCTTGGTCACCAAATGTTTACATACAGATCAGTCAAAACACAAATGCATAAACTTGGAAGCATGGGGCAGAGATTCATACACTAAATCTAACTCACCTGCTACTCTGCTGGAAGTCTGCTCAAAAAGTGTCAGAGAAGATGGAAAAGCTTTCCCATCTGCATAAGTAGCAGCAGCCCTGTGCGCTGGCGATCAGTGAGGCTTGGCTGGATGACAGGGCACCTGACGGCAGAGTGGTGTCAGGTAGCTCCAGGGCATTCACAATAAACCGGGAACTCTGTGCTATGGGAGAGCACAACAGCAGTGGGGTCTGCTGTCCCATCAGGGATCAGTGGTGCAAATCAGCAATGGCAATAGAGATGCTCCACAGTCCCCAAAATGCTATCCTTGTTGCTTAGGCACAGTTATTCGCCCCAGGAATCCCTTTATATTCCGTCATTCAAGCTGCAGGCAAATGCATTATTTTTTATTTCAAATCCAATCTTTAGGACAGACTGTCCAGACTGTTGTTTGCAAGTGATTAGATATAACCATTAACGATAACCCATCTGCGTCAGTTGCTGTGGAAACGACATAGGCGTGAGTGCATTCGCAAACTGGTGGTGCATTTTTCCAATACAGACACAAAACAGCAAGCTGCAGGCTGGGTGAATAATGGAGATGTATCCTCTCACTCTTCACACCATAGCAATATATTGTCTCAGTGTAGAAGTCCTCCATCACACCAGACAACATTAGTGACAGAGGTGCTTGATATATGTTTTTTGCAGCAGTCGCAGCCAGCTAACGGGGCTAACAGCCCTGTGGCCGTGACGTCACGGTTATGTGTCAAATTGCAGGTGACATAAAGGACAGTTTAAAAGCCCATTTTTAAATCAGATATCAGTCCCCCCGCTATGGTTATCTGCTTCAGACTATTTCACTCCTTATCAGTTTAACCATAACCAGTTGTTGTTTCAAGCTAAGTTACCCCATATTGTGCTGTGGTATCCCATTATTTTAAAATATTATATGTAGTCATCATCAGAGGCAAATCAGAAGTTGTAAAATTCACCAATAACTGAAGTGTGGTCTATATAATTCACCCTGCTAGATGTATACTGTGTGTGTGTGCCTATATTTTATGTTGGCTTATACAAATCAATTGGAGGATGATGGGGAGAGGAAGTGTAGTGCCTATGAAGTCAAAATTATTTTCTTATGGAATCACAATCAACACATTGCCTTTGTTGTGTAGAGTATACTAAGTTACCAAAAAGTTTTTAGAAAAATTAAATATTTATTTTTAAAAAAAGTAATGGTGGTGAGATACAGACATTTTTCTTTTGTCCGTGAAGAACATAATCTCCTTTTGTCAACTACGGTTCTAAGAAGTGAGACGAACTTGTTTCAAGGTGAATGTGTGCAAACCGCTCGTATAAATGCTATTCATAACAAGCGGCTGATGTGTTCATAGTTGACTAGCTCAGGTACTGAGCCATGTTTTTTGAAATACCACTATTATGTACCTGTGAGGTTCCAGACAGGAAATAAAGGCACAGGTTGTCATTCAGTGTAGGTGTACAGTGTGCATTTTGTTTTTCAAATGCATTAAGTTCAAGGCAGTAAAGCAACACAATCTCAGGAGATGGAGTAGTTGGGGTGTAGATAAGTGTAAGTTATATGACATTGAATAGCTTGAGGCAAATAGGTGGACATACAGCAGCAGCCGTTCTCCTTTTTTTCTATTTTTATTAATATATTACATGTTCACTTAATGCAGTGGAAGACAGCTGGTTTGCCATTGCATAAAGGAACAATTGACCCAATTCAAATGACAAAACAATGCACTTGATCAGTTTTCATTTTACACTTGACCCTTAGATACCTTGTCATATGATGCATACAGTAATAATTCAAAGAAATAGCAAACAGGCAGATTGTCTTTCTGTTTTTTTGGCATATCAGTGTATCAATGGAAATATTCAGCTGTAATCATGTGTGGCTTGAAGTTATTCTGAAGCAGTAGGTTGTATATAATATTTCTGGCAGTCCAACAGAAAAAAAAAAAGGGGGCTTCAAAGGGCTACGGCAGCTCTAGGTAGGCAGTGGATGATTGCTGTTTTATTACTACGTTAAAATGTGTCTTGGTCCCCCTGTAAAGACAGAATCCTGCTGTATCTTTCCGT
Source organism: Macquaria ambigua (assembly GCA_008360985.2). NCBI lineage: Eukaryota > Metazoa > Chordata > Actinopteri > Centrarchiformes > Percichthyidae > Macquaria > Macquaria ambigua. Next base: position 245,593 of record VMKM01000182.1, read on the forward strand.
CTGTGTTGGGATTGTAATATTAGGCGTATAAATGAGGCCATTTTAGCCAAATCTAAATGAGGCTATGCATTCAGATGTCATCATAAATGTCCCCTTTTTCATTCTCAGCCCTAGCTTCTTACTCCTACCACAATGCCCAAACAATCCCACTCTCCCGCCTCCAGTCTCCCAGAATCTAATCCTTCTGCTTGTCCCCTCCAGCCAAAGCGCCGTCCGTGTCTGCCTGACCAACTCCCCACTCCTGCTCAGCCTCCCCTTCCATCCTTCCGTCTTGCTGCATCCCTGCAGCCCCCAAGGCCTGGCGAAGGATTTGTGCTCGGAGAATCTATTTCCCATCTCTGCAGCCTTAGCTAGTTATCATACCCAGGAAACATGCTGACTCTCTGGAGTGGTGCCTTGAGGAGAAGTTTAAGCAAGAATCCATATTTAAACAACTAAATGCCCCCTCACGTTTAAATAGTCGTGGAGCCAGACCCTAACCTCCAATCATATATGAAGAATGCACTATTCAAATATATAATTTGTCTGGTCCAGTCTGGTATTGACACAGAAACAATAGTAGAATTACTCACCATTGTCTGGTTTGATGGAGCAGTTCTCTATTGAGACCTCCTGTTAAGTATGGTCTATTTTCACACTCCGTACTGTAGTATTTTCAGAATTTGAATTAAATCAATCAATGTAATTTACATTCTTCGTGAGTAATGTTAAACAGTGTGTTCTCACGTTGTGTTTTCAGCTCAACACACAGCTTCTAAACACATTTTTACAGTTAAAAATGTTACTGTGTATAGATGCACCAATCAAACAGCATGTTTAATAGAAAGAAAACAAATATCCCCCAAAACCTCTCATTGCCCTCTTTTTCTCATTTGTGCACCAAGCATACAAATCGCTCTCACAAGCAAAGATATACAAAGCCATTGTTTTGTTATATTTCAAGAATCTTTCATTTTTGTTTGAAAATGTAGCTTGACTTCCAACACAGCTTTTTTACTGTATACTATATATGATTTATTGATGTTGTGATGCAGTGGCACTGCTGGGAGAAAAAAAAAAAAGATGCATCCCAGGACTCAAATGATCATTATTTAGATGAAAGACCAAGAGATGCATCTGTGCGGTGAGAAAAATACAGCTGGTTGAGATGATGGGGAGATGAACAGGTTTCTGGAAACATTTTGAAGCCCACTAATGGTATTAAGAACACAGTGTTGATAGCACTTACCTGAGCTCTAAAAGCATTTCTCAGTATCTGGTGCGTGTGTACTAAAAGGCTGATGGTTCGAATGATTTCTAGCATGGATTTGTTTGCCAGAAAAGTGGTTGAATGGAAGAAAGCACAGACCCGTGGTATTGATCTGGGCTGACTCGTGCAGCAGAGGCACTGCTGTTCTGCAGTATCAGTGCTTTCCTGACTTTTACGAGAGGTGCTCATGTGTGGGGGTCGGGGAAGAGTGCGATTGCATGTACGCTGCAAGGAGTCATCTTTCTGTTGTGGATCGGTGGTAAGTAGCCATTAGTAAACTGATCTTGGGAAGAGGAAATTTAATGGTCTCCTAACTGTATTTACAAGCCATTCAATTTGATAAAGGGTGTGATCTTGAATGATTTATTACATGCCGCTCTGCTCCTCTTGAAGCTATCAAATTCAGGATTTCATCAGTATTTCATTCATTCATTTACTCTTTCATTCTTTCATCAAATCTCATCAGTATATTACAGTGAAAGCAGATCTAATGATATTCTCTACTTTACTCCAAAATAGTAAATGTCACAAACTATATTTCCAAAGCTCTGTTTTGTTCTTTTTGTTAGCCTTATTTAGATCTTCTTGGGATTCCTTTTTAGTTAAACTGCAGAAATATTGTCTAGCTTTCCACTCTGTTAAACATCAAAAGCTGGAGAAAAGGGAAATATTAAAATATGGAGATAGGAAGTATCTCAGTGGGGCTACTGATTAGTGTACCAATCATTTTCATCAGAATTAATTTGGCAGTGGCAGATTCAGAAAATGAAACTTTTGTCTCAGCAGTAATGATAATAACAGCAATAATAATACGTTTCACGTTCTTAGGCTCTGTAACACTTGTTTATAATGTTTGCTTTCACATCCATACAAATGTATAGGCTTTGTCTCCATACATAGGACTCTTTTAATACAAAGACTACCTCTATCCAAGTAAACCTTTTGAGTATTACTGTGAAAATGATGCTACACATTGTTATTTTGAAGAGATGGATAAAAAATAACATAAATTCTTCACATCCCTCTTTCTTTATCTTAGCTGAAGTGTGCAGAGTTTTACACCACATACAGTATCGACATGCCAGGTTTCTTTCTTTCTGTGAAAAATATGTGGCCGTGTAGACACAGTCATCTTAACACAAGTTCTTGAACATACAATACATCCTCTTATTCATTATGCACTGCATACAAATATATTTTAATCATTCTCTGAATATACAGGACAGTATCATACAGCATATTTAAACACATGCCCCATATTTAGATATTTAAATTGTGTGGTGTGGTATGGGATATTTTAATATGTTTGTATTTTTTCAATTTTCATTTACTTAATTTCTGCTGGTGCTGGTTTGCACACTCTTATTATTAAAGTCCATAACCCCGCTCTGTTCATATATTTCTACCTTATATAATCCTCAGAATAATAATAGTGCAAAAGACTATTTAATATTTAAGAGTGTTTAATATTTAATACTATTTTCTGAATTTTGAAGAGTGAACCTTATGAGGCCAGCAAAATTCAGACAGTAGTCTTCAATTGTAGAGTTTGGAGCTGTAACTGTTACCATACAACCTGTTGGGTGTCTCCATGGAACCATCAAACACAAAGAAAAGTGTAGTTCAAAGTTGTAGTAGTTGAAATCCTTTCCTTTGTGCTGAGGATATTCATTTGTTGTCTCTGTTTTTTAGCATTCCCATCGGCGAGTGACCTTCTCCACCGCCAACCCTGTGCAGGACCTGCAGGATGCCTCTCAGCACAGCTACTATGACAGCGGCTTGGAGGAATCAGAGACTCCCAGCAGTAAGTCATCGTCTGGTCCTCGCATCGGACCCCTGACCCTGCCCGAGGACCACTATGAGAGGACCACTCCAGATGGCAGCATTGGAGAGACCGAGCACCCTGAAAATGGTACGATGACAATCCCCTCCATTCTGTTGTGTTTTCTATGAATATGTATTTAAATGTAAATGACTCTAATAGGCTCTCGTTGTGTGTGTGGTGGTGTTGGCGATGGAGACATTTGTGGGAGATTTGTTTGTGCTCTGTGGCCATTTTAGAGTGGAAATGTTGTGGCACCCGTGACGTTGACTTGCTGTGTTTGTCGATGACTGTGTGAAATGTTATTGGTTTTTAAGCAGATCTGTGCTTGTGTAGGTGTGTGTGTGTGTGTGTGTGTGTGTGTGTGTGTGGTATCAGGGCCAGAGTTAGCAGTGTCTCCATCCTCCTCATCAGCAGGTCCTCTGTCAGACATCCTTAATGACCCTCTCTCACAAGTGTGCTAATTAAAAAGCCCAACTAATGGAGCATTTGCCCTCTGAATAAATCTGAACCATGACATCTGTGCAGACAACACTGTGTTTACTCTAAGCATTTCCTTGCCGCTAGCTGGACCCCAAGTTACACCGCAGCTTAGGTGTGCAGAAGCCATAATTTCTAGGCACAGTAATCAATCCACAGGCTGAACACTGATGGCCTCAGCATAGGTCCATATTAAAAAAGAAAATCATAGCCAAAGCTGTAACTGCTATTCTGTGAACTGTGTATCATAATAGCAATTTTGCTGCTTTAAGCTGCCAAACATAATCCATTACCTGTCTTGTAACGCACTATGATAAGTGATTCACATGGTGCATTTCCAGTCATTATAGTATTCTGCATTGCAGGGCTCTCTGGATTAGACACTTTTACATGGTGATAGTTCACTGCTCACCTAGAACGTCTCACCCATCTCCTGATATTTGTATATCATTAGTTTGTTGTATTAATGTAGGGCTTTATCTCAAAAGCATGTGTGGTTCTGCTTTTTGTGCATAGGGTATGGATTTTAAGTGTAAGTACACAGTTTTACTGCCCCATGCAAAATGTGGCATGTATCAGCAAGGACTTGATAGACTTTTTGATCAGCATTAACGGTTACTTTATGTGTCAGTGAAAAAGACACAGATGTATCTTTTGTCAATGGGACTGTACGTCCCGAGTGCAGAGAGATTTCTGGCTTTTTTAAGTGAGGAAAAAAAAAAACAATTTCAGTCTCAAGCACTCCCGGTTACAAAACATTGCAGGATCAAAGGCTAAAATGTGTCACCGTCACACCGAAACAGCAGATGACAAAGTTCTATTATTAGTATAGTATCTTGCGATATCTTGTGATGCATTGCCTCTTTACTAGACAACTGTGTTGGATCTCATTAGCTAGCTTATTCATCTCTACTGCAAATATTTATTTTTTATTTGTTTATGTCAATTACACACCATAATTCAAGGATGGGAGGAGGTGGTGGGTGTGCAGGAGGGGAGTCCTGCCAATATTGCACTTCTGTCTGGCCCTATAGAGGTCAGAGATTGCTTAATATTTCATTTAATAGATAGATATAGTCACCCCATATACAGACGAGCTGTTTATAGCCCAGGAGCCAACAGTTGACTATTTCCATTTGCTCTCTGCACTTAGGATGTGTAATATATGCATTTTCTTTTTCCTTTTTCTATTGTTGTGGCTGTTTATTGTGTTTTTCCCATCTGCCGAAAACAGGTTTTGTCAGCCAGGGCGCTCTTTGTTGTCAGCAGCAGGAGAGCAAGATTGTGAGTGGAGATGGAGCAGTTAAAGAATGAAAAGATGGCACAAGATGGGGGAGATGTTAGATTGTGACACAGAGCGGGGACTAAGAGTCTCTGACAAGGAAGCAAAGCCCATAGGATGAGCACATAGGACAGGGAGACGAGAAGATGAACTGCTAACCAAGGATAGACCTAATTAAAATGTGATTCCCCCTTCAGGGAGATAACAAAGAGCCCACATAAAATGAAGGATTAGACAGAAAAATCAAACGAGACAGAGGAATTCCTCCCCAGCTCCACCTGAATAGTGACGTGAAGTCTTTTTTTTAAGCGTTTGAGTGACAGTGTGACAGGTTGTACTGGTGCAGAGCTTTATTCATTGCAGTAGAGATGACTGACAGGCAAAAAATGGGGAGGTGAGCATGATGTGTCACTCCATTTAAGTTGGATAAAACGCAATATATGAACCCCAGACTGTCAGCCTTTGCATCACTGGGCCCCGGAAATATCGACATGGATGTGTGTTTTGTTATACAAGTTGAACTTTGACAGTGGCGAATCTACATTTTGAGAGAGTGTCAGTGGCCTACAGTGGAAAGTGATGTTGTTCATGATCCATTTAAGATCCACTTTTGGCTGTTTGTTGAAATTATGGTGTCACTCAGACCTTTACTATATTTGCATGGTATTGGGTCAACTTCTGGAGCCTGAGGTTAATGTGCATTCAAGTGTGATTTCATCCCAGTCCAATTTCTTTATTTAAGACATGCTAATATTAAGGATATTAATGCCAGAGGCTGGTTATTAGCAAAGAATATATTATTAGTTGATTTATATTAGTCTGTGAATTTGGTGTTAAATGTTGTTCTATGTTTGCTGTCTTTTGAAGATTCTTGCAGACTGAAGTAATATGTGTATAAGGTTTATTGGACTGGGTGGTAAAGAGGAAAGTCTGGCCTGTAACAGTCTCTCTGGTTCACTGAAGGAGACATCAGTATATTCCCTTATGCTGCTTGGCTTTGGAATTAAGAGTAGATTCAAAATACAGTAATACAATTTCTGATGTATGTCATGTATGCTGCCTGATCTGCCGCAATTCATTTCTGGAGTTCCTTTTTTCGTATGCCTGAGCAGCTGCTCCCTCCTCCCACTTTTTTCTAATTCTTGTCTTCAGGCTGTGTTAGAGTGCACTCCATTTCAGTTTCCCCATGTGTATTTTCCACTCTTATGTTCATGCGTGTAGCTTGCACATTGCTCAACTGTTGGTTAATCTCATCAGAAATGCTTATCCATCGGTTGCATCAATCGGATGTGTGTGTGTGTGTGTGTGTGTGTGTGTGTGTGGGCACGCACCTGCATGCATGCACATATTTGTTTGCACTGGAGGGTGTTGTATCACACCCCAAACCCAAAATAATTTTGATTACAGTGCTGTTTTACTTTAATAGACTCTCATCATAATCACTGAGCTCTTTAATTCTCTTTAAATTGATTGCTTCAGACACCATGAAAACTGCTTATCTTGTATGTCTGATTGGTGTCGATGCATACCAGGGGGAGACCAGGGACTGGTCTCTGTCCGTTCCATCTGTGAATCCACCGTAGTCATCCGGGACCCGTGAGAGGCCTCTTCTCTCTTCTTGGGACACAAGTTTGACCGACAATCCCGTCATGTCCGGTCCAACCTAGACAATAATCACTCTTCTGCGGATCAGTGGTTAGGCATCTTGGCTGTGATATGAGGGCTAGCACCGATAGGACACAGGTGTATTGAAGACAGGTACCAGTGCGTACGCACGCACACACGCGTACACACACAAACTCAATTGACTACAGATGGAGGAATTTTGATGTGGCCGGTTGCCCAGTGTGAGGTCTCCCTGTGTCTTCCTCTGTCCGGACTCACTGCCATATGGGCTATTGAGAAGGGTGAGATAAAATGGAATAAATGGCATTTGCATGATAATGAGGTTCTTTAGTAATGCTGTCTGATTTTCCTGCCTTAGATCTCTCAGATGATGCATGTAGCGTTGTATATTTGTTCTTTTTGAACTCCTGTCAGGGATTTTCCTCTGCTTTCAATGCTTGCCATATCAGTATCATACAGGGTACCACCACTTTAGCCATTCCTGCTTTAACATCATGAATTCCCTGTGAATATCTGGTTTGTGTATACAAAGCATGCGGAGCAATTTAAACAAAGAAAGATGTGGAGGAAGACTTTGTGCAGACAGAGAGGCAGAATGCCGGCCTAATGGGGCTTGTTTGTCCTATGAGTGCCAGCTTGGGCCCCTGCCTGGATGCCAGTATAGTGCGCTGGTGCAGGGGTGTGGGTTTCCACAGACAGATGTCATTGTGCCTTGTCAGAGTCCCTGCCTGTTAGTACTATTGAGTGGAGTGGACCATGCCAGTCTGTACCAGCACAGTGGCCTATGCCAGCACTGCTGGAACTGCCACCACCCGAGAAGGGGCAGGTCATGGGACTGGCAGTTTTGTGGAAGCTTCTGTGGAAAAAGTCCTTACAAGTGGTCCCCTGAGGCAAGTTGTCATGAGTAATACGCTTATAACCCCGAGCTCATTCTAGCGCACGCGTTATGCTCTGCTCACATCAGCCGCTGCTGTTTGTCACCCCCCCCCAATTGTTTGTAATTTTATTTTGGAGCAAATAGGTCACTGGAAGAGCCTAACTGGAGCAGAATTAAACTCTCTAACCTGGATTAGGCTTTGACACCATGGACAATGGTTAACTATAGCCCTTTTACAAATGACTTTATGGGACAATGCAGCTGAATCCAAAATGGAACTGATGATGTGTCAACACGTTACAGTTCTGAATGTGTCTAGATTTCCTTTCGCCCAATTTGAATCTGAAAATGTGCTTTCGCGTATGTGATCACTAACAATGAGACCTACACACTCATCCCGAACATTGGCCGCACACATTATAGTGTTTGTCAAATGACTGCAGACAGCCCAGACCTTTGAACAGTGCCATGTAAGAGAGAGGACATGGTATCACAGCTCAGACCATTAACTGTATGGAATTGGCTCACTTTCTTTTAGAGTGAACTGACATATTATTGTGTGGCAGAGATTGCAGCAACATGTGAAATCTAGATGGAACCAGAATAGAACTCCTATTATCCCAATAAATCTACCCCTTGCATTCAATTTCATACTACCTTCTTTTGCACATAAAAGTGATTTCTCTGTAGTTTCATCATTGTGTCCAGCTGACTGGAAGACTTTGGTGACATCAGTGATAATAGCATAGTTTTTGTCAAAACCTGAAAAACTTATTTGGGCTGTAGTTCTTACAGTTTGAATATACACACACACACACACATATATATATATATATATATTTTTTTTATTTATTTATTTATTTTAATTATATTTGGGTATTGGTTAGTATCTTCTATGAGGAGAAAATACTGACAAACTGAGAAAATGTGGTTTAAATAATAAAAACATTTATCTAAATGTTGTTTAAATAATGAAAAAGAGGAAAGCAAAAATCATAAGTGATTTAGTAGAAGATTTCTGGAACATTTTCCCAGGACAGAGTCCCAGTCCTCTTCATTTTAATTGAGATCTACACAAGCTACTCAGCTCTTATCCACATGTATATAACATGGATGAAAACCCAGATGAGTGTTCTGAATTATGCGCGGAAAGAAAAGTACACATATACAGTATAAGCACACATTAGGTCCCATAAATAGTGCTTTTAACACCATGCTGCCACTGAAAATGTCCGGTTTTAGCACTAAGCTTGTAAAATGAATGAGTGAGCCAGTATGCCTAAGCCAGTATCCCTAAGCTTTAGATGTGCTCATGTATTACTCTAACAAAAGTGGATGGCTCTCTGTACTTAGGCAAAAAATTGGATAGCACGCTGCCTGCTCTTGCCACGCCAGTGAGTCTGGGCAACAGCATGCTGAAGCAGCAGGTTTGGAGGTGGTAATGTGTGTGTAAACGCGGGCTGGAAAGTACAAGTATATAAAGACACATGGAGAAAAATGTCTTAATTAGTCTGGTGTAGCTCGTGGCTGTAAGAGACGCTCCTTTTAGCTGAGTGTCCACTGGCAGGTCCATGGGACCCTGAGTTGAAACTTTAAGGATAATTATGGAGGCAGAAATAGAAAGTGGTGGTAGAGCTCTGTTGCTCTCAGTGGGTCTTACCCAGTCTCACCCCAGATGTGATTCGTAGAGCAGGTAGAGCGCTGTGCATCGGGGAGGGGATGCTGGCTAGGGGCCAGTTCCACTTCAACCTCAGTTGGTCGGGCAGCTCAAGCCGGCATCAGAGAAAGGCCCCGGGGGTCATCTCTCCATCATAGTGTGATGGGGACGGAGAGCCGCTGAACCTCCCTCTAACTAGTGTTCTGCCCTTCAATGATGGATGGCACTTGAGGGACTAGAATTGTACTGTATGGGTCTGACATGCATTTCCTTATTTCCAGTGAGTAACAGAGGAATGGAGCTGCTCTCGCTTTAAGGCTTTCTCACAGTCAGTTGAGGATATCTCAGAATTCACTGCAGTTCAAGGACCTTACAAACTCAGTGAGGACTACATCCAGTGAAACTGAAAATGTCCTCTCTACACTATAAGGAAAGCAGCAGTACGTTTCTTTTCTTTTTTTTTTTTTTTTTTTTTACAAATGGGAATATCCTCCTGGTGAAAGGATCAATTCTTAATTTGCAGTTTTGTGTTAACATGGTACATCATGTAGTCAATATTCTATATGCCTTAAACTAAATAGAAATTGCTTGAATTAGTCTTGCCTAACCTCATGGCCAAGCATGTTACAGTGTTATGGATTTAAGGTGACATTACTAACATTTTACTTCCCTATTAGACATTTTTACAGGGTTTTTGATCAATGCCACATCTCATTGACAACTTCACTAGATCTAGAATTTCTGGCTTTCAAAACTCACTTTTAAACTCACTTTCTGGCTCAAGTTATCCCCAAAGAGCCCTTGTTCTAAAGCCAAAAGTAGAGTAATTCTGACAGAATTTTGCATGATGATGTAGCTTGTTTCCACCATGCTTTTTCTGCTGGATCTCTGGTCTAATTAGGGAGCACACTTGACTTCATTGTAAAATTGTGACTGATTTTTGCTAGTTCCAAACTACAGAGCTGTAACAGAGACACGTAGATCTTCATGCAGTTCCTTGGTCACCACCAAAGATTTTATTTAAAGGAATTATACGAATTTTTCCACGTTCCCTTTGGGTAACTCTCTCTCAAATGGTCATGTTGTAAGGCCCCAACACTTGTCACTCATCTTGATGAGCTGTCTACTTTGAAACAGTACCTAGCCTGGAGATGAGGTACCCACAGGCACTGAAAAAACAGATGGCGAGTGCAGCCACTTGAATAAAAAAAAGCAATGTTTACTCTTGTTGTGCATTTGCCGTATATTTTTTTGTCCTTCTCTTACTGCTTTTGTTGTTGTAATTGCTATCGCTACCTTGCACTTAATAGCCCCAATTTAGCTCACCACAAGCTGCATTCACATGACAAAATTGTTTCAGCTTCAGCCAAACATGGAGATTGAGCCATGCACACCCAGGGTCACAGACAGACCCAGACTACTGCTCTGTGTACATGACCCAATTTACCCATCGGTTCATTAAATTTTCATTTTATTATCTCATAATGTAGTGGATGTCCTGTCCATTTATGTTATTTTAATGTGATAAAACATTTATATTGCTGTTTTAATGCCCCTCTAATACACAAGACAGCACTAAAGTGCAGGCGTGGTCTTCATTCAATTAACCAAAATACTTGGCCTCCCAGAAATGCCCAAGTGTTCCCGCCTCTCCCCCACATTTACTCCCATATCTGAGCAAATATTAGGTCAACTGTGTTGTTGTGTTAGATTATTATTTCTGTTGGAGGGTTTCAACAACATCAAAGGACATGAATGTTGACCCTTCTTCACCATGCCAAAGCTTCTAAAAGTCAATCAGAAGCAAGCAGCTGAATGCAATGGATCAGTAAGGAACAACAGGGGAGGGTGGAATCATGCTGGCCTCAAAAGCCGATATTATGACCCCCTGCTGCCTTCTGTGTTTTGCGTCGCTTTAAGTCCATATTTAAAGACTGAAATTTGCAGTTTCCCTTAATAATTATATATTCAATCATGTTCTTGATTCCATGTGATATTTTCCCCCTTCCCTTAATCAAAGCCTTGTCAGAAAAGCTATCGCCTGACTGAGGGTATAGACTGGTAGAGCAGTATTGGGAGATTGCTGCTGTTCCTGTTGCCTCTCTGCTACACAAAAGGCAATTTTCATATTTCATCATGTTATAAATTTGAATTGTCCTGCTCCAAACGCATAGCTGCATTGTTCAGAGCATTGTGGGAACAGAGCTTTCCATCTGGCTGCGTTAGTATGCTGACTTTCCCAGAGAATTGTCAGTCATGCAGCAACTCTCTGTCTACAGTAAATTTATGCCAATGGTCAGATAAAGCTTTGCCTCTCCAGGGCGGTTATTTAGCCACTGCATGGACTGCTTACATAATTTTAAAGATCAGATTTTGTGAGATTATGTTGATGTTTGTCCATACTTGGCATGAAACTGACGTACCTCCTGTGACTGTATTATTTAAATCTGTGTGTATTAACTTTTATCACAGTTATCTCTTTATATATTGCTTGTGCTGATATATGTGTTTTGCCTGGAATGCTTCCAGACTATGTAGCACTCTCATAGCAACCTGAGCCTGACCTATTGGTTTTTGGTTTGAGGATATGATGTATGATCAAATGATAAAAGTTGTCCTGGAACAACCATGGCCACAGGCAAGGCTATGTAGCCCACAAGACATGGGAAAATGTTGAGAATATGTTACTACAGAGTAAACAACTCTCTAACAGCGTTCTTCTTCTTCACTTCTATTTTCTATTCAGACTATGCAGGTGTAGGCTAATTAGCAGCTAATGTTAGCTCTCCCAAGTTAGCCATGTCTCACATCGCAGACCGTGGAGATCAAAGGCAGAATTAGCAAAGAGATAACATCTTGATCGAAAGGGGAGGAAAAACAACTAATGGATCATGGTAGACATCCGTTTTCCATGTCAATAAGATCAATGAGTGAAAGCATGAAAGTGGTGCATAGGAATTAACTCCAGGGGAAAATCTTGAGAGGAAAATAATTATTTCTTTGATAATTAGAGCTGTAGATCAAATATAAGGAAGACTTTAACATTCTTATTGATGAAAATAAAATTGCAGATGAGTTGTACCCACATTATTTGGTGTAATTTGAACCAGTAATATCCAGTCAACATATTGGGTATAGTGTTGGGTATATATTGGATATTTTTCAACCCTCTCCTGGTCTAAATGCAAATGAAAAAGCACTTTCTACTGAAATCAAGAAAGTGAATTCTGTAATGGGTTAAATGGAGGCTCTTAGAGACAGGTTAGTATGTGGGCAACAAACAAAGATAAAAGCACAGTAACATATTGCGACCTGAGAAGAAAAGCCCATTACTGTAAGTGTTTCTAGGAAAATTCGGTTCAAGGAAATAAACAGCTTAAATGCAACGGACATTAACAGTGACTGAATGTTCTCCTTCTCTGCTGTTTCAAAATGAAATATCTTCTACCTACTAGTATGAGGCCATGGAGCGCTGCCACTGTGGTAGAAAGGGCCATAAAGTGCAAATGTGAAAGCCTAAAGAAAGGATGAAAGCTTCAAAGGCAAAGACCAAGAAAGAGACATTCAGACAAGAAGAAGAAGGAACGTTTGGGTGTGAGACAGGAATAGACGAGTGATTCTTCAAGTAAATGTCACACAGTAATCAGAGAAGGGTTGGGTGATAAAACAGTCTGTCTAATTATCATTCCCCATTAAATCAGTCAGAAACTTCATAAAAATAGTATTTTTGGTGTTCATTTTTCTCAGTTCTGTCTTCACTTCCAACCTCAGCGCTGTCACCAATTATTAAGCCAAATAAATTCTTGCATGTTAATCTGCAGACATGCTGGTCCTTGTTGACATACGCATCCACTCAGAGCAGAACTAAACAAAGCAGAATCAATCAAGTTGTTCAGCTAGAAATGTATTCTTATCATTTTCAAACCAAGTGTGTTTCAAACTGATGAATACCCTGTCTTCTCCTTCCTTGACCTGTGCAGAATTTGTAATGGAGTTACACTTTGTGGCAAAAAAAAAAAAGCCTATTGAATGTCCAGTCACAACCCCACACCACAGGGATTTAGTCTACATTTCTTTGAGCTTTTCTAATTAAATTACACAGAAAACTGAATGGGAAATGCAAGGTTTCCTATTTCAGGTCTGAGAGAAAAGGAGCAGAGTGGGCCTAAATGTAATTATACAAGCAGGTTATCACATGACTACCATAAACATATGATAAGATTCTAAAATTTGGTAACCTTTTACAAAGTCAGTTTCCTAATAAACCTGACATTTTCTTCATTAGTCAATCTTACATATTGTTATAGCGTCACACCCAATGCCAAACAATTAATATCGTCCACATATATTATGTTCAGTTGAATTTACATCATACTCAACAGATGTATAAAGAAGTGGGTCTTTGTACAAAAACTGTATTTTAACCCTAATCAGCATCCCTGTGTTTAGTATTTCACCCTACATCTACTGTGCCGCAGCCCACAATAGAGACTAAAATGAACAGCATTAATAAAATACCTGCATTGGCCTAAAGAACAAATGCAAATTTCTAAATTTAGGCACTGATGTCTAACTAATGCTTTTCAAACTCAACATGCACATTCTACTCTGAGTCCCTGAAGCCCTCTCTGTATGAATACGAGATTGAATACAGCATATAGAGTAATGCTGCTTAATATCCAAGCTGACTGCACTAATAAAAGATTTAGGCAAAACAACGAGGGCATCTTTTCTTTGCAACGCAAAGTTAACTTGAGTAACAGTAGGTCTGTGGTCAAGACATACTGCACTGTAGATTGTGTAATGGCTTAATGCAACTGGATAGGTAGATTATCTGGAGACCTACTTTGTATTTATTAGGTGTAACCTTGCTGTCCCATTTATTGACTGCAAAAACAAAACTGGTATTGTTTGAACTTGAACAATTGAGGAATAGTCTTGAAACCGGGCACTGAACTTATATGAATCTCTTATGTTCATGATAAATAATTCTTTTTTTTTTTTTTTGCATTGGCAGCCACTGCGGATCAATATTCTGTTGTCAAGGTTCAGAATGCAATTTCCAGTCGGTAATTGGCCAGAAAGCCAAACATATTGTTGTGGGCAGAGGCATGAAGCTGTACTCCACACAAGCATTTCACAAACACCTCTGTGCACCACCAGAGAAACGATTATATTGCTTACAAAAGCAACTACATCATCATTTAGTGTTTCCTCCCAGTCCTCCACCAGTGTTTTGAATCTAGTTTATCTGAAGATGCCTTGTGTGTGTCACCGTTTGACAAAGCCTTTGCATTGGTTGACATATCACACCGCATATCAACTTCTCAATTGGAGGAGCTGGTGCATAGCGTGATCTGTCAGCAGGTGCTAAGGCTTTGTCAAATGCAGTGATACAAAGGGCAGTCTTCAAATAAAGGAACTCAAAGACAAAATGGTGGATGGTGAGAGAACTGACAGGAGGTGTACCATCACCCACTGAACCATCCACAGCGGCTTTTCCTGACGTGCCTCTTGCCGACATGTCCACTCATCAGCCTTTGTCAGCAAGAGGCTCGCCTGCTCAGGAAGCCGAGAATTCAGACCTTACTGCAGGAGACTTTGACACGTGTGCCTTAAACTTCAATACCAATTCTTATCCTGGCATCGCCTTCTGTAGACAGTTTGACCGAGAATTGACTAACCAGTTTGTACCAAAACATTTAACCATTTATACTTAGAGGCCAAACAGACAGAATTATCTCAACGGCTGTGTTAAGGGATTCATTCACATATTTTTACTTTGTTTTCATGAACCTAAAGACATAAAAACATGCATTAGCCACGCATTTATAATAGGCTTTAAAAATAAAACTTTTCCAACAAGGTTGTCTCTGAAGGCAGTTGATGCTGTGTATATCATCTGTTGTACACCAAGTATGCTTTAGAATAAATGCATACTAATTATCTACAGAATAACACCACGGTATTATAATTAAATGGTTAAATCCAGCTTTATCTCACATGTCTCTTTCTATAAGTAATGTGACAAAGCCTTCAAGCTTCAAGTGCATGTCTGAGGTTACAAACACACACCATTGTTCTTTTGCATTCCATTACAATGAGCAAGGAAAATGTGCGTGTCAACACTATGTTTGTGCGCTTGTAGCAAGTTTTCCTCTCTTAAAAACGCTCCCCTCTGGAGAAAAAAAAAAAAAGGACTGTTTTTGGTAGCTTCTGCTTACTGTGAGAAACTGTTCTGAGCACTTGAATAACAAGACTTGACATGTCATAGCTAAAGAAATACAAAACCCTAGTTTCTTGTTGTTTTTCTTCACAGAGTATGACAACCACAGAATACATTCACACCCAGTTATTATACTGATAGCCAGCACCAGACACTAATGTCTGCTCGGATGTGGGGTATTTCTTTTTTTTTTTTTTCCTTTTGTTTCTTGGAACTTTTTAGTCATTTACCACATAAACTGTTTGCAGGGACCACAAATATACCATTAAAATCACTCACACACTCCCAAACGATAGTAGCTGTTTTTCCCCGTTATCCCTCCATGAGCTGTGGGTCTCTCATATTTGTTCGCCATCGATCATAGCGGTGTGGCGCACACGCTGGAAAGCAGCCGGTGGGGAGAGGCAGCATTTGCAATCAAACAGAGAGGAGCAGTGTGAAATCTCAGGAAGAGGCAGCTTCCCCCATGCCCCGTGGGCAGGGGATCAGACGATGAGGAAGCCTGCCTCAGACACTCAACACCTCCCACTGGCACCCTGATGCAAGCAGCATGCAAACCCACCCCTCACATGTATCTGTCAGCCGGGGGTTAAGCTCTGCGTGTACCCCCACTCTGTAACTGCACTGTGGAGTACATGTTATGCTACTGCAGTGGAGGTGCTTTTAGAAGCTTTGCTAAGGTTCACTCTGAGTCGTTGATGTGGTATTGAAGGTGGTAGAAGGTGGAAATTACTGTTTTCTTTTTCTCTTTTCCATGATATTGCTCTAAGCAAGCAGATGGGACTGACCCAATATAAAAGGAGAGAGCTACAGGTGCAATATATCTCCAAGTCTAGAAGAAAAGAATTCTGCTGTGCAGAGAGTAAGAAATGTCATTGAGTCACTGCTCTTCAAAACCAAATCACAAGCTCTCTAAATCCAGTCAGCCTGTTCCAGCCACTGGCATAATAGTGCTGTGGTTTGCCCATCTGTTCTCCATTGTCCACCTTGGCTCTCCATCCATGACATACAAGACTATAAACTCTAAAGGGTTTGTTCCAGACTGTGAGCAGATTTATTTCAGGTATAGGTACAGGAGAAAGCAGGTTTGAGTGGGTGAGAAAATACCAATTTTACCACCATGCCTTTGGCTGCTCCTTCACCCCATGGTTGACTCATTTGCTTCATCGTGTCCACAAAATATTCAAACGATCATTTCAGCTAAGTGTAGGAGTGTGTTTTGATGTGCAGAGCACACGGTATTCTGCCACACTGTAAGTGGGTACTACAGCTACAGATGGCTAATAGCCACAGCAAAAGGCAGACACAAAAGTATAATTATCAGTATTGATTTTTTTGTAGAGATAGATTGGAGTGTGACAGAAAGGTCAGTGCAAGCAAATGTAAAAATGTGTGCTTGCACAAATGATAGACCCTATCATAACACATTGTCATAACCACACGATAACCAGTTTATTATTATTACATGATGAAAAACTTTTGTGAGCTGACATGTGTGACTGGAAATGATATGCACCATAGAATGCTAATGACAGCATGTAGCAACAATTACTCCAACACGACAGGTTGCAGTTGAATATAGACTTTGAATATGTCAAAGCTACTTTATAAATAAAACCATATAAAATTCAGATGAAACACTACCAGACAAGGTAATGGCCTACTAAAATAGCTGGCATGAGAGCATCTATGTTCTCTCATGATGACGTGCGATATGTGCTTTGGCACTGATGGGGAGAAAATGGCAGTCTTTGGCAAGCTAGACGGTGTATTTAGCTGTTATTGCTGATTTTCTGGCCCTTGATGATGATGAGCACGGCTCAGAATGTGCTTTAATTCCTGTCACCGGTGCATGGTATCATTTTACATTACATGTTTT
This sequence comes from Macquaria ambigua, assembly GCA_008360985.2. Taxonomy (NCBI): domain Eukaryota; kingdom Metazoa; phylum Chordata; class Actinopteri; order Centrarchiformes; family Percichthyidae; genus Macquaria; species Macquaria ambigua. The sequence goes on from VMKM01000182.1 coordinate 262,691, forward strand.
CTTTTAGTTGTCATGTCATTACATAAGTCCAAATTATATTTTCTAAAAACACAGTCGACCTAAAGTCAATTACCGACCTGACAGTCAGTGAGGATGTGGCAATCAGTGTTAACCTTTATGTCTTTTATCCCTTCTTTTGTGAGACTGAATGAGTTCAAAGAGAAATTATACATTAAATAGGCAAATAGGGACCATTTCTGCATTTTTTATGGCTAAGTGTGAGTTCTCTGCACACATATAATGGCAATTTCTAATTCATAAAGAAATAAACTCCCCCAGTTGTGGCATGTGAGTGTTTTAGAAAACCTGTGTAAATGTACCCTTTTTTCCCAGTACACTGATTTTTAGTTGTGGAGCTACGCCGAATTTTACACGAGGCCGCTTGGTGTGGCATAAACCTCCTGGAAGCTGTGGAGAGGTTTTAATCAAGTGTGAAATCCTTTTGGAGTAGATGCCTACACGACTGTGCTTGTGCTTAGAGGCGTACTCCTCAACCCTCTCCCCAACTCTCTTCCCATGAACATCTTTTGTAGCAAGAGTCCATTTCACTGCAGTGATGCATACAGACAATGCTCTTAGCGGAGCTGAGAAAATGAAACTCCAATCATCATGCATGAGGCAGTGCACACACACACTCACTCTCTTGCCTGTCTTCTCTTAGAGCTCCAAACTCAGTTTGTTCTTTCTTAATCAGGCATAAAAGTGTAGTTCATTCATTTGAAAAGAATCATTGACATTGGCCTAGTAAACAGAGAGAAGAATTTGCCACTTAAGCATAATGATATAATTAAGCATGAATAAGGCAGAACATTGCTCAATTGTAAAGTAAATGTATTAAATAGCCTAAACATCTAGCAATTTAGGATTATTGGAACAATGAGATTAATGGCAACAATAGAACAAGCTATGCATTCTTTAATAAACAATGGGATAATTGTACATGGATTACCCATGAGAAATGAATATTCTAGACATAAATAAGAAAAATGAAATGAGAACAAATACCTTAATATTTTTTAAGCAGTTTAAAATCTTAAATCAAGCCTTGCCATCACACAAGCTGTCTCACTTTGGCTTTTGATTGATTGAAGCCTTGGTGGGCCAGATGCAGTTTTTCCAGCCTCAGAGGTCTGACATTTTGTGGGATAATTATCTTGCCACTGGTCATGAGTACAATACTGATGGTACGTCTCATAGGCTTACTGTCAAGCTGGCATTTTCTCTATTAGCTGTGAACTCTCACTACTGCCTCTAATACGTCATCTCTTGTGGTTGCATCATTCACATGCAGCAACATCTTTCTGCTCATTGTGTGTGCAGCACCGAGCTCCCCGCTCTCTCTGCGAATACATTTTACTCTCTTTCACACACTGCCCTGTAGCCACAAAGCAAGACAGTGCGTCCGTGATGGATGTGTTCTTTCATGGCGTGGACAGCATTGAGGCATTACAGTAATGCATTTATCACAGGAATCAAAAGTTTACATGTGGGTTACATCACACAGACCCACAGATCTTAGTTGTCTGCTCTCCTCTTCACAGACATTGATTTGGCTGTCCTAGTCCTGAGTCTGAAGGGATAACAAAGATGAATTGAGTGGTATTTCCATTAAATCTGGGCTGTATGTTCAGCTTGTCAACAGGTGGGCCGCTTAACAAGTCTGTTGGCTGCCAGCTGCACATTTCTGGTAAACAAATACATGGGTTCTTCAGTGCAGTTTTACTTTCAGAAACCGTGCATTACTCTTGAGCGATAGCTGAGGCAAACTTATTTTGGAGCTTTCACAGCTTGTGCATTAAAATGAGGTCACTGGGTCATGGACCCATTAATTTAATTAGGAACAGTCGAATAAAAAAATGGATGATAACCAAGGGCAGGGAACTCATTTCAGTACTGTCAATCAATAATTCATTCAACAATGGTTTTGCCCAAAGGGATCCAGTAATTCCTTTTGTAGCCAAACACTGGATGTCTACAGTATGTGTGTCTGTAGTATTTTGTCCATTCTTGCAGTCTTTTTTGATCTCGACGCATATTTTGCAGCACCATTTACAAATCACATGTGATTTAGATTAATACATTGCTGTTGAACATGTTAACAATGCAATGCTCTATTACAAACATACCAGACAAACTGCTGTTGGATACTTCTAAATGACATAGACACAGCACGCCATCTCCTGAATGTATCACATCAGCTAGTGGACTACACACACAGCAGTGCTCATTACACAGTGCATAGCAACAGCTACATAGCAACTGCTGCTGACTGCTTAGCAACAGCTGCAAAGACATCAAGGAGGGGGGTGGGTTTCATGGGGTGTTTCAGATGACACCATTTCTGTTCACAAATGCCTTTTTACGACTTTTTTTTATGAATGTTTTTGCAATGTTTATCACTATAAAGCTCTCTCTGATGGCGCCGTTCTCTCTCTCTCCTGCCCACAGATATACGCTCCCTCCCTGATGTGGCAATGACCGGAAACTGTACCACCGAGTGCAGTGAATTGGGCCACTCAGACGCCTGCTGGATGCCTGGGCATACCTCCCCTGTACGCAAGACCAGGAACCCCCCGAAACTCTCCACCTTCGTGCCTTACCAGGAGAGAGGGAGCCTGGGACGCCTGGCAAACGGGAGCGCCAGGCTGGGTGGCGAGGAGCATCGGCCGCGCCTTCCACCCTCCCGCAGTGCCTATTCCAACAGTGGTCACGACACCAGTCAGGACTGCCCCTTAGAGGAGATGCCCCTGAGCGTAGCCTCTGAGTTCCCACCCACCTCACCTTCTGCCCACACTCCAAAAAGAGAAATTTACCTGTGAGGAATATCATCATCTGATTGGTGCACAAATGAAGAAAAGATACACCCACTCCAGAAGGAGAAACAGGCTGTCCACATGCTAAAGCCAATGCCCGTTTTGTAGGTAACAATAGGCTGTGACTCATTCAATCACTGGCATGAACACCTTTTTTGTCATTTCCTCCTTAATTATTAATTTATTAGCATATTTATTAAGAATTCCACAAAGTTAATTGATGCACTCACTAATTTATTTATACAAAAACTTGAAGGATACAATTCAAACAGATCAAAAGGAAATGCAGATGGTAATTGCTACTTTAGTAGTAACTAATTATCGTTGTAGTTAGCCAAATCCCATTTTGTGAAGTGATCTCTTGAATTTGAAAGTTGTGATCAGTGCTCTTGTGCCATTATTAGATATAATTTAATAGACAGCCAGTCAGGCCCTACCAGAAGACATAACACTTTTGACTAACAATCAAATGAAATGGTCTTTCTTAATGTACAGTGCTGTAAATACATTTGAATGGTGTGTTCTACATATATTTTTGTCTGGCATAAGCTGAAAAAAAAATTTGCCTCAGAATCTTTGCATATTTAAGCTTTTCTTTGCTGCTGCTGTTTAGACTTGATTGAAACCATCTCCAGAAGTGGAGCTCGATATCGTGGTAGGCATTTATCCGCTCCACACAATCACACACACCTTCGACCCCTAATCATAGCAGAATGGCCTTTACCTCTGCTCCCCGCAGAGCTCTGCCACTGGTGGAGAAAGCTGTCTGGCAACATTTAAACTGACATTATGTTCCACTGACTCTCAGCACTGTGACCTATCGTTCATCATGAAAACGGTTGACTTGGCCACAGTACCCCAGAGTCACAATGACCAAACGCACTCACTACGCACATTTTGATTGGCTTTTCTTATAAAACCTTGTGACTCACTCTGTTGATAGAATCCTACTAGTGTATCAGTTTAAAAAGCTCTTCTCTATGGTGACAATCAGACAGGCTCTCTGTGTAACTCACAAAGCTCATAGTCCTCCTGTAGATCTAATGAATGCATAAGGACTTATTTACATGAAAGGGCACTTGAGTGTGGAGAGCCACTGGAGAAATTGACTACTTATGGAAGTTAATATCATGCTGATGTAAACTACATGCGTGCTCTACATTAAGAGTACTGTCTGTGTTTATTAAAGTATCAGTTCTCACTAGATATATACTTCTTCAGAGGTGAATTCAATACACAGTACACCCACTGAAATATGCAAATTAAAGAAAAATGTGGACCTTCAAGACTATATAAATAAATAGATTTGAAGAAATCTTGGAAGTTATTGTCAATAACATGAGGGATTAAAAAAAATGATTTCACGTCAGTATCTGCAATGATATTGTTGAGCTTAAACATAAGATTAGATAGTAGGAGTCAGGCTCGATTTACTGCAACTGCTGTTAATTATGATTTTCATTGTATTGAGGACAACATGCTTAATAAATTATTAGGCATTTTCCCTCCTCTGGCTATTGAACAGAGACTCAAATATAGGGCATGCCCGGCTTCATTTATCTTTACAAAGATTATCCAAGTGAATCTGAAGGATATGTCTGAAGGACACTATGTATTAGTCAGTAATTGGATGTTAATGATGACAACACTAGCCTGCCTAACAACATCGTGGAGCTAGTCGGTGTCTTCGATTTAAACATTGATTTGATTAGATTTGTAGATACCTTTCACCTTTGCAGAGTATTTCCATAGTGAGATTTTGTCTCTGAGTAAGGGTGGAAGAGCCTAGAATGGACATTTCCTAATTAGGGTGAGTAATGAGTCCTGAGCTAGGGCATGTGTGAGCACACCCCCAGGACAAGGCACCCACCAGATAATGCAAATCTACCCGCAGAGCTACAATCAGTTAAAAGGGGTATTTTTTATCAGCACTTACCTCATCATGCTGCCATCGAAAACTGCGTTTAGAATAATTAAACTGAAAACATATGGAAATTACTGGACATGACCATGATTAAATAAGATGGGCTATTATCCTGCTTGAGGGGGAGAAAGCACATTATGCCGTTTTCAAAGCCATTTAGCGACTGAAATAAAATTCAAACAACAGCCATGATACACTGTGATTAAACCCCCACGGCTCCCCCAAGCACCCCTCTCAGAGCTGTGGATAGCCGCTTCACGAACTCAAAGCAGCGGGTAAGATCACTGACCTGGAATTAATGACAAGTGAGAAAGATAGCAATGAGTGATAAAACCAATGTCACATAGCCTCAATCACAACTTTATCTATTTAAATGCTCTGACTCAATTCAGATTCACAACTGCTTTGCATCCAGACTTATCTCTGTGGTTAAATTTGCACCTGATTCCAACCTAAGTACACTTATCGCTTCAGTAAATCTGGAATGTATCTCCAGATGTGTCTCTTTGATCACCAATACATGAAATCAATGGGGTAACTCCGAAAGGAGTTTGCAAAATAAAAACAAGCCTGGCCCTATTTTCCCCCTGTCTTAATGAGTTGGACTCTTTCACTCCAGCCGATAATGACCTCCTGCTACTCAACCCTGGAACAATATATCACCAGGTTTGACCTTTCTTTTGAACTCATGCTGAATGAACTGTGTTAAGTTCTCTCTCAAACACAGAACGGTTCTCCTTGATTAACGTAAGAGGACATCATGAAGCACCTAAATACACTCAAAAGTATGTTGAATAATGTTTAATTTGTACTTAACATTGATTTAATGTTGAATTCACTTGAGTATCTTTTGCCTCTCTGTAATGTGTATTGTATGGTGATCATTTCTGTGGACAGATGGACAAATTACTGTACTGAAATTGGCAAGGGATTTTTTTCTTATTGATCAATGACTCTTAGCAAACTGGTTGTGTGAAAAAATAAAGAAATCTGTTGGTGGTGTAGTGTACATAGATCTCCACAACCCTGTGTCTGCTGTCAAGCAGGCAATGAGTTTAGCATGAATTCCAAAGATAATTGGTAGAAGCTGTTTACTCTTTTTTTCTTTTCTTTTACTTTCTGAAATGTCAGTGCTGGTTCATATTCAAAAGGCCCTCTCCCAAACGAACTGAAATTAACTGAACATTTCATCTTTTTCACAGTTCATCTAGAACAAAGACAATTGCCTTGAAAATATGTCTTTGCAAGAGAGAATCTAGTTGTTATCCTAATTGTTGGTATATTTATATAGGATAAAATGCTTGTGATGCCATGTTTTTGTACAGTTTTATGTACATACAAGTGAAGCTTTCTAAAAGTTCTGAGAAAAGCCGATGGCATATAAAAATTGTAACATGTTTTCTTGAGATGTGCACATCTTGCCTTGGTTGGATTGACCTTTGCTGAGTCAGTGTGAATGTGGCCGTTCTATGCCTGCACTGTAGTCATTCACCGGCTCCCACCTCCTGAGGACTTAATCAGTTTTTATGTTTATTGTGAACAGTGGATTGTCTTATCTTACCAGTTTGTTAAACTCCTGTGTTCTGCTTTGTTCCGTTTTCGCATGTTGACAAATTCTCTTGTAATACTGTAAGTCCTCATGAACTTTATAATAAAATCACTTCAGGGAAAAAATGAATGCTGTCAGTGTTTTCTTTGTTTTCTATTATTATTCATCGCTTTTGAGTGTTAAACAAGGGTTTGGTTGTATCATTTTTATAAGAGGTTTTGCAGCCTAGGAGCTACATTGTGTAAAATGTGTCTGCAGCACCCAGGCTCATTAAGAAGAACTAGTATTCTTGTCATGTGGGGACCAGTGCCTCATTTCTAAGTCAGGAAGCCCCAGAATGTTGAGAGGGAAGCATTCAAGGGCTTGAAGTAGGAGAGTCCCAGGACCTGTGTTCACTACTTCAACTAGAAAAACAATGTGCCAGAAGTACACAGTCCCCATCATGCACTTAGCTTAATACAGAACATTTCTTTTAAAGCATTGATGAGCTGCCCATTGCTACACATTAAGTGCAAGGCTTACAAGACTGCTGACTTGTGATGTTAATTTTGAGATGTCTATGTGCCTTGCTTAAAGTCAGAGAGAATAGAATTTTTTTAATGGACAATGAGCTACGGTTGAAAGCATTCAGTGAAAGGGGAACTCTTTCCATGTCTGGGTGTTCATGCTCTATGCATTCCTACAGTGTTTGATCATTAGCACATAAGCTGTGAACTTAATTGACTTAATCATTGTTGCACAGATACCATATTATTTAATAATGTGTGAACTACAGTAATGTAACATGAGTGATTAAGCAATTTTAGGCCTCCTTCACAAAACCAAGACCAATTCTTGAGTCATTCTTTAGTAACATAGTCCCGCTGTATGTTCTCTCTCACATGATTATAGAGAATATAGCACTATATGCCACTGTGCCTGTTACTCTTCATTGCTTGCAGTTTCTGAGCACTTTTTTTTTCTTTTGAGATACTGGGTCTGGGGCTATTCATAAAGCATTTGGGGCTGTACCTTCAGACACCCAGGCCTAACAACACCGTTTGGTGCAGTGCTGTGTCAAGTGTGAAGTCGATCGGATGAGTGCGATACCACGGTTCTCGACAACGATGTAGCACTTCCGGGGGCCAACAATCACCCTTCTCCAAACAGGCAAGCCTTCCGAAAGACCACGCCACCCAACAACGCTGTAAGCAACAATACCGGGAGCCAAGCCATCGACAAGTTCCAAATGGGCAAGCGCTCCGGACAGGCACGCCCCCTGACAACTCTGCAAGCAGCAATACTGGCCTTTTCCGAACAGGCACGCACTCCGGACAGCCACGTCCCAAACGGGCACAGCACTAGAATTAATTAAATTGAATTTAATTAAATTAACTCAAACAAAATGGAAACTGCTCCCATCATAACTCTGCAAAACCCATCCATCCTGTAACGACGAGCCGCCGTTAATGATGTAACGACGAGCCGCCGGTAATAAGACGTCTAGTTAATAGTATATATTCTTACAAGAGCAAGATAGTGATTGAGGTATTAAGACATGGTTAAGTACACACGCATGGTATTTTAATAAAGGGATTTATTGATTAATTGTTGGTAGGCTGCAGTGGTCCCCTGCTGGTCAGCTATAGTACCTGGTTCTCCATCATCCGGTTCCTCATGGTACTCTGTCTTCCTCGTACCTCTGGTCATTGTGCTCTTGTCCGTGCTGTCAAATCCCACTTCTGACACCACTTGTCACCATGCCCGACCGGTCAAAGGAGGCAACTAGAGTTAGGTAGCACTTTAGCACTTACATTTTATTTGACATAGCACCAATACAACACAACCACCTTCCAGCCCCCTCATCACCCACAAACTGAGGCCTTATATATATGTGTCTTCCCTCATAATTGGCTGGAACATACCATTCCCAAATTACCGATACACACATAAATATAAAATAAATATTTACATAAACCATTTCCCCAAAATATATACAATCTTAATAAATATTACACACCCCACAATAGCCCTAATAAATACACATACATCTTTTACATACTAAATACAATCCAACAGTCCAACCCAACTCCCCTCTACCCACTTCTCACCTGTTGTTATCCTCCCGGAACCAATAAAAAGGTGTCCGAGTCCCCGGGGAATTCTTTTTCTAACAAAATATGAAAATCTATAGAAAAAAATCTTCATTCAATAAAAGGTAGAGATATCAAAAAAGAAAATGCTGGCTCTCCATCGTCTTTCAGTTTGGAGGCCAAATTCCAGCTAGAGGAAATTGCACTTGAGCAGCTGAATGGGTCTGTGAGGGCATCGCCACGCCAGCAGCAGGGGATTTCATTTCTTGCGGGCGTGCTTGTATTTGTCCACATAGGCCTTCACCAGGTTGGCCACCTTACTCCCCGCCGGAGGTGTTACAGGATCCCTGAACGGTTGGTACCAAAGCTCAAGAAAGAGATTGAGCTGATGTTGCAGCTGGAGATAATTGAAACGTCGACCAGTGAGTGGTGCAGTCCCATTGTGTTGGTCCCTAAAAAGGATGGTTCACTGAGGTTCTGTATTGATTTCAGGTACCTCAATGCCGTGTCACGGTGTGAATCCTACCCAATGCCCCGCATCGATGAGTTGTTGGAAAGAGTGGGGAGGTCCAAGTTCATCACCACGCTGGACCTGAGCAAGGGGTACTGGCAGCTAGCCCTGGCACCTGAGACCAAGGAGCTGACGGCGTTCAGAACACCCTATGGCCTCTTTCAGGGTGATGCCGTTTGGTCTTCAAGGGGCGCCAGCAACATTTCAACGGCTCATGGACCAGGTGTTGAGGGAGGTGTCACGGTTTGCAGCCGCCTACTTGGATGATGTGGTCATCTTTAGTCAGACATGGGAGGAACATGTGGTTCACCTTCGACAAGTCCTCCACCTGATCAAGACAGCTGGGCTTACCATCAATCCACGCAAGTGTGCATTTGCACAGGAGCAGGTGGAGTACCTGGGCCATGTCGTTGGACAGGGGGTGGTCAAACCTCGAGTCGGGAAGATGGATGCCATCCATTCCTATCCTGTACCCACCACCAAGAAGAGGGTGCGTGCCTTTATGGGGCTGGTGGGGTGGTATAGCAGGTTTATTCCCCATTTTTCTGAGAGGGGAGCCGTCCTCACAGACCTCACCAAGGCCTCAGCTCCAAACAAGGTGAGGTGGACTGAAGAGTGTGACAGGGCCTTCAAGGATCTGAAGAGTGCCATCACAAGTGACTCTGTTCTCCACAGTCCTGACTTTTCCCGGCCATTCACACTGCAGACGGATGCCTCTGGTGTCGGTATGGGAGCGGTGCTTCTGCAGGAGATGGAGGAGATGCTGTTCTTGAGCCGCAAGCTCCTGGACCGGGAGACGAGGTACTCCACAGTGGAGAAGGAGTGCTTGGCTATGAAGTGGGCCATTGAGTCACTGAGGTACTACTTGCTGGGACGTCACTTCTTCCTGGAGACAGATCATCGTGCTCTGCAGTGGCTGAACCGGATGAAGGACTCCAACACACGTCTCACAGGGTGGTACCTGTCGCTGCAACCTTATAACTTCACAGTCCAGTACCGGGCAGGGAAAGACAATCTGGTGGCAGACTGTCTCTCTCGGGTACATGAAGATTGAAGTACTGTACTCTTTGGAGAGGGGGGAGGAGATGTAACGACGAGCCGCCGTTAATAAGACGTCTAGTTAATAGTATATATTCTTACAAGAGCAAGATAGTGATTGAGGTATTAAGACATGGTTAAGTACACACGCATGGTATTTTAATAAAGGGATTTATTGATTAATTGTTGGTAGGCTGCAGTGGTTTGAGCCGGGTTTCACAGCGGGAGCGCTGGGCTGTTCCACCGTGTCGTCTGTGAACGTGCAAATAACGTGCATTAGTATGACTCGATAGGAGCCAAATGTATATTCATATGGAGGAAGAGAAGGTACAATTAGGCTAGGCTAAAGTGAAGGCTGTATCACGCACAACTTACCTCTGCCGGTTCTCGGTCTCCCACGGTGTTCGGGCAAAAGAATTCCCCGGGGACTCGGACACCTTTTTATTGGTTCCGGGAGGATAACAACAGGTGAGAAGTGGGTAGAGGGGAGTTGGGTTGGACTGTTGGATTGTATTTACTATGTAAAAGATGTATGTGTATTTATTAGGGCTATTGTGGGGTGTGTAATATTTATTAAGATTGTATATATTTTGGGGAAATGGTTTATGTAAATATTTATTGTATATTTATGTGTGTATCGGTAATTTGGGAATGGTATGTTCCAGCCAATTATGAGGGAAGACACATATATATACAGTTTGTGGGTGATGAGGGGGCTGGAAGGTGGTTGTGTTGTATTGGTGCTATGTCAAATAAAATGTAAGTGCTAAAGTGCTACCTAACTCTAGTTGCCTCCTTTGACCGGTCGGGCATGGTGACACATCCCAAACTAGCAAAAGAAGAAATCACCACAGACACAAAGCATTCTACAGACTACTGAAATCGAGGTCAGTGTCCTTACATCTATCAACAATATACTGGACTTGCTTGCTACACTTCATGATGAAATAAAAGACCTTGGTTCATGCCTTGAATTTGCCCACAACTGCATCGAAAAGTTAGAACCGTCAAACAATTCCCTAAAAGCCACCGTCACGTATCCAGGGCAGCCCCCCTACTGAAAATACATTCCGAACTAAGGGACTGAGAGGTACTAAATACAGACTTAAATGACCAGTTCTAGGTGAAATATGGGAACGGCGCAAAGTTCTGTACCCCATCATGAAACAACACAGAAAAAACAAGAAACAAGCAAATTTGATTGTGGACAAATAATATATTGAAGGACAACTTTACTGTGACCCCAATACAACACCTTGGTTTCTAACACATACCCATCAGTGACTGTAATAACATGATTTGAACCTCCTCCCCCTGCGCCCTCCCTTCTCACATGCATGCAAATAACAGACTTTTTCCTCCATGGTCTCCTATGTAAATAGCCACACCTCAAATTCATGTTATCTCTGTTCTTTTGCACTATGCTTGTTTATATTTGTTTTTTGTTGTTGGTATTCTGTCTGTCGCACTCAATTGCTAATATGATAACCAGTGACAGCATGTTAAAATCAAAGATCTTTGCAACCTCACACACACATACACACTCACATACAACCTCTACACACACAAGCTTGCATCATCAAACACAAACACACATTACTTAAGGCAAATACTCACCAGGACGCATCGTCCCAAAAACCCTCAATCATTACCCCACTTAAATTCCTAAACTGGATCATACGCAGGATTAGCTCCCATGCTAAAAGGAATAAAATATGTCATCATTTAAATAAACTGAACCCTGATATATATGCCTACTTCAGAAAACCCACACATCAAGCTCTAATGACCATAGATTACATTCACCAAAATTCAGTCAACTTTTCTCTGCTCCCTACAATTCAAGGCAAAGAGCTGTACCCATACTGAGTCATGAGAAAGTCCCATTGACTCATAAATCAACCATTATTTACCCAGATTTAAGATTCATTATCATTAACACAGATCTTACCATAGCAAATATCTATGGACCTAACATAGATGACCCCCTTTTTTTCAGATTTTTTACATTCTTGTACGATCTCACAGATTCTAAAATCATCACTGTATGAGATTTTAACACAGTTCTTAACCAAACAATAGACTGAGCAAAAACAACATGCAGAAATGGCAATCCACTGAGACAATAAAACAGTATATGGAGGAGTTAGCGCTTGGCGACAGTTGGCGTATAAATAATCCAACAGTAAATGAATATTCATATATTTCACTGCCACATCACTCATTCTCCTGCATTGACTTTTTCCTCACTAGTAACTCAATTACACCGGACATAACTGATACTTCAATCCATTCAATTGTAATAAGTGACCATGCCCCATCTCCTTGGTTCTCCACAGTAAGCAATTTTACAAACAACCTTCCAGATGGTGCTTTAATGTTTCACTCCTCAGAGATCCAGACTTTGACAGGTTCTTAAGGAGAGAGTGGGCATCCTTCATGGACACAAATGACTCTCCGAACAGCTCACCAACATTACTCTGGGAAACCGCAAAAACAGTAATACGGGGGAAATTAATCTCTTACTCATCAGGAGAAAAAACGAAAAAGAATATGAACACAACCTGGAACCAGAAATCAAACAACTCTCACAGAGAAGAATCTTAATAAATTAGAACTGACTGATACAGTAACATATTTTTACTTCACAAGCTATGACACAATCACTTCGAATATAATAATAAATCAGAGAAATTTCTTGCAAAACAACTTCAACAAAAGAAAGAACACACACTATACCATCTACAAAAAAGTCATTGGGGATGACCCTCATCTCACCAAAAGAGGTAAACAATACCTTTTAAATACTCTACTATGAATTACATACATCAGAACCAGACCTGATGGTACAAACAATTTTCTTAATAACATAGACCTTCCAACACTGACTAAAGACCAAGTAGAATCATTAGACAAACCATTAACACTGGAAGAATTCCACAGAGCACTTATGCATATAACTTCCAATAAAACAGAGACATTTAGACATTTTTGGCAAACCATATAAACCATATTTTTTTTAGAATGACCCAAGAAATTAAGCAATCTGGCAGAATCCCACCTCATATGAACACTGCTAACATTAATACTGAAACCCAACAAAGACTCCACCTGCCCTTCCAATTATTGCCCTCTGTCTTCAATTAATACAGACATTAAAATCATCAGCAAAGCACTATCCTCTAAATTAGAAAATGTCACTCCATCAATAATACATATTGATCAAACCGGATGAATACAAGAACTCACGAAAATTATTCTACATAATTCACCAGGTAACTAACGAGTCTAACAAGTGGCTTCATTAGATGCAAACAAAGCACTCTCTTCTACTCTCTTTGCCATCTTCATCAAACTCCTTGCTGAAGTTGTCTGCCAGAGCCACGGCATTAAAGGCATACAATCTACTAATGCAAACCATAGAATGAGCCTATACGCAGATGACATATTTCTTTACTTACAGAACCCAAAGGTCTCATTACAAGAAACCATTAGCCTTTTTAATAGATTCTCTAATATCTCAAACTACTCCATCAACTGGTCCAAATGAACAGTGTTACCAATTTCCAAAAAGAGTTGGAATCCGGCCGCCCTACCATCACATATCCCTCTTTCAACATGCACCATAAAATACGATACGTATGGCTTAATATTTCCCCCAAGCTGTCAGAGCTGGTACCTTTAAACTTATCAACACAATAGAAGACGACATCAACAGATGGATGAAACTACCAATCTCATCAACTGGAAGAACTGCATCACCTAGATTAAAACATTACCAAAAGTAAATAACCTTTTTTTGAGTGATTCCAGAGCACTCACCACCTACATATTTTAAATCTTTAGATACAGCAATGATATAATATGTATTGGAAAAACAAAAAGTCTTGGAGGTCTTGAGGCACCAAATTTTCTCAAACATTTCCTGGCTAACCAATTACAAATTGTACATAAATGGATCCATGCTACTAAACATTTCTACCCCTGGTTATATATTGAACAACATGTAGAACTTGATATTTCACAATTGCCATTCATCAACACCACCATAAAAAGCCACTAAGGCTTCAAAAACATTACTATAACCACAGCTTGTTGGAAAGCCCACAAAATCCTGCGCTTAATCCTGTGCTTAACACAAGTATCTTGTAAATACAACTCACTATGGAACAACCCGGAATTCCTTCAAGATAAAAAAACACTCAACACAGAGTGGAAGCATAGAGGTATCACGTGGCTTCAGCACATTATACAAAATTCAGCTTTCATCACCTTTGAAGCACTTGCCATGTATGGCATAGGCCAGGAATCATTTCTCCAATACATACAACTCAAATCAGTCATTGCACATAAAGTCAATCCGAAACAAAATAATCTCCAACCGTCTGCTCTAGCCGAAGAAATTGTAATTAGAGCCAATTCGCAATGCCTTACTTCATTAACAAAACAGCAAGTCACAGCACAGCTCAACACAACATTGTACTACACAGCACTACAGTGTACATACTGTACATACTCTGATTTATCTCTCTCCTTCCAATGTTTTACCCTGAAAAGGGGGTTCAACTCTATCACCCCTCTCTTTCTTTAATTTTTATTTTCCTTTCCTTTCTTTTTTTCTTTGTTTTTTGTTTTTTATAACTTCCTAGTCCCTCCCTTGTTACATGGTCTGTATGCTATGATTTTGTGATTATTATTTTTCTTATTATTTAATTAATATTATTTTCTTGACTGTTCCAACACCACTGTTGTTTCTTTCTATTTTTTTGAATTGCCATCACTCCCCCCCCCCTCCCACTTTGTTTATTACTTTGTTGTTGTTACCTAGGCCTTATTTATCTTCCTACACACCAAATCTTTCCTTTTTCTTTCTCTCTTCCTCCTTTGTTTCCCATTCTCCTTCTCAATCTTTCACTCCAGACATATGATCCAATTTCGTAAGCCAATTAATGAATGAATGCAGTGGCACAACCAGCCACCTCTCCAAGGAAAATCTCCCATAACCCTGATGATGGTGGTGATAATAACAGTAATAAGAATTATTGTTGCCTTATAGTTGCTATTATTAGTTATGTGTGTATATACATATATGCAGTATGTGTATATGTATTTATACATATATTTATGTATGTGTATGTATGTATATGTGCATACATATATTTATTTTAACCTCTTCTCTTCAAACTCTTCTATAATTCTACATTTTTATCAATCTTTCTATCTTTTTTGTAGTGATTTTTTTCCGCTCCTTTTCCATCTTTTATTCATTTATGTATTTTGTTCTGCCAACTACTCACCCTTACTGACAATCTACATTCTCTACATATTAATACACGATTACACTCACAACATACTTGTAACCGCACAGCATAGTCTGCCCTCCTTTGCATCTTTTGTCACCCCAGTCTTAACCTATACATAGGTCTAATGTAACATTCTGGTATAGGGGAAAAATGCTCAGGCTTGTTTGTATTTCTTTAAAACAATGACAATTGTCTTCAGCGGCACTAAGCCCAGGATGCAGCAACAGTGCAATATAGTTAACACGCAGATAGCGGAAGGGAAGGAGAATTCTGATGGCAGGCTTATGCCCACAGCCTACTTCCTGTAAGTCAGTCTAATTTTGTTCTAATGTTACTCTCTGTTTTTATGTTCTGTCGTGACAACCCAGTCCAACCAGCACCTCTATTAAGTTCTGTCACTCATGTTTTATCATGTTGCACTAATAAAGTGGAAAAAAAAAAGTTTAGCTCTTCGAATTAGTTTCTCTCTCTCACTCCAAGCAGCAGGGTGGAAGTACAAGAGTTTCAAGAGCTTGAAGAGACACAATTGTCTGCTCCAAGGATCTCTTTCAATACTCTCCTTGCAAAAGCAACTTGCATGAGTAACTTTACTGAGTTTATCAGCTCTGATGCCATGCTTAACCTGCTGCTAATTTTAGCCTACTCTGCTTCCTAGGGAGTGAGAGGAAGCCAATATTATCAATAGCATGTAACCTCAAAGCTGGACATAGGGCAGCCAGCTTGCTGTGCATAGAACATCATGTACTCCAGTGACAGAAACAGAAGAAAATGTGAAAGCTTTTGATACTGCATGCTCAACAACTGCAGCACAGTGACTGGTAGGCTGGGGATGATGTTCTATATCTTCTACAAACCCAATGTACCCAGTGTTGAAATAACAAGGGGTAAAGTCAAAAGTAGCATTCTGGTAAGTATAGGAGTACTTGCCCAAATGGTTCTGTTACAGTACCCACATTTTAGAGGCTTTTGGCTGAAGGGAGCTTTTTATTTTTACACCATTCACAGATATTTTGTGATCTCAGTAACACTGGTTAAATTGTTACTTAGACATTACAGCATTTCTAATCTCCACTGAATTTTAACTCAGGGTAGGGGCTCCATTTTCTAATTTATTAGTCTATTAGATTTGTTCGCCATTTCACTTCACTGTTGTAGTGAAAGATGACATAACTGGCACCTTCAAGACCTATTTGCTGCTTGAAATTTCTCCTGTGGCAGGCACTGGGCTTCTCAAAATTACCGTGTAGTGCTGGCTTTCCATCTATCAATTATTAATGTGTCTATGTTCTGCTGGAGACCCTCTTACTTGAGGGATGTGCTGTCTCAGTATTATGGTTATTATCTGCTTTTTGACTCATGGAACTCTTTTGCTATTCAGGAGAGTCACCTAGAATTGGGCGAGAGAGACCCAAGACCATGTGGTAATTGACAACGCAATAAAGGTGAGGCCAGGAAGATGATAAATTGAAGATGTTAAATTGAGTCAATAACTTCATACATATCTCATGAGCAGCCTGACTTATAATTCGGTTTTACAGATCATATTCCTTTTACAGTGTAGTAGGATGGCATCAACTGTGGTAACATGTGAGCTTGTTTTAAAGTTTTCAAAAAGTGTGAATATCAAACTGAGGCATTTCAATACATCCACCTACCTCCTACCAAATTTGAGACTGGAAAGTGATTATATTTGAGCTATTCCTTCCTCTCTGACAAAGAAATATCCCTAATCTGGGAATGACTAAAATATACAGTGCACTAAGACACAACAAGTAGCTTATATAAGCCAATTATGAACTCCTCTTACAATATGTTACATGCATAGTGAAAATACCACAAATTGCAGCCACTGTGACACATGACAGCATATGAAAGTATAATATCTCATAATAATAAACCATCTGCCTTACTCGGTAGCTCCTCTGCAGAAAAAAATATTTATTGTTTGTTGAAACAGCCTTTATAAGCCAATGTTTATGTTCAGTGGCAGAGCAGGAGGAAGCTCTGCTTGTAGCACAGTGAAACGTGAGGGTGTGGATGTCAGGGTGGTGGATGAGTGTACAAAGGGTTTCGTTCATAAATCCCTAAACTTCATCAAATGTTACAGTTGCCCAACCTTAACAATAATTTGCCACAAACAAGCTATTTGCCCAATCATAGCCAAGTAGTTTAAGATACCCAAACTTAACTGCAGTGTTAATTTCGTCAATGACAACTACCATTTTTCATGATGACAATGAGACTATAACTAAATAAAAAGTAACCACTGAAAATAAGAACTATGACGGAATGTGTTACATTTTTCGTCAACAAATAAAAACAAAATGATGATGTGAAAGACAGGCGAATGGACATATGAACTAATTACTTTTTGAATGTAATGTCTTATTCACCGACCTGCATGCATCTGCAGAATCCTGGAGGAATCATACACTGTGGCTCCTGATTAGTAAAACAGTATCCTCCGCTGCCCAAAAATATCTGTTGTTCAGAGGTTGATAGCTGCTTGGCCTGTTGCACTACCGTTAATAAGAAGCAGCTTGCATCCAGTAATGATCTGTCTCTGTCAGTAATGTTATCTGACATTACTGGTTCTTGGAAGAAACTGATTTATAGACTACATTCATCTACAATAGTTTCTGCTGACTAAAACCAGATCTAAAAAGAATATACATTTTCGTTAAATTACTAAGACTTAAACAAAATAAAAATCAGGTTCCAAAGTTAACACTGCTAAACTGTCCCTTAAACAAACTTAAATTGTAGCTGTGGCAGAAATCTCACATAGGTTTATTTTGGAATGCGCTGACAGACTACCAATTATGAGGTAGGTTTGAGAACGTGTTGTCAAGCTCAATATTTCCTTTTCCCAATACTGGCTTGTTAAACTCTGAGCGTCTTTCCCAGCTGAACTTATGTACAGTCATAATCATGGATCATACAAGGTCATAATGTTTCTACAGTGAAGAAGCCTTCCCTGAATCATTGGGGATTTTGAGATGCTCCCTTTAGCAAGTTTTTGCTTTACTTCATCCATTACTGATCGTTAGGCTAATACAACACATCGGCTACGCTCTGCCTCACTTTGTCTTTTCCTGCTGGGCATAATATGTCCTACTTGGAACATATGACACACATGGATGCAGACCATTGGCAAAAAGAAAGAGAGAGCTATTTCTTTAAAAAGGATATTTGAAAATAACCAAACCTGAACGTGACCCGAGGCTGGAGTGCACCAAAACCCCCCAAACCTGATACTGTTGGGGCCACCGGGCTCGGGTCAGTTTGCAGAACTGTACTGCAGTGGTAATGATGATCCATTGTGGGCATCTGTGGTTGAAATAGTGCAAATGGACACCTTCTGGAATCCAAAGAAACTGCGTTGATATAGATCTGTAAGATAAGGAGGGCAAAAAATGACTAGTCTATTTCTTTGCTCAAATCTTAAGACAGAAAGCTTTCAAACTCTCTCCCTGCAGAGTTACTTTTAAGCTGGTGCACTATTGTACCTCAGACATGGCCTACACAAGTCTAATCCTGAGGTTTGGAGGAAAATTGTTCCTCTGGTGGATTGTATGGGCCTCACTCTACAGGTTTGCGTATATTTTTCACCTCTGCAACATTTTCACGAATATATCTATTATCGTATAGATATTCTTTCTAGAGCTGCAGGAAGCACTGCAGGGAAACACTGCTCTCCTGTAGCCTTTTCCTCAAGATGAAAGCACTACTCGGCTACCACTGCTGTTGCCTTGGAAACCTGGTCACTCTCACTCTTTTATCCACACTCTTCACCACTCGCTTCATTAAGTGCGTTGCTGCTGGCAATTAGAATAAAACCAGCGGCAGGGCTGGCTGTCTTGAAATGCAGTCTCCAGTTAAATACTTTCAAATAGCAATGTTTCTTCAAGCTACATCTGCTCTCTATATAATAAACCATGCACCTGGGAGCTATGCTTCTAAAAGTCTGCACTATGGTTGCTATACCGATGAATGACTTCAAAATCCATGTCTTTTAGTACCGTGAATAAAAAATGTAACATGGATCAGACGCTGCCTTGTTATTGGGATGCTTTTTCAAGCCTGTTCTGCGCTCAAATAAGCAAAACAATGTTCCAGACATTGTCACGGTTAGTTCACAGGAGGAGAAAAATGCCTGAGCGATCAATCCAAATCTGCATCCTCGTGTGTACACTACTATTTCAAGTACTGGAGAGAGACAGAGCAGTTTTTTTTTTTTTGCTCATCCATTCAAGGCCATTTCTATATAAATGATTTATATCAGATATATACTTTGAGCGAATGATGGTTACAAGTCTTTAAGTCTGATCACACTCAGCAATTTCTATTACTGCCCAGCATTTTTACTTTGATTAACTGAGGATGTTATTACTGCATTAAAATTGATGAAGTAAATTTAAGTGAATCATCATTACAGAACGTTTGCTTTAAGTGAGTAAGTACTCTTGAGAAGTGCACTTGGTATGTTTCATGTACAGCATTATCATTAATTTAATCTTGCCCGTCAGTTGCTCTCACACATACCAAAACCAGAGAAAATGTGTATCAGGCGGCACTTAAAGCAGTGCAACCTCTCCCTACTCAGCTGAGCCTGTGAAGCTTTGCATCACTCATTTAACACTCTATTACGTCCCACCTGAGCACCCTCTCAGTCATTAGTGAATTACCTACAAGCTATCCATTTGCATTGACAGACCTTTTGTAATCGAGCGACAAGCCCTCAAACAGACTCAGGTCAAGCGTGATTGCTGATTTCAGAACAATTTAAGGTGCATGCAGTCTTAAACATTGCAGTTACCCATAAAATCTCACAGTATCAGACCAGCTATCTTAAAAACAATTTATTCAACCCTTCTTTTGGGTCATTTTCATCGTTCGAAGACATGGACCAACTGTGGCTATAGAAAAACTGAATGAATCTATTAAGACGCAGAAGACAGATTCACTTCCTGACATATCTACTCCACAAAACCCTTTAGCCGTCCACAGAATCATCACATTTCAGTTCTTCTATGAAAAAAATCTGAAAATAAATTTCAGAGTTTATATAATCTCTTTAATAAATCTCTGTCTAAATAGAGCCAGTGGCTGCGAGTGTTTCAAAATTAATTCAAACGATGAGGCACGCTGCCACCAAGATCGAGGACTTGTTATGATGGGACACCACTGAGTGAGATTGAATTTTTAGTTTGTTGTAATGATTTTTATTTTACAAGGCAAAGACATAATGACTGTGAGGTTAGAGGACAGACGGTTTGCTTTAATCAGGGATGTCAATATAAAAACACACATCTCTTCAGTACACAGTGGCTACATTTGATTTTTTTATTTTAATTATGTCAAAAGTAATTGGAACAGAGCAAAAATCTTCTTGTGCAATTACCTAGCTGTGAAGCCCCAACATCTACTTTTCTTCGCAGGAGTGTTGCTTTTCAAAGAATTCCAATGGGAACTGATTTTTGACTTGTGCTCTATGTTGCTTGAGGGTGGTATGTAGTATGTAGTTGGGAGGACAGGCTGCTCATCTTGATGGTTTTCTCCCTACAAAACAATCCTATCAACACTATAAAATAAACTAACATGATAACTTCCCGTGATGCTAATGCTCTCTGATGACAAAATCATCACCTGCTTAGTTTAAAACCAAATGTGCACATGTGTGAACGCTGTGCAATTAGTTTGTTTTACAGCCTCAGTTCAGTTTTTACACATAAAAAAACCTTTTTAATTAAGTACTGTCATTGGCACACTGAAACACATTTTTGGGCAATAAAATCCAGTCATGTGATATTTGTTACACTGACAGGATGAAAGTTGTCACATCAATGCAGGTAAAATCTATTACATTAATGGGAACTGCATTATAGTAGAATTATTATTATTATTCCACCATAAGCTGCAAATTCCTATTACATGAGTGGTTTATGACTTTAATGGGAAATTGAAACATCAACAGTTTTAACGGTGTATTATGCACATACATCATTCTTAAAAGCCGGCATGATAATCGAGGCTGCATGTTTTTTTTTTTTTATCATTCATTCATTTGACAGTAGGTAGCTCCATTATTCACTACAAAATCTCCAATTTCCACATAAAGGGAAGAGAAATCTACACTACAGTAAATGAATAAAACAACTTTGTTTCCTTTGACATGAGCCAAGCCTTGTCCACAGGTACCAGCGAGCCCCCTGCACCTCTCCCTCATGCACCTGCTGGCTTTCAGGGTCGGGGCTGACGAGTTAATGCGGCTCAGGTGTTGTAATTGAAGATTGCCACCAGCTGGTTGTGGTGTAGCTTGGCAGGGCAGAGCAGAGAGGAGCTGGCTGTGGGGCTGAACAGGTGAGCGGCGCTTCAGTGCTGCTGGCCTCTGTTCACAATAAGCCCCTTGTTCATGGAGAGGCACTTGTGTCTCCAGGCACCGCATGCACATAATAGCTCTAACGGTAAAATAAAAAGAAAAGAAAGAGCGCTTCATTGAATATTAATTTGAATCTGAAGATGCTCTAAAATTAAAACCAACTAACCTCATTAGCATCATCTTGTTGAACATTTGAAGTAGAAAGAGAATGGAGCCAAACTATCAAACAGTATTTCATTGTCCAAATACGTTCTGGGCTGACTTTAGCACCAAATATTCACTTAGTTTAATGTAAACCACCCACACGCTCAGAGGCATCTGGGCCAGTAGTGATCCGTATTAGGATAAATCAGCCCAAACTCTACACGAGCTCTCTGCTATAGCCAGGAACAGCTTGCATACTACTTCTTTGTAGCCTTAAAGGATACATTTAATGCTTCCTATTTACATCTCTAAACCAGATAAACATGACATTTAAGCAGTATTCTAATAAGCCACCACTACAGGTCCAAAAGGAATTAACACAGTTTGCATTCGCCTAAGATGTATTTAGCATATACATAGATGTCTTCAAGATGTCTAAACTACATTAGCAGTTTCTCCCTTCTCCCATACTCATTTCCATTAGCAGCCTAAGCTGTGCATTTATAATATCTACTACTCTCTGCAATAACTAATAAAATTGTCTCAACATCAGAGGTCATGGTGGGAGTTTCGTTTTCTTCTCAAGTGCCCACTTGAATTTCGGTTATATATACTGTCAGAGCTCCAGCCAAATCTATTACAGACACGCACATATGGTTATAAAATCCATTCGTGTTTCATTAAGACCTGAATTTTTTTCTTTAATGTGAATAAGTGAAAACTGTCCAAAAACAATAATGAGCATATCAATAACATGCATTATGCAACTGCGACTAATCTGGAGTAGGCAGGCACACAAGAGCATGTAGTGTACATGCTTGCAAACACAAATACCCATTTTCTTCATCTTTTTATTAGGCCTCTTTTAGCTGCTGTTGCCAGAGGGACATAAAATATGTGAGCAAAAAGAGAGCAAATAGTATCTTGCCCAGTGAAATGCTGCAGGGAGAGAAGTTCAGCTTCTGTGGTTATGGGACAGTTTGTGTATCCACTGGCATTCCCTGCAGCTCTCAAGAGATTTGAAATTGATCATTGCATTTACACACTGTGGCACCTGGGTGGGGATGGGTGTAAGCCAGCACCTTATGCCTCTCAAACAACTACAGTGGCACTGCACCGTGAGGGGCAGCAGCACTCTGTAGAGAGACAAGTCAATAAACAGTTACTTGGGCCAGCAGTTGTTTGTCAACTGCAAGGAAAAAACATTTTTGAGAGTGATGTTACCCAGTTCAAACCAGGTAGAGATTGGAATGGAAAGGAAACTTAAGTGATTGGAGGATGGATTGGAAGAGGTACGTGTGGCACTTACTACTTGGAGTAATACGAGCTGCTGTAAAGAACCGCAAAAGGGACCAGAATAGGCTCTTCACAAAAGCAGGGGGTAAATGAAGACAGGGGCAGGCAGGGGCCATGAAATATGCATGTTTGTCCTGAAGTAGAAGAGGTATAAACAAGGTATAGCCTTAACAAGATACCAATAAAGACTAAAAACAGGTAAATAAATAAATGTTGTCCATATAATATGCTGAAGATTCAAAAGCGTGCTCATCGCTGAAGGACAATGAAGGAGAGGAAAGAAGAACACAAATAGGTCAAAATATCAGAGCGTGTTCATTCATTAAGATTCAAGATTTACCGGCAAGAGAAATAGCATGACACATGCAAAGTCATGTGTAAGAATGGAAGAAATCTCACAGCAAATGAAATGTTAAACAAGAGCAATGTGTAGAACACTGTAAAGCCTGAGGGCATTACAGTCTGTTGTTGGAAGATAGTCTTGGCTTATTATATTTTACAGGCTGTGATTTATAATTAAATATTAAGTCTAATTAGCGGAATCTTTCTTGGTGAGTAATTCATTGCAGCAGAGTAACCTTCAGCAACTTCAAATGCTAGCTTTAGTGTAGATCTAGTGTAAAAATCTCAAATTCATCGGCGAAATAGAAAGTACAGTAGTAGCTCTCACAAGTTATTCTGTTCACTGCTTGTATCATCATGCCTGGTGCATCGCCTGCAATGTAAAAGAGTTTCTAGGTATTTGACAGAGAAAGCTGTTTCAGCATTTGAGGTGTTTCATTATGTTTAACTAAAAAAGTAAGAAAGCTTGTTAGGGAGTTTTTTCGGAGGAATATTAGCTTTCCTTCCATTAGTCCTTGTAATAGTTCTAAAGTGCAGAGTTCACAGCCCAATCATCTGACACTTAAAACTAATCACCTGCCTCATACAATCCGTCAACTTTTTATAGAGGCCTCTAGGTGATAGAATAATTGGTTGTGGTTCACTTTCTTCCAGGAGGGAGATGTTGTAGTTCCTTTTTGTTTTATACGCCTTCTCTTTCTCTGAGGGTATTTAGGTTTAGGTGACAGTGGAATCTTGTGCGAAGCAGAAACACCCAGTGATATTTATGCAGGCAGCAAGTTGACTTTGCTGAATGGTGGGAGCCAACTGTCACTTGAGCAGATCCAAATAATTGATTGGCTCATTATCCTAACGCCATATTATCTCTGTGTGAGACTTTATCTTATTTGGTTGCAGCAACCTTTTATTTCACCAGGGGTTTTATTGCCAAATTAATTTGTGGGTGCTTACCAATCTCATAACTAACACACTGCACTGTTTAAACACTGCAGAGTTTGTTGATAATCCAATGATGAGTTTGAAAGTGTCAATGTTTAACATTAGACTTAAATACTGGTTATTTTGAGCTGGAAAAAAAAAAGTCCAGGAGGCTTTGGATTTCACAGTTTTTGAACATTTTACCAACAACATTTATTGACTAGCACTATCTGTGCTCAGATGCACTTTCAGTGGGGATCAATATTACATAGTAGCAAAGTGTATATTATCAATTTACTCAGGACCTTTTAGATGCTGTTTGCTTACTTATTACAGTACACTTCTACCCTAAAGAGCAGTCAGTAGAAACATATTGATGTTATTTCTATATTGTGTAAAAAATCATTGTGCATATTACACTGTTTCATGTTTGCAGAGCTCCCTATCAAAACCTTTTATTAGTCCATCACTCTCCACACATACACACATATACCTACTGTACAGTAATCACTAGCTGACTGTTATCCTTACGAACAGCTAACCTCCTCCCCTGAAGTGACAGAATGTAACCTTTAGGAAGAACTGACCCATCTCCTCAGGGAGAGTCAGTGTAGACAGCATATTCACAGCGACCAAGTCTTTTAAGAGACAGCCGAAAGGGCACCGGCTTGTTGAGGGGGATACGCACACAGCTCACGGATGTCAAACCCTTGGAGCTTTGCCTGTTCACCGCTTGATAATTGGTCATCTATCTACTCTCCTGTGATCACCAGTTTAGTTCCAGCTCCGTGGCTCAGTCATTTATTTCTGGTCTCACTGCTGCTTGTTTGTTTCCAGTTGTGTAGTCAGCTGTTTACTTCTGGTCCGATGGTCAGAAATTTATTTCTGGTGCTGCGGTCAGTGGTTTACGACTGGTTTCAAGGACATTGCAGTAGATGTGCAGTGCTGCAGCCGTTTTCTGCCTGATTTTATTAATTGGCTTTAGACTTATTTAATGCAGTGGAAACATTGTGTTTTGGTCATATATCCTAAAGAGAGAGAGAGAGAGAGAGAGAGAGAAGAGAATGCAATTTCTCTGAAGAAGTTGCAGTGGGGTTGCTGGCTGCTGAAAAGCTGACGCTGAGCTAAACTGCATTGCTTGAAAAGCTGGAAGCTGGTCTGTATTGCTTCATGTATAGCTGGGAGCTGAACAGCATTGATTGATAAATGGCTGGGAGCTAAACTGCATGGCTGGCTTAACTACTGTATGTATGAAGAGACGAATTGGAAAAATAGGAAAGAGATAAAGGGGGCAAAATATAGTGTAAGCAATGAAAGGTGTTGAGATGAGAGTTATAGTGTAAGGACTTATATGAGCTTAAGTGTACGGAGAAGGAGTTGAGGTGTCATTTAAATTGTCTTAGTTGGAATAAGGATAAACCATCAGCTGAGGGCTAAGCCCTATAAGCACTCCCGTGTACTAGGAGGAGTTGAATTGTGTGTGTGCGTGTGTGTGTGTGTATAGAAAAAAAGTTGTTGAGATTTTTATTTTTTTTTGCGAAAGTCGTCAGTGCTCATGAAACCTGCTGTAAGCTCTGTTAGTTTTTGGGGTTTTTGTTTTTATTTTTTAAACCCAACATACTCCATGCCCCCCAGTTAGCTCTTGTTTCCATCTGGGGGCTTTTATTTTAAAAATCCTGTGTGTGTGTGTGTGTGTGTGTGTGTGTGTGTGTGTGTGTGTGTGTGTGTGTGTGACGTCAGATAAGAATCCACCAACTGTAGTTAACTGCGGAGTGACTCCTGGCTCAGACTCGTCACATAATAGGTTCATCTCTATTATGTGAGACAGGACTCGACCTCCAGCTCACTACTCAAAGGACTAAATGATGAAACAATTTGTTTTAGCAATGAAAGGAGTTGAAATAGTAGTTACAGTTAAAAATGTCCCACTGTCTGTAAATAACACCTCTATTGTGCTACCTTGAAACTGCTGTAAGATACAATATGTAGCAGGACTTTCACAGAAATGTCAATGCAGTGGTTGGTAAACGCCACAAATCTCAATCAGCTGTGTGTCCCCAACTTCAATTAAAGGTTGCCATGGTGATGGTAACTGCTGAGATTATTACTCAGAACCATAATTCCTATCACCTACATTTTTATATTGAGTGAGAGAGGGGACTCTGCTGAACACGTTGCTGTAAAATATGTGTTTGTGCTGTCAAAAATGTGGGTAATAGAGCGAGCTAAAGAAGTCCCTTTTTCTGTTTTTCTCCTGAAATTTCTGGTCTCAGTTAACATTGGAGTCAATGGGGCAGCTGGATGGCACTCCTGTCACTTTGAGACTCATAGCGCATAATGTGTGAGTCAGTTTGCTCAGCTAGTTACATTGTTTGAAAGGGATTTTTCTACGTTTTGATGAAAAGATGATGCATGAAGAGTGAAAATTGTGGGAGAAGTTGAAGATATATTTTTTAAGAGCAGTTTAACAGTTTAACCTCGCTCTGCGTGTGATGTCACCCACTCTAACTCTGAGCACTCCATTCATTAATTTGAATGGGGGAAAGTTTCCGAAAATCATCAAATATTTCGGAAAGTATGAAATATTCAAACACTAAAAGTATGCCTGACAATGTCCTCAATAACCTGAAACATTTTGAAGTTTGAATGAAGTTTCTACATTGAAGTGTTGAAGTAGTTAGGTGCCAAAAAACGAAGAAATGGAATAAACACATTCCAGAGAAACCAAGAACATATTGCTGTTGCCCAGCAATCCCACCAACAATGTTTGTGCTATATATTTGGATGATGTTCTAATGTCTGTAAATGTACATACATGTTGTAATTTTTTTGCTTTCATGCCAGCACATGTGCACATCTATATATTCTTTTAAGAGTGTGTGTCCTTTCAAGTACCTGCCCAGTTGAAACTGAGAAATGGAAATCGAAAAGTAGAGTGTATAGAGAAGTTTTGTTGCTGTGTGTGTGTGTGTGTGTGTGTGTGTGTGTGTGTGTGTGTGTGTGTGAAATGAGGTTGAGTGGGACACCCTTATGCACAATATTGAATGGAGCCATGGGAGCAGAGTGGGATCATGGCAGGATGAGTCAGCTCCGTAAATGCAGAGAGAGAAGTAAGTAGTAGCTTACATATTGACTGGAGATGGTGTTGATGTCTCTGGTGAAAAAGATATGAGATCTATATATACCTTGAAGCCCTTTGAGAATCTCAAGAATGCAAACTGCTGGTTAATCAGTGATGGAGATCTCCAAATTGGCAGTCTCCTAGAAAATACATTTGGGGTGAATGTCGCTCCTGCATGAGAAAAAAATATTGATCAACTGGTACCTAGATATTGCTCTCTTTTAGTAAGCAAGTTTATTAAGCCTACTGCTTTAAAATCACTGTGGGGAAAGATTTCAATGTTTCATTTACAGATAATGATTAGTTCATCTTATAAGAATTCCAAAATGGTTTCAAGGGAGTTAAGGGCTACATTCATTCACTTTACAATCATTAACCAGTTTAACTAGACTCAATTTGAGAGAGAATCCCAAGTGAGGAAGGCACTTTTAGGCGTATTCTCTCTGTGATAGTTTGCTGATAAAGGTTTTAGTTACCAATTCAGGATTGTTTTGAGAGGGCTGTGGGTATAAAATATCCATACTCATCCAGTTTCTATGTTTCAGGTAGCCCAACCCCTCAGTACTTTACTTTCACATGAGACACACTTAAGGTCAGCTGGACATTAGTTTAAAGCGGCTATGATCAATATTTGGCTTTATATTACGGCCTGCAATATACAGTGCCTTACAGTGTAATTTTTTGTACCTATACAGTACTTACAGATGCTCACATGTACTGTAGGTACAGGGGAACAAAATGTGAAGTTAAGGAATATGTATTTGTTTATTTAATTGGGACAGAGCATGCTAATGAACATCAGTATAAAAATACAAGATGTAAACATGCCAGAGTTAGCGAGAATGCTAACTTACATCCATAGTCTCTAAGCATGTAACAAAAACAGAAACATTACAAGTATAGTAGCAAATATACAATACACAAGTAGAAAACTAAACTAACTTCAAACCATTTAAACTTGCATCTAAGACCAAGCAGACCTAACGCAAAAAAACACAGGCAATAGCTATACAAAACAAATCTATAGCGTCCCCTAACAACAGCTCCACGGAAGACAGTCTCGTGACGTGCGGACTGTAATCTAAAGCGTCACCCACTATTTTTTATAATCATCATCTATCTATGAATAGATGGAATAACTGTGTAATTTGAAAGGTGTCTCTCATGGTGACCAGGCTGCAGTTCCATTCAGCTCTAAGGAGCTTTTAAAGATATATTTTTGGGGGCATTTTTCCCTTTATTATTTAGTGACAGCTGAACAAAGGCAGGAGAGAGAGAGAGAGAGGGGATGACATGCAGCAAAGAGCACAAGCTGGAATCGAACCCCGGCCGCTGCAGTAAGGACTCAGCCTTAATGGTATGCACTCTACCAGGTGAGCTCATTGGTTTGGTTTTCTTCTCTGCAAATGTACTATTTTTGGTTCTCTCTCTCCGTTCCCATAGCATAATTTTTGTCCACAGTAGGCAGCTGCCTTCAAGGAAAAAGCTCTAAAAACCAACTGTAGGTTACCTGCGCAGCACCAAACAGCAGACAGACAAAAGTTAGCAACTAGCTGGTGAACACAGTGGAGCATTTAGAAGCTAAAAAGCCAGATATTTCCCTCAGGATTTGGGAAATAGAGCCAAAAAGGACGGTGAATATTGGACTTATAATCATCAGGTGAGACTTTCTTCTTAGCATTCTAACATCTATTCTAAGAAATGGTGTGTGTCTTGATTGTACCACTTGCAGTAACCTCCCACTTTAGTATTTCTGTTAATATGTTTGTACAGTATGTGTCATAAACTTAAATCATGGTATTCATTATTATGTCAAGTTATGAATTACACACCCTGTAATTCATGATTCTATGGTTACACACCATATAACCATAGATTCACGGAGGCAACATATTTAATGGAGAGGAGTGGTAGTTTTCTGGTTTAATTAACAGTTTAAGAGTCAAGACAAATCAAACTTTAAAGGGATTACATGACACTATTATTACAATGTAAAAACAGTTTTGAGGATTGAGTGCATTTGGCTACTATTTGTACAGAAATAAGTGAGGGGTTTATGTTGGTTTTCAGTTGCTATGTTGTGCCTTCCCCAGCTAAACCTAAAGAGCACAAAACGGCAGCTATTGTGCTAAGACATTTGAAAGCAGTAGAAAGCAGCGTAACATTTGATGCCAAATTGCCCGATTTGTATTGACATTTTCCTTTAGTGTGCTCCCCTTCACATGTTGTTACCACTGATGTCATAGAGAGCCATTAAAATGCCAAATGGGTGCAGGCAGGAAAATACCTGCTTGTGTCCAATGAGACTGTCACTTTACAAGGTCACTGAGCTTGATCTGCTCTGGTACAAAATTAGGGACCTCTGTATCATGAAAATTAAATTGACAGGAAATTCATTCGCTAATGAAACAGACAAAAGGACTAATCACTTGTTATATAAAATGTCGCCCATAGTGATTTAAAAAATACACCGTCCATCTCTGGCTTTCTTTCAGCTATAATGAAGTTTCTCATTCAGTTGAGTGATCTCACTTTGAAAACCCTTTTTTTTCAAACATACCTAATTAGACTTCACAACCTCTCACTGTCGATCTTGTCTAATTAAAGGTCTCTCATCCTTCCCCTCACCTCATGTGTCTCGTACTCGTCAAGTAAAGGTCTCACTCTCTCCCTTTTCTTTCTCCTCCCAGCTAAATAAACCCACTTCCTCTCCTTTCCCCCAGCATTCACGTCTTTAGTAAATTAGAAAATCCGTAATTGAATATCACTCTCTCCCTCTCTAGGCTTTAAGCATTCTATCTGCTCCTTCAACACACCTCTCACCTCAGTTCCCAGCCAATAGGGTTTTCTTGCTTGTTTACTTCCTCCCTGCAACTCTAAAGCTCTTTTTTGGAATCGAGCCTATTCCTTTAGATGTTTAAGATCTCAGCATCTCGTCTGTTTCCTGTATCGCTGCTGAATGTTCTGGTTGCCTCTCAGGAGGCCTCTCTTTTGTTGCCCTAGACATATGGGACGCAAATCTGTTCAATGAGGGAAGCTGAAGCCTCACATCTTATCTTCTCCATAGTGTTTGCCTGTTGAAGTATAGCCTGCACAACAACAGAGTGAATGTAAAATGTGTTTTTCTTTCAATAATTCTGTAATTGTACATATGTCTTGAGAGGGCATGGCATTAGGCTTTGCATGCCCATTGAATATGTAGAAACAGAACCAAATTACAAATTTTGTACATATCATCTTTGTAGACTGCATACTGTGAACTTTTGCACATTACTCAGTTAATATTTTGCATGTTCTGCACAAAATGTACAGCTCTTCTTTTTCATATTAGTGTACAGTTTTTTCTAATTTTATCTTATTCTATTTTATTTCATATTTCTTCAAAATTTTTAATGCTAAATTCTCTATTTTATATTTGTATTCTTGACTGGCTTTCTTACAGTACTTGCTTTTTAGTGGCTTTATTGTCTATATCTGTATATATTTTTATTTTTCTCTACCATGCTTTACCATGCAAATTCCTTGTATGTGAAAACCTATAAATCTGTTTCTGATTCTGAATTTACACTTTATTATGCATTTATCAACATATTACTGCAAAGGTACTAAACCATACAAATATGATTCTACTTTCATCTATCTTACTTTCTGGTTTATTGCAAAAAGAGTAGATAGTTTTCCTTAAGATAAGAAAATATATTTATCAAATATGAATGTACACAAATTGCCATTATATGTAAATTCTGTACTCAAAGAGATGCTGCTACTATAACAGCTGCAACACCAGATGCTGCAACACCGCTGTTGCACAATTGCGTTTAAAGCTTTCATGTGCATGTTGCGCAATTGCTGCACAAATCTTCTGAAAGCACACACATGTTTCAAACTACTAGGTCAGAAGAGATTTAATATTGGGTTCATATGTCATAAATGCTTTGATTTTGAAATATTATTTGCATTAAAGAAGTCATATTTTTAGTGGTACTGTGAAGGTGTGTGCACCTCTGATCAAAACCAATATAAATCCTTCACTGAGGCTTTTACTTTTAGTTGTTTACTTGGGAGATGACATCAATCTCTTGAGGTTTGTACTTCATGCTGCAGAGGTGTAGGGGGCATGGTAGTGGATGGCTGTGGCTAGGGGAGTCAGGATGTAATGTTAGGCTGCAGCACCTGCTCACGTCCCCCTGCCTGGCTGTTTATCTCCCACTGAGCAGTGAGTATCTCAGGAAAGTGATGTAGTCTGTCTGGCTGCCAAGTGCAGAATTTAACCTCACATTTCCTCCCAAAGAGTTTATCGAACGTTGAAGACGGCTTGATTGTGTGCTGCCTAATGAGCCTGACTTAAGTCCCTGGTTGTTTTTTTTTTTTTTTTTTTTGCTGCCTATTTCACCAAGGATAACTTGGTGTGATAGAACTTTCTTAAAAACATTCAGAGTCTTTATGGTATGTCTGAAGGCAAAGTCGCAAAAAAGGCAATATGAGCTACAGCTCTGAAAGTTGAACAGTTGGGGACACTGCTTGCCAAATACTGAATGGCAGCAGCTATTCAGTTTTGGGGAATCAGGACTCAGTTGATTACAAGTATCCCTGGAAATGCACACCAGAATTTGAAGTTCTGTGTGCTTGGCAACAGTGCAATCCGATGATGATAACTCATTACACAGTATTTAAGGAAATCTTAAAACAGTGATGAAATGTGAGTTTAGTAAAAAGAGATTTCACCACAATACCTGCTATTGTTTACTGGGATTACAGCTTGCTGTTTGGATTCACTTGTCTTCTTATCCAGCCTGAAAGTTTGTGAAATGAGCAAAATGTGTTTAAATGCAAACACATGCTCTGTGCACAGAAAGTGAGAGAAAAATGTTTTCCTACACTGAGAACATAACACAGAGGAGACACAACTAGAAACTGGTCTTAAAGTCTATACAGTATTTGTTAATCTGCCGTTAAAAAATACCCCAAATAAATGAATGGATTTATAAATTATTTAATTTATTTAATTAATTAAATGTTTTTTTTTCTCAAAATAAATCACTATGAGAAATAAATTTCTTTGTCAAGAGTCATCAGATGCATCCATAAGCCTCCAAGCCTCTTTATTGGTCCTGCAGCTAGAATAGCATTTCTGGATCTATTTTAGCTGCCAGGACACAAACACACCAACACAAGCTATGTTTCCTGGAATTATGAAGAAATGAAAGGAACCCTTCATTAGGAAAGAAGTCTGTAAAGAAGGCTTCACATACCTACACACTCCTTACTTTCATGAGTTAAAAAAATGAATGTAACCTACTGCTGGTGATCTTTCTACTCATAGAAATCATACTCATTTGTGAGCTTATCTCAAACCAGTGCTTACACCGATTCTACAGTTGTCAGACCATACATCAGTTCTTGCTACATGCATACCACATCTCTCTTATGTGACAGGAGATTATTAGCAAGAGCAATGGCAGGTGTTTAGGACAGCCAATATTGCAAATGTTAAATCTTTTATTACCTGAAAGACTGTTGTGTGACATTATCGATTCTTCTTTGTTGCCATAATTTGTGATTTAGAAAGTTCACAATTCTTTAACAATGTAGTGAATTGATGAATTGAATTTTAAAAATGTCCATTTGGTGGCTGCCAATATGACATATTTCACTTCCCTAACGAGAAGTTCTTTCACACATGACTGAACCTGAATTTCCCTCCCTACTCTTTCGAGGTGCAGGCCATTTTTTGCTCTCTTTGGCCATCAGAGTAACAGTCAAGAAGATTCGACAAGCATGGCAGGTTTCTCCTTCTCAGCCTGGAAATGGAGGACGAGAAAGCTGCAACTTCTGAAGCCAATTACTTAAGTTTTGCCTGTTTTCTTTCATTCTCCTCTCACGAGAAAGGATTGAATGAAAACTTCCTACAGTCCTCTTATCGTATGGTAATAATGTACCATGGCCTGCATGTTTTTATGTGCCAAGTCATCTTCACATCATTTATTCCCTTTATTTTGCAGTGCATTCTAATCTCCCTGCGTATAAAAAAAAAGGTACTTAGAAGATCCTTTTGCAGAATGGCTGGTTTCTGTGCTGCTGAAATGTGCCAACGGGGACATTTACTCAGAGATTCTTCGCAGTGTTTAGATAAGACTTTGGATGCTGGTGACAAATCAAATGCATGTCTGTGGGAGTGTGAGAGGACAGCAATACAGCCAATCATGCAAAGCTGTGCTGCCTCTCTGCCAAAATGAGATTCATATCGGGAGTGAATAGCTGTTTTCTGAAAAAGCGGCACTGAATAGTACAAAAATATCTACTTAAATGTTAAAGAACATATATTCATGCCAAATAACTGTGATCACAATAAAATAGAGAGAAGAACTAAGAAAAAGTGTTCCATTTATTTGGGAAAAGTGACACCTACTCCTGCAGCACCCACTGCTTCATTCAACACAGAGTTAAAAAAACAAATGTAAACACATTTTAATTATGTCATATTAAAGCTGATTTAATACACTGCACAGCAGAACAACAAGTTTCTAGTTTTGTGTGCAGAGTGTCTAGTTTTATTTATTTACTTTCCATTTTTCTACTTGCAGTTTGAAGAAGAAATACGATGTTTGCAGCTTCATAATGAAATGTTCTACCTTAAGGTCTGCGACTCAGTCAGAGGGCTAAAGTTAAAAAGGCCCTTTCCCATTCTTGCGTGTTGGCATGTTGTTGAAGTAGCCAGAGGGGATGTAGTGAAAGAACGGAGGAGGCAGAGCAGGTTGCATATCATTCATCTGTGTCTTCCAGCATTGTAACAAACAGTCTCTCATGGTTCTGTAAGAGTGGTTAAGAAAATTATAGCTGTGCCTCTAACAAATTACATATGCCAAATGTTCCCAAGATAAAATTGTATTCTAATGGTGGAAAATTGTGTTCCGATTAGCACAAAGTACATGATGATCATGAGAACAGAAGTAGATTTTTTTTTAGCATTTTGTTGACAAATCATGATGGCTGAGTGGCAGATAAATAGGGAAATTATGCTTTGAATATGACAGCTGACGTTATATAATGTGTACATTTTATTGGCACCATTTTGGAAATCACAAAGAAATGGCTGAACCTTGGATCCTGCCATTATACATAGTACGGCTGAACACTTTACTGGATAACGTAATGCTTTTGCCTTCAACTTAAAAATATATATTGTATATCAAGAAGAGGAGGTGGTAACAGGTCTCAATGGGACTGACCTCACTGCAAAAAAGAAAAAAGAAAAAAAAAAACAACAACAACACAGACAAACAGAAAAACAAAGAAAAATCAATAGCACATACAAGGGAAAATAAACAGCACAAAATCACAACCTAAACCACATGTCAACTGTGTTGCAACATTTGTTTACATTTTAATTTTTATTTGATAACCATCTCTTTTTGTATTCTTTCTTTTGGTTTTCTAATCTTCGTTTTGTCTCTTATTTTCTGCACTAAAACTGTCTTCACATCAGTTACTCTAATTAATTACAAGTAACAGGTGGGCTCCTTATGTCTTGAAACAAGTGTGCTGACATGTATCGGTCATAACAGCCAACAGAACATACTCGTTGTTCGTGTTTTGGTCTGCTACACTACACATATGAGAATTTTTATATGTATTCATAACGTCTACAAATTTGATGTCCTCTATTTTCTATTTAAGGTTTTTTGTTGTTGTTGTTGTCTCTTTTTGTTGTTTTATGCTCACCAAATTTGGTATAAGCACAACATGAGCTAACATAGGCTGCTGCTAACAAAAGAATGTGCAAAAAGACATGCAAATGACAGAAGACACACAGGATGCAGAACAGGCACACTAGTTTGAGACATATGGTAGCAAGACATATGTAGGCTCGATTCCATGTCAGTGTGACAAATCCACAGTGCTGATGTGATATTCTTCAGGTCTTTAGACCATATGCAAAACTCAGCCTCATCCTGGCTGTATAAGCCATTATACAACAGGACACAGGTGTAGTGTTTCATGGGATGCATGTGACATATTTAAATCCCATACACATACACACTCATGTCCATACTGTACTTTTAAATGCCATTAATATTCACTACTAAATTAAAGTAAAGTAAACTACACATCTAAAACATATCTGTGATAAATAAACAGTTAGCTTCCAATTTAACTGTCATGTATTAATACATTGTTTGATTACTAATATGATTAATTTGCAGAATGCTTCAGTCAATAAGTCACTGTTTGGGGCAATTGGAATGAGACATTCTCCCCCTAACCCTACAGCTTAACTAAGACATGAAGAGATACAAATGGCCAAAAAGAAATGCCATCACTTTTGATACATTTCCATAAATGTATTTAAGCTAACACTGAAAATTTCACAGCACTAAAAAGGTGTTGTTCCATCTTATTCCATAAGGTGAAATAATGCTATAATCATGTTCACAACTCTACATGAGGGAACAATAAGTCTACAAGTCTGTTAGCCCTATGAGCCGCAATAGAGGCCATGCTGCTCCTAATACCTCACATGATCAATTTGATTTGAACTTCAAAATAAAAAAAATGACCTGTCAACCACTTGATGTCATATATGTCATACGTTAAGATCTGATTACCTACCATCAATTCTGAATTCGCCCCTTTATCCTACATTAAGTCCCCCTAACAACAAAATATAAAATAACTTTATTTCTGAACTCTTTATATAAGACAGATCCAAGTGTCCTGTACATGAAAAAGTCCAGCTGCATATAGTCCAATAAGTCTGATGGATCAAAGTGAAACCATGTCTGTCTCATAAAGATGTCTGTAAAACTTTGCTCAAATTGATTGACGGGTGGCACTAATAAAGTTACAGTCTGTTCTCTTTTCGAACAGACTGTCACACAACTTGTCACTTACATTTTTTTTGATTCTCCCCGCTGGCCTGTCAAAGCTGTGATCCTGTAGCAAAGTCCTCCTAAACTATAAAAAAGTTGATCACTAAAATCCTCACATTCACTAGTAGATGTCAACATTGCAATGTTCTGTTAAAACTGAATCCTGTATTTTGATGTACTAGATGTACTTTAAAATACAGCATGCAGTTGCAGTGGAACTGATAACTTGACAATGTTAAATAATTAACACAGAAAGCTTAGTCTTGATTGAAGTTATTAAAAATGTAGTTTGTAGGCTCTGATGACATGATTAATGGGAGCTTATTTTATATCTTAATTTATCACAGTGGTTTGGCTCAGTAGGCAAGGCCTTTGCCTCTTAAGATCAGGATTGTGGATTTAATCATTTTGAGATCATAAACTGCCAAGAAGGATGACCATGAACAGGCCAGCAAGGGAATCAAAGTCCAGCACTGCTGTCCACCAAACTTAAAGGGGAACTCCATGTTTACATGTCTGGGAAAGTACTACTGCATATGTGAAAAAGGTTTATAAAGCCTCTTGTGGAAGTCTGATAAATTGCCTCATATGAAGTGACTTGAGTCAAGTGTGAAAAGGGAAAAAATCTGGAGTTGTGGAGTTAGAAAGAAGTGAGCTCACCAAACCTTTGTAGCCCACTCCTCATCTCTGCTTGAGGCTAGTTGCTCAAGGCTACATTAGCTGCTACTAGCATAACACACTCGAAGAAGAAAAAGACAGTATCTCTGATTCTGCATCATCGATTTTGATCCTTTTTTTTTAAACTGTCCATCGTGAGTACGACAATGTTATTGGAGTGCAAGGCTAAATCGGTAGTCTTTTGATGCATATGGTAAACACATTAAATTTGTGTCACCATAACATGCTTGAATGAATGAACAAATAAATGAATGAAATAGGTGGTCATGGAGAATGATTACTTAAATCTGTATTCAGATTTTATGCTGTGAGTTGTGCGCTTTTACTTAAAGATCATATTTTAGGTTTTAAACTTCAGTATATCAATGGTAACTATATTCTGTGTCTGTAGCTTTCTCTTTGTATTTAAACTCCAAAATAATGGTTTGTGAATTTGAATATGCTAAAGTAATTTGTCAAGTCTTCTGACATTTTTTCCCAGACTTGTTTTATGACTCATACATGGAGTTTGTTCACCTGCTGTTTGTATAAAAAATGCATTCTGTACCTTTTTTCTGTGTTTGACATGTGCTCGGTCCTTTTAATTGTCTTCTTGTGGCTATGCTGGTTCCTTTCTGTGTGCTTGGAGTGCTGAGAGACACTGTCGTTCTGAATATTCTATATAACACTTTTGTCAGACTCGACTCTGTCTGGCACCCCACATCACAGAGTATTATCAAACCTACTGAGTCTATACTAGCATATTTCAGATTTACAGAGTGCACATTTTCAATCTTGGTGGGCAAAAAAGCCTGTTTGTGACATTTCCACACGGGCCAGATATTTTGTTATAGACTGACAGCCAGTAACTATTCTGACACAGTCACTAACCTTTTGTCGAACATGTACACCCAAATCATGTTTTTGACCTTTCCCTCATTTCACACATTCTGACAGTCAGAGCCTCATACTGTCAATAATCTGCTTCATTTGGATAGTTTTGTGTCTTTCTTTGCAAATTAAGCCACACAAAGCATCGCTCCATGCACTGTATTATCCTAACTGTATTAATTCAATAAAACTGTCTGCTTTTTGTTAGGATTTTCTATTTTGTGTTTGATACTCATTGTGCATCAACTGCCCTTCTAGTTTGATTGCTTAGACTTGACTGTGATCACTCATTTGAAAACAAAAGCAGTGAAAATGTGAAAGCTGTTACTGAAATGATACATTGTAGTCAGACAGCAGACACCTTTGAAAAAAATAGATACCTCTTCTTGTCTGTCAGGCGGACCTGTGAGATGATTGTTGAACCTCATCACGGAGAACATTTGTTTACACAAATAAATGCTTCCAAACATACTCGGCGCACAGGCAGCCTCAAGGCGGAGTTGTGGCATTGTGTCTGAGATGAAAGGGGCAAACTCTTTTGCCTCAAGAGATTCAAACTTGGCCCTCAGTGGGCTGTTCCACTGTAATTAATTCAGCTCCATGTGTCAGTATTTTGGAAAACTCTCCGCATCAACTGGAAATGGATTTGTGAAACTTTCAAAACTCTATTTATGTGCATCAAGGTTTGTAAACCTCTTCCTAAATTTGAACTTTTCCTGTTGCATTTTGGCTCTCTCTGAAAGCAGTTTTGTTTGAGTTGCCTTTTACTGCAGCATGCATATGCTTGAATGCCTGTCTGTGTCCTTCCAGTTTCACATTTAGGCATTTGGGACACTGAAATACTCTGTTACATCTCACAGCCTCGGTTTTCATCCTCAAGCTCCAGAACAACGTTTCTCTTGCTGGCCATGAAACTGGTAATTTCCTCACACATCTCACAGAGTCTGGGCTCTGCCTCTCGTAGCAAATAAGACTTCTCCATGCTCTCCTTTACACGTTTCTCATGCACCTTTCCAATTACCAATCTTCAGCATCAAATACAGTCCATTCAAGTGAATGGGAAAGTGTGTCCAAACATTTGACTGGTACTGTATATATATTTTTTAACTTTGTTTAGGTGAGATATTGCTAGATTTCTTACTTAATGGTCTCCTACCAAGGATTTGAAAGCCTGTTGGGGTGCACAGGTGGCACAGAGGAAAATATGCTTGCCACCACTGCAGAAACCCAGGCTCAATCCCAAATTGTGGTACCTCTGGCTTGGTTGTGTGAATCGAGCAAACACAGCCATGTCCACTGGTGGGAAAGTATAATGAGGGATCATGTCTTTGTTGTTTCAACGACTCCTTCCTGTTGGTCATGAGGGAGTGCAATCTGGGGGATCATATTGACATTCGCGCATGTTATGGCTGCTCACTGGTAGGGGTAAAGAATGGTTGGCGACACCATGTGTACCAGAGGGTATGTGGCTATCTGCACCCTCTCCAGGCCAACAGTGGAGTTAGCAGTGGCAAGCACTGGTGGGAATTGGCCATACCAAACTGGGAAGCAAAAAGACAGTGGGAGAGGAATTTAATAAAGTGTGCTGGTCGGTGTGACAGCTCTGTCTGTTTTGTGTGCACTCTGAAGTTATGTACTATGTGTGGGACAAGTACTCCAACTAGACAAGCCAGAATGAACTGACAACACAGATGCATGCCCTGTGCATGCCAAATCAAAATTTGTGATGGCCTGGAATTCCACCTGTGCCTCCAGTAGGCTATAACATGCTTTGAATAATGGTCAGTCAAGGTTGAAAGTGATGATAATTATGCTACCAAACTAACTGGAAAAAAAGAAAAGAAAAGAAAAACACTAATAATTTTGAATGTCAGGGTAATAATAATACAATTAAAAATTGCCCAGAAATCAGAGTATGTGCACTGACTTTGAGTATGAAATTTGATGAATTAAATCACTAATTTATATTGGACTCCCCTCAAAAGATAAAGCTGTCAGTATGTTAATGCCTTAGCCTAATGTGAGTGAGATGCTGGGGTAATCTAATGCAAATGTGTATGTCTTGTTGGCAGGAGAGCAGCCTCCTCTAATAGCCCTGCAGTGTTGATTTTGGCACAGCGGCAGTACAAACATGTTGCTGTGGAAGAGGCTACTTCCACTGTAATGTATTTACTGTCTAATTTGTGTCTCAGTGAGAGACCATATATCCTGTTTAGGGAGTGACACCTCTCCTCCTCCACTTTATGGAGTGGTGCAGGCATTTGATGGGGACTTGAACATGCTGTGCTGATGGATGAGCTTGTCAAGGCAGCCCCATGATGCTCTGCTCCCCACAGAATGCACAGGGCTGGAGAAACTCAATCATATAGAAAGGCATCACTCGAAACATAGTTAATAACTCATTCATAACACCTGGAAATAATCTTCTTAACAGTATATGCTTCACTTGTGAAGGTTTACAGTTTATGGTGGGTTAGGGTGTCAGCTTTTATGCTCTAGTTAAAAACATGACATTTGGCAAAAAATGCTAATTTATTGTGTCGTGACACCTTGCTTTTTTTTAAAACTGGTATGAGGTTGGGGCTGTACATTTGTCAACAAGCTGTTTTTTAAAATCCTGCTGTTTGTTGCTCACACTATTCCTTGCCTTCACTAGTCTGCCTCTGCTGCCAGCGTACAATGTTGAACACTGTGCCTCTAATGTCAGAAATTCAGCTCGAGACTGAGAGTTTGATTCCCTGAGGCAGAAGTTCTGAAGTGTTCAATTTGTGGATGTTCTAAAACAAATTCTTGAAACATTGTGCTTTAATACGTCTCTTTGGGTGACTTTTGGCACTATTTCTGTGCCTCTATTTTTGCTCTCTATTTTTTTTTTTAATGTGAATAATTCCAATCAACAGCCTTTCTGAGTGGAGCCCGAAGCTATTCTAAGGGGCTGAATAATTGACAAGAAGTAAAATTTCAAATTATAGCTGCAAACTATTACTGTGCTCATGTATAACTTGTATTGGATATATTTGAATACATGTTACTGTAGGGGTGTAATGGGACAGTATAACTGAACGCTGATGTTAATGTTACCTACATGAGCAGTCAACCTGAGGCAAGCTAGCAACAAAGGTAGTGCACACTGGCCTGTAATTCCTCCCAGCTGACTGCAGTAGTTGAAGCAATAAGGTATTGTATTTACAAAGACTTAGACTCTTTTATAGTGTTGTTGAAAGTGCAGAATGCAGATGGATGACATACCAACCCTGGAACTGAGGTAAACAAATGCATGCTCTTTGGGGGCTGCACTAAAAGTTGTCCTGTCTATTACTTCCCATTGTTTTCTATAATTGATGGGCAGTAGATAATATTTTTGAGCATTCAGTACTTTGTACATGAAATAGAAAGTAAGCAGAAAATTACATTTTCACTTCCAGTTAAATTCAGGTACAATGTAAAATATCAATTCATGTCAAATCTGAGCTGAGTCAAAATTGAATCACAGCTCAATCACATTGTATCAGATAGTTACAAATTGATCTGCATTGTTTTCATATTGGATCATAGGCATAGACCAATGTCCTGTAAACACATGCAGTAAACATGAGTAAGCCCCGTGTTTCTGTTCTTTACTTTATTTCTACTACATATGATACAGTTTTATTACCAGCCTCAATAGACTTCAGGGGAAAGATGCATAATATTGTCGTTTCAAGGCTAAACAACTCTGTGTGTGTGTGTGTGTGTGTGTGTGTGTGTGTGTGTGTGTGTGTGTGTGTGTGTGTGCACAAAAGCAGAATATGCAGGCGCTGCGTTAGATTGCTGCAGGTTATACATATCAGTCGCTGTAAAATGTTGCACACATGCAAAAGCCTGTTGCATATTCACACAATTTGCCAGAAGTAAAAAGTCAGCACACAGAGTCATAATAATGGTCTGGGTCTGGACCTTGGTCTGACACTGGGTATGTCCTGTAACACTGCCATATAGCAGCTTTTGTGTCATTATTCACAACCATTTCACACTGTAGTTTGAGCCATAATAGCCTATTGATTGATTTCAAAGGCATTATTCTCAAATTAACTGTACAATTTAGGTGACAATATGTAAACCTGTACATGTGTCAGAATAACAAAAACAAACCCATGTTTGTAGAAAGATTAAGCCTGCAAATAAAATGTGTGAAAAGTGACACATGCATGTATACAGGCAGCCCTTGATGTCTACTAAAGTGCTGACATCTGACAGGTAAATTGTGAAATATTACATGAATCTGTCAAACAGTTTATACCCACCTGCTCTCTCCACTTCTAGTGAACTCAAGTGTGATTTCCTCAGTAAACACAAAAGGCTTTAAGACAGGCAGCAGAGGGAGTGACGGCACGCATCGTATTTGCTTTTCATATTAAGTAACATTAAGGAATGGGGAGGAAATACACACAACACTGATTGCTGAGGTTGTATGAGAAAGACTCACTCCTGCACATTAACTCCAATCTCCAATTTTATTGAACCATTTGATCAGAAGACATTTCCATCCAGAGTGGATGTTCTTTGGTTTGAAATGTTATAAATTAGTGACAGATGGAGTCAAAATGATAAAATCACAATAATCACCACATACTTCTTTTGGACAGCACTGGTGATGCAACCACACTCTTCTGCCAGACAACAGCGTCGTCACTGAAAAACAAATTGTTTCCACTCAGTGATGCTTTTACAGACGCATCACTCAGTGCCATCTGAAAGGGTAGGATTATTTTCAGGGCAAGTGTGGTTTATAGCAGTAATACACGTTTGGAGAAAAAACATTTAGATTGTACGACAAATACAAGTCTCACATCCATCAAATCCATAGTGGCACTGATTTCCCCCACTTGCATGAGTTGTCCCAAAAATACATACACAGTATTTCTGTGGCTGTGTGACCCTGAGTGTATGTCTGGGAGAGTTTATGACACTCACAAAAAGATTTGCCAGTTTTGCTGACTGCATGTCTTACACTGTCAGCGGTGCATAACGGATTTCCCCATTCAAAACTGCTAATATATACTGTCTCTACACACACTCCTCTAGCACACTGTAAGGAAAACAAACTCAGGAAACAAGTGTTTGGTTTGGTAGCAGGAGTGACACACCAGTAAAAACATGCTGGTGTTGAATGAGGTTAGGCATATACAAGAAAACACAGGCAAACTTTCTGATTGATTTATGTCTCCTGACGTGGCTGTGAGTGTGTCCTTTTTCACTGTGGTGTTTTTGCTCTTCAGGTGACTAAATAATACAGTATGCAGTTGTCACACAAATGACAACTCTTTTGGAGACATGCTCTTCGCTGAAACCGTAGAACATGTTTTTAAGATGTGTCAATGCAATTCATTCCTGGTTGCTTTTAGTATTTTACTGATAACTGGTCAACACTTGGCTTGGTGCTTTTACCCTTGCTATTATTAACTAACAACAAAAGCAGCAACAATTTGAGGTGATATGTGAAATATGCTTTGTTTTGATCAGTTGTATGGCTGCTCCACTGTTTACCAAAATCACTGTGTAATCAAGGCAACAAGATGAATACAGTTACCTCAGCCTCACTAAAACAGAAAATAGTCCTGACTTTAGAAGTGTTCTCACGCTGATGAAAATATAATTCTATAACTGATGTTTTGGTCTTGCTCACATTTTAAACTACAGTCAGGTACACATGTTATTTGGTCACATACACTCTTCACATCAAACCATTAATGTATATTAAATTAAGTACATGTTAAAATATTCTGTTGCATC
The DNA here is from genome assembly GCA_008360985.2 of Macquaria ambigua. NCBI lineage: Eukaryota > Metazoa > Chordata > Actinopteri > Centrarchiformes > Percichthyidae > Macquaria > Macquaria ambigua. Next base: position 306,294 of record VMKM01000182.1, read on the forward strand.
TAATTCTGGTTTTATCATATACTTCATGCTCTCATCACTCTCATCGACTTTGATACATACTATCACATCCACAGTCAAATTCACTTGTCAGTGATTTTAAAGTGGTGAGGGCAGTTGTAAAGTGGAGTGACTCTGCATTGAAGGAGTGCCTCATCTCCTAAAAAAGTGAACTGTGTGTGAACTTTACAGGACTGAAGCACTCCAAAGAGGAGTAACAAGTTTAGCTGTAGTGCATCCATAGCCACGGAGAGCTGTGTGTATCTGCTTCAAAGTCTGGCATGTAAGAAATGGCAGCGACTTCTCTACCTTTCTTTGAATATTCTGCCTTTCACTTCTATGTGGCCAAAAAACAGATTCAACTTAAATTGTGATTGATTAGAGAACTAGACAAACACTATTTCTGAATATATGCCAGCGATCTGATCACCAGTGATCACATCAACAGATGAAAAATATTTAAAGGCCAAGAAATGGGCGCTACACAAAAAAAGGAGACATAATCTATGAGCTTATTTATTGGCTTCCCTATCGGCTATTCCAACAGGGCAGCCAAGCAGAACTGGAAGGACCTCAAAATGTGAAAGCCCTCGAGTGACAGCACAGACACAAAAATAAATAGTGGAATAAGCTAAGACATCTGTTCCACATCCAACTCAAATGAACACAAGACAATTTGCAAATTAAGGAAATTGGACAATTCTAAACATGGAAACAATTTTTGGAGCACTGTTTTGTTTTCTTACATTACAAACTCCAAACCAATGCTCTAGCTAAAAATGTTTTTCTGTGAATTCCAATTTTTTACTCTGAGGCAAACTTTCTACAGCGTGGCATTTGTATGCTTGGATGGAGATGTCAGGATGACAAAATGTAGTGCGTCAGTTTGGAAATCTGACCACATGATTCATGAAAGTACATCACTCAGTCAAGCGACAGACCACACAGGATACAGCTAAGGCAAGGATTACCTGCAGGCAGCGAATCTAACACAAAAACAGAACTGCCATGATATGAGGATGTTCTTTTAGCTGAAGATAAGGATAAAGTCTAAAAGGAGTTCAATGCAGCTCAGATAAGGAATGTGTGACCTTTACAAAAAGATTTGGAGATAAAAAAAAATCTAAAAGGCTTTTTTATTTACATGTTCATTTTGAGAAAACTTTGAAAACTCACTGAGCTTGGTTTTGGACTGCCAATGTGAACAAGAAAAATATAGGTAAAGTGGTCAATAACAGTTAGCTTTTATCAAATACAAGCTAACTGTTATCAACACACTGTTTGTCCTAATCAAAAAACTCAAATTTGACTATTACATTTGGTTTTATAGCTACCCAGGTTTCTGATTTAATGTAAATGTCTCTGAAGAAAAAAAAAGGAATTGAATAGGCAGTTAATATAGTTACTTGAGTAGTTTCTCTATAGAGAGTAGTTCTTTATATCTATCCATATTTCTACTACAGTATTATGAGTGATGGGGTGCAGCCTATCACAGCACGCAATAGGCAAAAAGCAGTGAAAACACCCCACCTAATACAAAGTAATATCAGGAATAGTATCTTAAAACCAAGAAGTCTTGTCTGTGTACAGGAGTAGCTGGGTTAGCCAGTAGGAAGAGAAGATTGAGCTTCTCTCCTATACAATAATTGGCGAGATGTCATTTTTTTCATTTTGTCTGCAGCACCACATATGCATCCTACTTTACAAAACGTGAGAATTACTTTTAAAAATATTTGTATTGATATTTTTTAGTCTAAAGGAGACATTAGCATCGAACGTATTGACACTCAAGTATCGATCCGCACATTTCAACACTCTGGAATGTAACAAATCCATCACAGGGATAAGACATAGATATAGACAAACATATTTACACTCACATTCACACTTGTGCACAGTTTCAAGGTCAACTGAGCTGCATGTTTTTGGACGGTGGGAGAGCTGACAAACAAAAGCACAGAAACAAGCAACAAAACTCGAACCCAGAACCTTCTTGCTGTGAGGCGACAGTGAATATGTTAACATGCGCACTAGTATCCTTGTTGTGGTCACATTTTTTGAGTAAACATCCTATCTTGGTTTTAGAAACCTGGATAAGCCCTTATCCCGATTTTGAGAAACCTGGATATACTGCCTGGAGTACTCCGATAGAAACCAGGTTACTGTGCCATGTGAACACCTTATCCCGGTTTCTGAACATTCTCTGTTGGCACAGAACAAAGTGGCTGAGATGGTGAGAAAGACACACCTGCAAACAGACAATCAGAAACCTGAATACTTTTATGGTCACGTATAGAGGAATATGTAGAACCAGGTTTTTCATGTTCCATGATCAAAAACAGTTTAAAACCAGGATACTCGTGCGCATGCAAACGCAGTCTGATAACCACTGAAAAACTCTGCTACTTAACATAAACAGATACAGATACAGTGATGAGGCAAAAAGGAAATCTTTAATGAATATTTTTCATGCATTGAATTGTAATTGTACAGTATGTCGTACATAAAGAAATTTACAAACCAGTCACACTTCACTGTTTTACCCTTTTACAACACTGATATGCCCTCCAGTTTCTTTCCATGTCATTAGCAGCAGGATGTTTCCATAATCATCGTTCCCTCAATTATGTTCTCAATCAAGGCGTAACTTCGTGTGCTTCACTTCACTTTGCATACCACATTTGTGAAAAGTAAAAATCGTTTCACTCCATTCCTTAAACCACTGAACACAGAATAACAGGATCAGGAAACAACCGAGCCCAACTTGTCAGTGATTCTGTGTCTCCATTAAAGGATCATGATCTGTTCTATGATTCATGATGGCCATGCAGGAGAGTCATGTAATTGGAGTGTATGAAAAGCGATGGCTCTCTCCACAGGATTTCAGCTCTGTTATCAGAGTAGTTACCATTCCAGTGTCACTTCTTCTTTCCCTTTCTACTTGCACATCATATACACATCAAAGTCATATGCCAGCAGTGCACTGCAGTAATGAATGCCCCACATTGCTTCTGCTTAAATTTGATGATGTCCTATTAAAATCTTTCTCTTTAAAAAAAACGTTTTTCTTCATATTCTAATTTAATTTGGTTTCTGATCTTTTAAGGTTATTATGATATTATAGTGCCAGCGTTAAGGTTGTATTGCATCTTATTGTATCTGAAGTGAGGACACAAATGTGGAAGACATGATCTTTTGAAATAAAGTAAGACTGCAAGGCAGTGACACTTATTTACTTGTGGAAGAAGAAGAAGGTAGCAAAAATATGAGGGGAAATAATGGTAGCACTTCTGACAGCAAAAGGTAGAGTTTCCTGTTTGAAAATCTACTCAGTGTCAAAATAACCTCCTATCTCAACAGCTAGGAATGTGCATGTCACTTTCTAGTCACTATCACTATTCTTACTACTGTGATTTAGCCTTACCTTTAAGGGATAAGGCTATTGATATTCTATATTTTTCTTACTGTCAACAAATTAAATGAAAAGACCAAAACCAAAATTGGATTGATCCTACTAACAAGTATTGTCTGTGTATCAAAGCTTCTTCCTCTGTGCCATAGACCTCCATTTTGTCTAAAACCTATTAAAAACGCTTCACTGACTCACACCGTTGCACTGGGTGACATGTTCCTGCATTATGATGAACATGGCTATTGAAGTTTATTTTAAGTCGGCCCCACATTCACTGTTCTGCTGCCATAAACACTCACTAGTGCATCACGTGCGTAGTAGTCCACAGCTGAAAATAATCCCCAACAAATGCGCTATTTACTCCTGTTTGAGGGACGTTTGCTAAAAACTACAGTGCCCTGCTGTTTTAGGAAATGTAACCATGTATCCAGTTCTTTAAGATTTACATCTTCTGTAGGCTGAGAACAACATACAGAGATGGACAAACATGTTGTTGTCTTTGGTCTTTTCATGGGATTTGTTGGCAATAAACACATACAAAAATGCCAGCCATATCATTTTAATTCTCCCTCCACTCAAAAATGTGTTTTGCTTTTTGTTACACTTGTGTTTGACCTTCAGTGTGCAGAATGATGTATGTGCAGAGTTTGACACTAGAAGGCTGTTTTGACATTCATCTGCTGAATGGGAAAAGTTTCTCTGCGCTCACCTTGAGTTTAACACGTCCATGTACGAGATTTGGAAACACAGCCTGATATGCAACTTACACAAGCGTGATGTGGAAACTTACATCCTCCTGTGCACATACACTGAGAATGAACTTGAAGTGAAGGAGACATCTTGCATCCAGCAAATCTTTTGAAATGAACAATATTTGCATATTCATGGTTTCTGGATTCTACAATGAGGGAGAAGGAGTCTTAACTTGGTAATTAAACTTTTTTGTGGAAAAGCCAGATCGGATACACATTATTAGTCCAAGCAGAGTATTTGTATAAGTCTTCAAGCATCTCTGGAGGGGGTCTTTAAGTATAAAGAGTATAACTGTGTTATAGAGCATATTGTAAAAATATAAAAAAGTATTATTATATTCATAACAATAAAATGATAAAGTAACAATTAAAGGTCATTACACTTTTCCAGAGGTGATTTTAACAAAGACCTAGCTAGCCAATAATAGCTCAATAATAATTGTACCTGGAGCTAGAACCTTGTCACCCAAATCTTTGCTATTACAAAATTTGATGGTACCCATATAACCAACTTAGTACAATGTATTTTAAAAATAGAACAGGCTGAAGAGCCAGCTGTTGCAATTTCAAACCTTGTTAAAACTGAGTCATTCATAATACTTGTTATGTTCAGCCTAAAAAGTAAGAATCAGTAATGGAAAAGGACAATGAGACAGAAAGAGAATGAGTGTGAAATGGATGGTTCTGGGTAAAGCATTGGACAGAATAAGAAGTTCACTTGCAAGTTATATTAATAATAATAATAATAATGATAATGTCACATAACAGATCGAGTGGAGGGAGTGTGAGATAATACATGCTCCTCACCACAGATGTAGCCGGAAGATAATTAAACTGCCAACAGGGTCAAGATGCTGAACCATTAGTATGTTATTTTGGCTACCAAGGTCTAGGGAAGAGATCTCTGGGATTTTAACAGAGGGCTGGAGTCAAGTTGTGAAAATCTGACAAGAAAGGCTCAAGTGATGCTGCACGGAAGTCTGAGGTAGAAAACAAATGACTGCAGAAAGAAGCACAAATTCCTTGGCCATGATCACCCTTTAGCTTGAGAGTTAATTGAAAGAGACAAAAAGAGAAGCAAGCAAGTATAAATCATCTGACTGCAAAAGTCAGTCTGAAGCCTGAACAGACCTAAAGAGCACTCTGAAGCTCCACATCTAACAGCTGCAGCTATCTCCCATGGCTCCACACACCTTTGCTTGCAAAACACGTTTTTTTCCCCCCATTTTGTCTCCTGAAGCTAACTTTAGTTCACTTTTCTAGTCTGTTAAACGTTTCCAATAGGTCCAGCATAATTCGTCTGTTTATTTCAATATCTGAGCTTGAGTTCCTCACGAACCAGTTAGCGTATAGTCTTCAGTTAAAACATGTAGAGCAGCAATAAACAGATTATAGCCTCATTTTATGTCCCTGTCATTTCCATTCAGACACAGTCCATGAACCTGGCAGCAGATCTATAATAGAGTCTTTTGGTATGATCAAGAGTGAGATCAGCAAGTGATCAGTGGTTTGCTTTAACGCTTATACTTCACTTCAGTCTGATTGCCACTTAAATGCGGAGGGCCTGTGAGTCCCCCTCTTGATTCTGGTATGGGTGCAAAAAAGCTTTACTGACTTTTGCCATCTCATATAAAGCAACCATATTTAGAAACGCATGATGAGCTGCTGGTGCACATGAATTCATTCTGTATTTGCTGGGTGAATTGGCATGTGGGTCCCACAGTATTAGGGGAGTCTATGTGCCAGCGCCATATTGTACAATACAATGCAAGCCGTAATTATACAGACTTTCTTGCCTGATGCTGTGTGCAGACGCTGTATACTTGCCTTGAACCATTTCTGCAGTCTATGATGGAGCACGTCCATGCATTTTCTTTTTCACTGGAGGGCAGCTCCCAAGGTGATAAGGTTGGTGAATTGGGTCATCAAGCCTTGGCTTCAGTGAGTAACTCCTGTCCCCTTGGGATGGAATTAATGGGATGAAAAGTTGACAGCACACAGGTTTGGAGTTACTAAATGTTGAACCTCATGCTTACCAACAAGACATCTATCCTTGAGCCTTATTCCCCAAGTGGCTGCATATAGCAACCCTCACCCACAGTGTTACGTCTATATACTACTAAAATGCAACAGCAAATAGGTTTTGACAGAAACATAATGCCACCTGGATTACAATTTTTATCAACAGAATGAGGAAATGTTTTTAATGAATGTATCTGCCAAGTTGCAAAATGTTCATACAGAATTTTTTTTTTAGCAAGATTGCAATACAATATCTGCTGGTAGCAACTAAAGGATGCTGTTTCATGGTTATGTTGAGGCAGTCACAGCACTTGGTTAAGGTTAAGGAAAGATTGTGTTAAATGGAATGTTATAGACTGAAAAAGTCAAAAGTGACTTGAAGCACGAGATAGGACGTTTTTACTTTATTAAGTTAACCGAAACCACATTTTTTTCAGTGGTTTTGTTGCATAATCCTAACCACTGCAGGAGTCAGGATGCAAACCCCTGTCTCCGGTACCAAAGTCATTGATTTTGTACGCCCACCATCTCCTACATCCTTCCTACGCTGTGTGTGCAGTAAACAAATGTAGCACTTAGCCGAAAACAACATAATCCAGGCAATTACATTTGCAATTAAAATGCAAGCAAAAGACTCTCGATTAAAGAAAAACTGAGTTATATTTAATGTGGTTGAGGTCTACACAGAGATATCTGCCACAGTCAGAATCCTGAAAACCTGCAGGATTTTGAGAAACATTTCTCTAATGTTAAATAAAAATGATAATTAATTAAAATGTATTTATTATTTAATAAATTACTGTGTTTAGTGACTAAACCATGAAATTTTAAATCTGACTGTGACATGTCCATGCCCATAAATGGTTCAAATTACAGTATGACCTTTCCCTTTGTGTCAAGATCAAGAGTGGATGAAATCATACCAGTCCAAATTGTAATTAACCAGAATTATGCTTTAAAACCATACAAAGCTGATAACAATGTAACTAAGACTGTAACATAGTGTATGTTGTGTTGTCATTTCTACCAATGTTACAATTGTCTCAATTTGTCTGTGAAGTGGCAGCCTTTTTAACAATAATTAATAGAATTGATACAATAATAAATAATTGAGCTGCTATTATGTTGAAATGCTCACTTGTAGTTATTGCCCCAATTTGACCCATAATTTCAAATAAAAAAGATATGCATTAACAACGGGTTAATGAGGTCTTATAAATATCATCATCATTGACGTCTTTAGCATCTGATCACAATTCTGTCCTTCAGAAATCTGAACCCCACACAATGTAAGACTTCAAGTGTGCAGAGAGCAAGTTTCTTTCCTCAACTTCAAACTTTTAAAATATCTCAACCATATTAAAATGTAAAGATCTGATAAAAAATGCTCACTGTGTGTTTTAGTCACTTAGACCTCATGAAATATTTCCCAGAGTGCAATGAAGCGACCAAATGAGGCGAGTGGATGACTTCTTCTGGGCCTGGCCACAGCTCTCACATTAGACAGCCCATCAACAGGCACATTTGCAAAGGGAGGAGAACACTGATGGTGTGATTAGGCTGGAGGTGAATCTCAAGGCCTCAGACAACAGTTTACATCTTGGCATCCAATGACTATAGAAAATGTATTATAGTGTCCAGCTTACTATTACGTTGCATTAGTTTTATCATGGCAAGTTATTATTTAATTAAATACAAATGTTGGAAACAATATTATCTTCATACCAACATTAGAAACTCAGGAATAACATAAACAACATAAGACTTGAATCTTGAAAGTGGAAAGAAGGCCACATGGCAAATCTTTTAATCCTTCACAATCTGGGCTGCAATGTAAACCAGGGACAAAAGGATGGATGAAGCCTGGTCCATCCATCTGGGTTCAAAGATCCAGTACAGCTGGACCCACTAAATCAACAACTTGGGCTTTATATTATGCAAGTGGAATGAGAGAATTATGACGAGGAATAAAAAAATATATATATTTTTGGAGAAGGTAACTTAGCTCAGGAAAATGATCTTGTCTTTCAGTGTTACTAGAGGAGGTACAGTAATATCGTTTATATTGAACTGATTCAGCTATTTCAGTTCCACTCCAGCTCAGATTAGGGAATATTGCTGAGTATGTCCTCATTACCAAGCGAAGAACGTGTGTTTCTCAGTGTGCTCCCATGCCCTCTGTCAGCTTTAGTCAATTTTAGTCATGTCTGGGTTGATGTTACTCCCAAATACATTTTAAATACTTATGGGATCTGACAGAAATGATATAGGATTACTACAACAACACATATACTGTATGATTAGTCACTTAATAGATTCGTAAATCAACACAAAAATCATAAAACAAATCATGCTTCTCAAATCTGAGTTTTTGCTGCTTTTCTCCTTTTAATAGCATTGTAACATCTTTAAGTTTTAGACCGTTTTAGACAAAACAAGCCATTTAAAGATGTCATCTTGGGCTCTGGTAACAAATGTTTTATGGACTCGATGGTAAATTTGTTACTCTAAGAAAATTAACAGATAAATCTGATGAAAATAATCATTAGTTACATCCCTAAAACTACCATCATGGCATTTGACATTACCAACATTGTCATGCAATAGTTAACCCATTTTGATATGTTATTGTGTTCATCTAAGACACAATAGTATTCCTCTATTATCATGAGGAAGTAATTACCAATCACCAGGCTGAACCTGGTAATTGTAATGCAGGGTTTTAGCACCATTGTCCAATCTGGAGGTCAAAATTTACATATGTTATGAAAAATATTTAGCAAAACAAAGAGCCTGAAGACATAAGTGGGTCTTTATACATGATTGTGTTCTAAACTGTTGAGTGATAAAAGTGAGTTTCAGGATCTAAAGGTATCTTTCATTCCTTGCTGATATAGATCTTTTCTTTTATTTTGCTGGCACCATTTCCATGTGCGAAAGGCAGGTAAGTTTCCTATTGTTTGAGAATGCATGGTGCAGTGCAAAAGCTGTCGACAGCACTTTCATACAATAATAGCTGCGAGGAAGAGAAGAAATGGATGTGAGGCGCCACACATGCCTTTGTCCATTGTACTCACTTTTCACTCCCCCACAGGCCCTCAACCGTCTCTGCCATGTGGCACACGAAATGCTGGCTGGAGACAGAAACTAACTGGAGGAGAGCACTTTGATGAGAATCCAAATATTCCTAGAGAGGAATCACTTCTTGTATATTGTTTTCCAGACATCTCTTTTCACGTCGAAATGTAATGGGTGATTCTGCATTTTGAGAACAAATTGTGTAAAAACATGCAATGTCAAAGTGTCGGTCAGCCACAGAAAGAAGCTGTCTTTCAGCCACGTGTGGTGGCTAGCGTTAACAAGCTCGTGCTAAGAAATGGTGCTGGTTCAGCTGGTCAGGAAACTCATAGGGGAGTGACCTCACCTCTGTCATCCACCATAGTTGAAATGCCCCTGAGCAGGGCATTAAACAAGGCATGGAGAAACTGCGGTAGTAGATCTGCTCTGTGGCCAACAAGACAAGGCTGTAGTGTTTGTACCTGGTAGTTCCCAGCTGTGAGCATGTGTACACATAGCCTATAACTTCCCCCCCACAGCTATTGCTGTAAATAGGGATGTATTTTTAGTAAACATGCCTTGTTAAATCAGGAATAGGAATTCTAGTTTATTGAACACTGCCACTGCACTGACAGTAGAGTCAGTAAAGTCCCACAGTATCTTAAAAGTGGATGCCCCTCTGCACTCGAGGCGGTATATTTTTCTGTGTATGTAAGGCATAAGCACATGTTTAGTCAGCAGTCTTGTAAATTTGGCATAATAGAGAGTGTCACCATCCCAACATCTTGTGCTCAGCAGGAAGTAAGTTGGCTCCCTGGTGCTGGTCTTGTTTAGTTTCTATGTTGGCGTGCAATATAATGAATGATATGCTTGTAGTTTTTCCTCATGAGCTAGTATAAATGGCAAGCATATATTTGTGCAGTGAAATACTTCTACTGAGACTGTGTGGGAGGAAGAAACAGAGAGAGGAAGGGGAGATGGGGTAATTGTTTGAGAGCTTGTTATATCATCACTGAGTAATAATTGCTGTAATTAGTGAGAATATACATCCATCTCCTTCAGATCGGCTCATGGAAAAGGGGATAAATTTGACAATAGGGCAAACAGATTGTTTTGTTGCAAAGATTACTTAGAGTTTAAAATCATATCAGATGTGGGGCAAATCTCCTCTGTATTCAAGCAGTCAGTGATAAGAGTCTCTGGCGATCCATAATGTTTGTCTGCAGTAATTAACTCGAGGTGAAGATTATGGGAGATTTCTTCTCTAGTGTGTACACATCATGCAGAATTCATATTCTGACCTAAGCCCAAAACAATGAGCCTCATTTATAGCTTCTGCTCCAGCTGATGGAGAATGGGCTTGACAGCGATCAAAACTGCACACTAATCTACCCAGCTGGCATTTGTCATTGATATGTATTTATGGCAACCGCACAATGCATTTTAATGCACTTTTACATTATAAGCAAGAGAACAAAAGGAAAGATTGCAATGTTGCTGCAAGAACCAGGTTGACCGAAGGAGTCTATAACACTGACTGCCAACATTCAGGTAATCATACTATATCAAGGTGTCATGGCTGTCACATCTTCACACAAATATGTCTGTATGTTGGCTCAGCTGCAGAATTCCCTTTGCTTTGTATGGTTGGACTGACTTATACAAAAGTAGATGAAAAAATGCCCATGCAGTTCACAGTTTAGTGTGTTTTAGTACGTGTGAATTTCAACAAAATCAACATAGCATTTGCATTTAAACAACAAACCAAACACAAGACAAAAAGGTATTTTGTATGTATTTTATATGGTATTATAGTATAATTAAAAAAAAGATCTGCACTGTAACATGTAGTAAATCGTGCATTATTTGTTTGTATATTTCTACATGTGCTCAAATGAATGGAACCAAAGTGAGTTCGTGCCTGCACTAGTTTTTAGAGATACATGAGGAAGGAGGGGTTTCATCTCTGTGGGGGGATTGGGGGCCCAAAAAAAAAAAATTAGTTTGAGAGTCAACTAAAGGCCATGACCTTTAACTAAGCAGTTAATTAACCAATTCACACAGACGATGAAGGTTAAAGCTGCTAATCTCAATTGTTTTCAGCTTTGTTTTGCATTGATCTAAAATCCCATAAAAATATCTAATATATATTATTAACACTGTAATATATCTTTGCATGACTTTGTTTGTATGTTTTATTTAATCTGACTGAAGATGTTTTCAAGTGAATAAATTAGCTTTTGCATCAGGCAATACTGCATATATTACACAGTCACATATATTGCAGGTGAACATTTTTATCCACTTAGCTGCCATAAACAAAACAGATATGTGATTGAGGTTATGAGAAAGATTCAACACAGTTCGATCCTCTTTGAAACTTGCTTAAGCCTTCAAGTTAACTGTCAAAAATCAATGTCATTATACTGTCAGGGTAAACAAATATCAATACGTTTTTTTTTTGGAAGAGTTAACTATTGCACCGATTGCATCCTCAGCCATCTGTGGAAGGGAATCTCTCTTTGCTTCTTTTCTCATGGTCCTTATGTGTTAAGGGTTTTGGGGAGTTGTCCCTGTCTTCTTAGAGAGTATGGCCTGGGTGGGCAACTGTTACAGATGTGGGCCTATAAATCCTGAGGAATAATTGTGATATAGAAATAATCTTGACTTGTCAAAAAGCTTTTGATATTAATGGTGCTGCACTGTGAGAGTGCAGAAATGCCATGGTGCTGTTGGCTTTCCATGAATGACACTTGAATTTAAATATGGAGAGCCAAGTTCTTTTACGATTACACATTAGCAGCTTCAAGAACAATTGCAAGCTGTATGTGCCACTTTCCAGTTAATCCATTATACATCCATCACCCATTTTACAAAATCCACCTCTTGTGCTTTCTGAGCACTGCCCAAGCCAGGGAAAGGGTTTGACTGTAGAAGCTCCTGCTATTAACAGAATTAACTCCAGCCAGGAGCACAGCTTAGGGAGAACACACCAATTCCATTATCTCAGCTGGACGGAGGCCATTCTCTCTCTCTGCCGCTCTGCAGCCAAAGTGCTCCAAGCATGGAGCCCACCAAACCGATTGTACAGAGACACAACATGCACCAACTCTCAAATGCACTCTATCAAAGCCTTTCTGCTTGAAATATTCATCTAGCTGGAAAACCACATTTGAATCTTTTGAAAAAAATAAAAAGGTACAAATATTTAATTCGTTTTTCCTTTTACCAAGTGAGTTAAGAGAACTACAGTCAACCCAGGAATATTTGGTACACTTTAGTTTACATACTGTGTACCCTTACCCAGAACATTTTAAAAACTCTCAGCTGTCCTTAGTGTTGGATAAATATAAAGAGCAGCATAAACAGACAGTAGTTAGAAAAATCATTATATAAAGCAGAAAATACTATGGTAAAGAAATTATGATATGGAGATAATAATGCAACAATGGGTTGTTATGGGTTATATAATATTAATAATAATAATGAGAGTAATAATGAGGATATATTGGTAATTGAAAGTTTTGGGTTTTTTGGGCGGAAAACATGAAGGTAATAATAGAGAAAGCTAAAAATGGGCAATCATATTGTAATGAGCTAATAGTAATGTCATATTAGAATCATGTTTTCACAATATGCATATGGTAATATTAGGGTAATACCTCCAGAAAAATATCAGACGACCTACCTGGCACACATTGGTGACGAAAACCTACTTTACACTTTGCCTCTCCACTGTGTTCTGCACCCCGCCCAGTGAGCATAGCTCATACTGCTGGTCATTTGTTTCCTGTGATTCTCAAAGTGTGAAAAAACAAACTAGAAAATGTACATGTGTGCATGCCATCCTACAAGGAACAATGATATTAGCAACAAGAGAAGTTCCAAGATGAGTTTTCTTTCAGTGTTATTCAGCTATGTTAACCATATGAATATTAAAGCAGAGAAACAACTGCGCTCAAAGCAACTTGACTTTTCTCTTGAACACAAGGAGGGGCTGGGTTTGTACAGAAGGTAATGTAATGTTTTAACTCAAAGAAAAATAAAGCTGAAATTTTCAAAAATGTGTTCTTCTGTCTGGGGTGAAGAAAAATCCGCTAACTCAAGCTGCCAACACATTAATTTTGTTAAGGGATGAGTGAAAATATCTGGCCAGCTGTTTATGAAGGCCATGGCAAGTGAAGAATTTATGCTTTTTGCCTTCACACTGCATGTGTTCGTAAAAGGCTGTGACACATTCCCAAAAATATTCCTCAACACTGTGAAAGGGGTCTGTGAGAGCCTATAAACTATTACAAAAGGTCACAAAACAACATCATTAGTTGTGTAGGGTACAATGAGTGCATTCCACCTTGGTTAATCTATTCCATGTTTCTTTAAGTGTCAAACAGCAAATGTATCCGTGCTCCGGTCATGTATCTAAAAAGATATACTAAAGGTTGCAGGTGGTAGGGTTCATGCAGCTCTTACAGTGCAACAGAAGTTAATGGTTGACATGAGCTGCTCATATTTTCTTTAACTTGTGTTTATTCACTGTAGGTTATTACTAATTTCCAAGTTATTGAACAGTTGATTATGGCCAATAAAGAAATATAGATAACCTATCTGTTAACTTCCTGTCATTGTTCATATAAAAGGCAACATTTTGTTATATTGTCAGTAAATTGTTTGTCTTACTGATGCAAGCGTGCACTCTACGCCGATGACAGTTTTCAAAATACACACTAAAGTTGTGTGCAAAAACTACCATTCATTGTGTTTTACTGAAGCCTATATTTGCACTTATCTTTTGAAGGTGATTCTTGCCATCCGATCATAAAAAGTTCATTTTATGAAGCAGCATGCCTGGATGTCAAACACGAACATATCTGTTACATGCCTCTGGCAGAATTTATTGAGTATGTTCTCATACATTCTGCATTTAATAAATATGAATGGAAATGTCACATTCAAAAGTAAAGTAGACCTGTTCTGTTGAGAGCAGATAATACGAAAGTGTATGGACTCTGCTGCAGTGTTTCACCTATGTTTGTGGTTGCTAATGGAACCCACCACCCGTCCACCTTTAAAGGTAAGCTATTAATCAGCCAAAGAGCTTACTTCTGCACTATATATAAACAGCCCATTGTGTCCTTGCAGGCACACAACAGGCCATTAGCATGCTTTGATAAGTAATATTTATGGTCAATTTTAATGTTCGATTCATAGCAAATATAGACTTGTTTGCTTTTCCTCCTGGCTGTTGTTAAAACAGGATCAGATGGAGTTAGAAAGAATGATAGCGCCTGCAGGCAAGGCAGGGAGAAAGGGGAGAAGAAGAGGAAGGTGAGGAAAACAAATATTGGCTATAATAAAGTATTATCACATATAGCATGTCATTAGTATTTGGGGATTTTTTTACACAAATTTGCCTCCTGGCTGTACAGGCTTTGCAAGGAAATGTTTGTGTTGTTGCCTTTCTTAACATGGCCTCCTGCAACCGTTAACCATTTGCAGAAAACAAAATCCTCTTGGTGTACAGTGGCGAAGCAGGAGAAACATTGGAAATGTTGCTGTTGCACTGTGACTTGTTTACAATATCCAGTAATAAGACACAAATTTCTTACCATTTGTTTGACACATAGCAACTGTTGTTCTTTCCAGCACGGAGGGGAAAATAAGCATTCTGGAGGATTCTGTGAAGAAAAAAAAAACCAAAACAACCTCCATTCCTCCTAAGCACAAAAACAGAACAAATTTATGTCTTAGTGTTTTTCAATGCAGGCATCAAAGACAGCAGCAGACACGACGAGAGCCAGGCAACAAGAGGAAAGAACAGCTAAGACAGCACACTGTGAACTGCATTGTTATTTCATACAGCACACTCCTGTGACATTTTCTGCAACATACATGGGTAATTCATAGCAGGAGCGAGATCAAAACAATAAAATAAATTGTCGGAGAATCATATTGAGGTTGTCAATACAGGCATCCCTGGGGAGGTAGAGGAAGACACAGAGAGAGGAAAAAGAGAGAGCATTACAGAGAAGGTAAGTGACCCTGGTAGCTTATATTATCAAATAGAGCATGTCATTGGTGTTTAAACATTATTTTCTGCAACTTCCTCCCCCAGGCAATGTATTGTGAGTGACAGAAAATGTTGTTAGTGATGCAGTCTGATGACAAAATGTATCACTTCCAAATAATTCATATTTGGAAGCGGATGTGTGTATCCACAAAAACATTGTATTTAAACAATTATTGTATTAAATGTACTGAAAATCTAACTTTCACCAATGGGCATCTGCTTATCTGATTTTTAGCTCACTTTGATCCATTTGGAACCATTGTGCCTGATATGCAATTACAGTAAACGGTAATAGAAATTTTGAAAGTGGCAGCAAAACGAAAAGTGTATTTAATGAGGCATACCCTGCAGTGATCTCAATGGCCGACAGTCTGCACGCTGCAATTCTCCCTTAAATGTTTCAAAATCAATAAAATTGGGTGGTAGTTGTTCACTGTGGTGAAAACCTGCTTTCTCATGGGATTTAAAGGATTCCAAGTTTAAGAATTTAAACCGTAAAATTAGTTACTGTTGAAACCTTGCCTGCCTGCAAAACTGAATATGATATACATATAGAATATAGATTTAAGAGGATTTACAGGAGAAAAGGCATTGATTTAAGAACCTTGTATATCTTCCTGGCATCTGTGGCAAGTGTGGGAATGAGGTATTCAGCGTACTTTCGCTTTAATTTTACACTGAACGTCTGAAGACACAAGTCTACTGAATGTACCCTCTTTACTTTGTGGATTGATTGATGATGATGATGAAAGTTGCCTTTTCTTTGAAACCCCAGTGACTGGAATTAGAGTTGGAAGATGATTCTTTTAATTCTTGCAAGCTGTCCAACTGCAGTGAATACTCTCAGGGCCGGTTCATTTGATTCATGATTAATTCCTGTGAATGTGGCTGATCAACCACATTGTTTTGGGGAGCAGCCAACCAGAATTGAAGTAATTCCCAAAGGTTGGCAGAAAATAATTGTGTTAGGCATGAACACTCGTTTTGTGTTAGCAAACACGTCGGCACACTTAGGTCTGTATAGAGTAAGCTATAGCACAACCACCGGACATTGATCTATTTGCAGTTCCAGCTCAGTTGAGCTGAGCCATCCAATTTGATATATTATTCAGTGATTTAGTGATGTTAATGCTTGGAGTTGGAATAAAATGTCAGTCAAAAGTGACATGGATGCCATACCGTTATTACAGCAATCAAGCTGAATATACAATAAAATTCAAATGCATATAAATGAAGATGTAAAGTACATAAAAACAGTTTGAAAAGAAAATGCAGTACAAGTGATATTGTTCACATTAATATATTAAAAAATACCCTGAGGCAAAATTTATTCAAAACTTAAACTTGATCACTCAGACACTACTCCTGTAATTTTGATTAAAGCAGAAGGGAATGGTGATTTTTGGCACTGTGTTCTGGTAATAATGTACCCTTACCGGCCTGATGGGGACATAATACTTCAAGGTTAAAATTTCAAACTTTGCAAATACCATAACTAAAAATCCACTGGTTTGACTTTGATAAAACCAGCAGTGACTTATTTAGATGTTTTTATTTTGTTTTATTTTCTATCTCCTATGTAGCTATCTACTCTCATTCTGCTATGTTTTTGTAACACATATTCTTACACATGTTGACACGTTCCCACACATATTTTTACCCCGGCCCTACTCGCACATAAGCCATACTTCTGCATTCCTTTTGTTAAAATATTCATATTTTGTGCTCTCTCTTTTATTGCCCCCATATCTTAATCCACTACAATGAATACACACTGCTATATGTCATGTTTGTACTGTAAGCAATTTATGTTATCTTTTTCTGTAAATGCCATGTTGTTTTTTTCACTGCACTTTTTCTTTGATAGAAAAGATCACAGTGTGTCTTATATGAAATATCCCCATATTATATTATAATATACCAAATGAAACCTCTGTCCATCATTTGCAGTATGCAACACTGGCCTGGTTCTGATGACTCTTCTTGCTGGCCCTACATTTGCTGACTGACCCAATGTCTATACAGGTTTAGCCCAATTTGTCATAAAGGGCTAATTTCAGCATTTAGTCTGCATTTTTCACTGAAGCCTGTTGGAACCTTTTTGAGTGGCAACAATTTATAAAACAGTTCAATATAAATGATCCTTTAATGTATCACCATCCACGTAAAAACTTAAAAAAAGCCACAAACCCAGTCTTGTTATTACTTTGACATAAATTAAAATGTCCTGAACTTGCCTCAGAAAACAGAAAGAAAAGAAAAAGATGTCTTAACATAATACATCCAAACAAAACAAAGGAATTAAGATGGGGAGTTGAAAAGCCTTTGGTTCACAGTCAAATCGAGCATTAAGTATTAATGCTTTTTATTTCACAGTATAAGCAAAATAAATATTAGTACACTGCGTGCAGATCAGCACTAGTACCATTAAGACACAAACCAGCTTTAAGTAGTAACAAAGACAGAACAATAATAAAGGAAGGGAGTGCACAGTATTAACAGGGGAAACATCTACACTTCTATGACCTTGCAATTAAGCTTCCTATTTTCTAATAGTGCTGTAGTGGTTGGACACACTGTATAATATGCCATTCAGACAAATATTCACTAGAGCTTACATTTGCAATAAAGTAGCTCAGCCATAAGAACCACATTTTCTACCCACTTCTTAGGACTGCAACTGCATACAACCTATACAGTGTGAAGTTATTATACTGCAAACTCCTTATATATATTCACATCCATTCACCATTCAGCATACCACTAATTTCATTTAAATTAGTTCAAAAATTATTCTTAGTGTTGAAAATTAGATTGGGGGCATGCTGGCGGAAGAGAGGTTTGGGCGCATATACCATGTGGCTGCAACGTCCCCGGTTCGCTACCCTCATTTCCTGTCTGTCTCTATGGTATAAAACTGTCCAATAAAGGCAGAACGCAAGACTGACTAGTTCAGGTTATAATATGAAATAAATGTTAAGGGCGATGATAGCAGCCCTTTATATATTGCCTTGCATAACATAAATGAAAAATGTATGCACTATATATATACTTGAGTGACTTGAGTGAATGACTTGAGCATTCAAAACACTACATCAGGGTTGTTGTGGTCTCTGATAGTCTGCTGCACTATGGAGAGACCATTTCATCAGACTCATTAAAAACCTATAATTAAATGTGCCTCATATGCCATCCAAGCAAGTCATATGTGGTAGATCATAATACACTCCAGCAAGTACAAGTTTAAATGGTGCAAATAAGTGTTACCCTAATTTCCATAATTCTTACAGATTGCCTCTCTTTGTATTCAGTGTTTAAGTGTTCCCTCTCCACAGATACATGAGGGCCCATTCCTGTTCTCTTAATCTCTGCCTGAGATTGGAGGCTGCCGTGCACAGTTTTTAGGGTGTATCTTCAGCGTATACAAGCTTTATAAATGAGCCCTCAGAGATCTGTGTCTATGATCTGTGATGTCACATTGATGTACAGCCCGAAGCTGTTCTTCTACTTCAATGGATGGGAAACTGACTGGGTGGATTTTTTAACCGTTATTTATCCAGTGAAACCTGGATAAGCACACATGCTGCTGTTCAGTGTGATTGTGCTTGATTCCCACAGCTGTCTAGTACAACCATATAGTGTCATGCTATTGATCAGTCAACCTCTGCACTTTTGAAAGGAGAATAATGATTCAAATGTTAGCAAAATGACTGACCCACTACTAAAAGTTTAAAACCTCAGAACTTGATATTGCTGTCAGATTGATTGACAGGTATTTTAATAGCAACACAAGACAACAACTGCATCTAAATGATTAATGCCTGATGGTAGGTGGTGATAGTATCGAAGGATTGTTTGCATCAATACATAATACAATATATACACGTCAATCACAATCAGCATGTGAAAATACCTTGAAAATAATGACTGTGATCAAAAATAACTGATTGGGCCTTTTTGTGTCTTGTTATGTTATCTTGTTGTTTATGCAACATTGAACACACATGTAAGCCATCGGTATCCTTTTCCTCAAACATCTCAATCCACTAAGTACCATTTTTCAGTGTGGAAGAAGGCAATATAAGTGGGAGAAAGCATTATTCATACATTTCTTTCAGCATGTTCAGCAGGTTTTGGGATTTTGGATTTTGTCTGCTTTTCCAACTGTAGCCCATTAAGGCAGAATTTTTACTCTGTTCTTACAAGCTATGACTTTGTTTCAGTATTATCTTCGTGAAATCTGTTCAAACCTGTAAGCCTACCCTTAAACATCAAACATTGTTCTGGTTATGTCACAGTTTCCTTTTCTGTCCCTCTCCAAATCAATTATGCATCAGTGTGGCATCACAGATTTGGGGCTAAAACAAACTCCTTTGTGTCATGTTTTGGCTACACAGGAGGAGACAGTGGTGAGTGTTCACTAATGCTGAATAAATTGTCCAAGGGCAAAGGGACTGCATCTGAAAATTCACAGGTGTTCTCCTGGAACATCAAAATGTATTCAAATTCACTGGCATGGAGCTATATTGGGGATGTTTAATAGGCTGCTGAAATCCAATAAGGTTGTGCTGATTTACCTATAAAAGCTAGAAATTATCTATCCGGAAAGAAAAGAGAAATATGCAAGTTAAATGTCACAGAACGATTTCTGCTCTTATGTGGACCAAAAGGTTAAAGGCTTTTCATCCATGAGGAAAAATGCTCTCCACATGCATTTATTTATACTCTGGCTGTTATGGCTTTTTCAAGTGTCCCTACAGGGCTGTCTGCACTTCCAGCACCTCTCCACTCTGACGCACTTCCCCTGGTGGGGCTTGACTGCACTGGTGAGCATGTAAAGCTCGTCTCAGAGCACTCTTCCTTCTGCCTGGGGAACGACACCCTCAAAAAACACCTACATGAAAATGCAATTAAAAGCGTCTTTCTCTGAATAGTACAGCCTGTTTTAGGGGACAGTAGCAGGAAATGTATTGTGAGAGCAACATGGTGCGGGATGGACAGAGAGATGAGGGACTGGGGTGGGGAGGGGTATGTCATCTGCATTCTCCATCTAAGGCACTCATCTTACATCCATCATTTCAGCACTCAGTCTTAATTTAACCGTTTTTATCTGACGAAACACACTCACATCGCACACACCCTACCTATATTTAGCAGGACTAAACACATCCCATATTCTACTACATCCACCAATATAATATGTAGCAGGCTTTTATCATTACATGTGGATGAAGACATTTTTGATTGATTTCCGACCAGTACAATGCATGGCAGCTTATCAGTGTATTTTAAAAGATACCTTAGAACTTACTGTTTGTAATCTTTAGATTTGAATCAGTATTTGAAGGTGTAGAGATTGTTTTCCATGTGTAAGGCCTACTTTTGAGATCGTTCGGTGAGTGCAAAGTGGCAAGGGAAAGCAGAGTATGTGAGCCAAATATTTAATTGCACAAATGTTTCTGTTAAGGATTAGTCTGTCTCTTAAGAATTCTTGGAAGGACGTTTCAACCATGTGCATTTCAACCTGTGCTGTAGTTACGGATTTCAAGCAGTATCTAACTCTTTCCCAGAGCTCTTGGCTTTGATATAGCATACATTTACAGTGCTTCCCCATTAATCCTGCTTTTCATATGCTAACCAATCAAAATACCTCATAGCCTTTGCAAATAAAGACAATGATTAAGTTGCTTCCCACCATTATTATGTCCACTGCGGCTGTCTCTCATGTGATTGCACGTGGTTGTGCAGGCCTCTGCAATAAGAGCATAATCTGGCAATAAACAAAGGCTTATTTAGCAACAAGGGACCAAGCAGTATATTCTTTGCCTAGCATTTATGTGTCCTTGTAAATGCGTGTGGAGATGTGAAATACATTTGTGGCATGTGGAACACGCCCAGACACAGTATGGCATCTGGTAGTGAAATGCTGCAGGTAAAGTCATCTCTTCAGAACAGTCTTTGTTCAGAATGGTCCTAGTCCTTTATGCACGCCACTTGCACATCCAGGAGAAATCATTTAATTGCCATTAAATAGGGCACATAGAGACAATGTACTGTAGCCAGCACAAGTGTCTTTGGGCCAGTGATGCCTCAGATATATAGATCAGTGGATATCAGTGGATGTCTCGTATCCTTTGTGTGCAGTGGATGTTGAATAGAATTAAATATCTTCATGTGCCTCTGGCCCCTAAGCTTTTGATTTTAACATTGAGGCAGTGTTGTAGAGATCAAATTTGTAGCTTAGAAGGCTGTTGAATTTAGGTGGAAAATGACTTTAGTCTCAAGACACACCTGCGATGCTGTGCCAACATTTTAACAAGGGTTCCGAAGCTGGTTAAGAAAACACAGCGTTGTTGTAGTAACAGCTAGGTCGTTTATCAAGTGTTATCTGCTCTGTTAAAGAAAAGAGCTGGGCTTCACATGTACCTATCTGTGTTTTCTGAAATCTGTGTTTTCTGAAATCTGTGTTTCTGTCATGTTTTCCTTGTTGAATCAAAACAAAACAAAACTTGTTTAGTTACAACATGTCTTTGCTTTGCTTTGCTCTGGACTATTTGAGCACCGCTGGAAGGCTATCAAAAAAGTAATTATCATGAAACAACAGGAAATTTTGTTGTTTTTAGATTGCAGTGTGGGAAACCATGAAGAAAGTTATAATTATATGGAGATTATCATTACTGAAATCTATCCGTCTCATGGATGTAGCATCTCTATGAAGACACCATAAGTTGTGTGGGTGCTTGATTGTGTATCTCATTAAGCACTCCATGCATTCAGTATCACTATATAATGCAGACATCCATTGCATATATGGCGAACCATTATATATAACAATGCCTTCTTTGTTTTTACTTCAGTGCCTTTGCATCGTTAACCAGCCCCATGTAGTTCTTTTCAGCGCTGTGCTGCTGAAACTTCCAACATTAATGAAATGTGCGACATGGTGAGCTTTTGAGTGTTGCTATGAAATGTGTAATTGTTGCTTTGTTTTGTCTTTTTTCTTTTCTGCTGCATGATTTTAAGTGCACGTTGCATAGAGTACACATACTTTAATATAGTCTTATTTGCAGGGTGTGATTTGAGTGAAGGCTAAGTATACACTTTAAACCCCATTATGCTTCCAAAACAATGTCAAAGAAAATAGCAAAGCTGTAAAAACACAATGAACAATAAAATCAAAAGTATGGTGGAAACTAGATAGTGGATAAAGGCTTTTTGTCACTCCACTGTATGCCATTTGCTACATCTCCCATATTTGGGAGACACACAGAGTGCAATATTGTAAAAGACTTTTGCATAAATATTATTTTTCAATGGTTCTCCTCTTCAGCACAAATGAGATTGCTGTTTTTTTGGTTGCATGTTTACTCTCTCGATGCAAGCATTCCACTGCACAGTATGCTTTAACCCAAGGTTCAAATTGCCTGCGCTGAAAATTACCATGGGCTTCTTCTCTACTCTAATTGCTTAAGATGCTAATTGGACTGTGGAAACGGCCTCCTGAGTTTCATTGGGGATTTCCACAATCTGAATTCAAAAGTAAGAAGCAAAAAGGTTTTCCAATTGCCACAAGACATCTGGATGGCCTTGCCCTGAAAGCATATTCATAATTAATATACAAAGTCTGGTGGAAGGTGGCTTTTTTTGACTGAAAGGTCTCTTTCTGCATTACCCCAACTAAATATGAAAAGAAGATGTAAACTTTGCATGCAAGAATATGGCATTTGAATTAGAGCATGCAGCTCTCATTAAATTTAAAGTATAGAGGCCAGATGTAATTTCTCTGTGAACAGCCTTGTCACTAATGTAAAGGACTGAAAGTCTTTCAGATGATCATAAAACCTCATTACAAACATCAGGTTTTCTCAGTCTCTCTCAAGTATCTGTGACCATGCATCTAACACCACGAATTACTCTAAACCTTAACGCTGTTTAAACCTATTACTTAAAAATAAGCAGGCTAGGTTGGCCAACACTTTGTGCACAATGTTTACATCTTTCTAATACCTTAATATCAAGCGCAGTGGAATAAGATAATGCTCTTAAATCACATTGCAAATGTTAAGGCTGAAATCATAAACGAATCATCACAAAGTATTTTTTTTCCTGTGTGGTTGAAGTGTCCTTGAAATTGTAAAGAATGAGGAAAGATGGGAGGAATGGATCAGTGGTGTGGTGTTGCATTTGTATGTGGCAAGTGGTGTAGCGTCAGACAGAAAGGTCATACAGTGTTTTGCTGCCATCATTATGTTTTGAAAAGTGTGGCAATCTGAAAGCGATGGCTGCCTTGAATGACTATGTTACAGCAAGGCAGGGCAGCTAATGGAGACAAGCTCTTTCCATTACAACTCCATCTGTTCCACTGAACAGTACTGCTGGCAGCTGCACACATGTTGGAGCGAGACCTAGAAGCCAGACAGAAAGGTCTGAGTCCCTGTGCACTGTGAAGACCTGGCGGAGCCAGATATTTTATGACAAAGATCTAATTAGCTGAACTGATCAGTGGAAGTCCTTTGAATCCTCCGCTTGATGTGTGTTCTGACGCACAAAGAAGAGCAAGTTTTTAGATGCATTTATTTGAAGGTGAGGTAACAAAGGTAGCACACATCAATTATACTGGAGCAGTAATATTTGTTCTACTATAAGAATGTTAATCAAACTATATAGTGGATTTTATTTAAATATATCACAAATATGGTAAAACTTAGACTGATCTAATCTCACAATGCGTTTTAATGTGTATGTGTGTGTGGGTGTGTTCCATACAGTGCGTTTTTTTCACTGCCATGCTATAAAATACATGAAAGCAATAAAATGTGGCTGTTGATTTGGTCAGAGGGATTCACCGTGAAGCCATCCTTCTCCATGAAACATTTATTTCTCCTAATTCTCCTTGCAGAACCTTTGAGTGGTAATAACATGTTTCTTTCCGCTTGGCCGTGCCAGACGAGCGACAGGAAGACTGTAGGCCATAATTATCCTGTTTGTTCAGAGGCCCAGTGCTTTTTATTATTTAAATCTCCTAGGGCGGTGAAAGTGCTGAGAGGCAATTCTTTCTCCCATTTTTCGCCATGCTGTGTTAGTCAGTGTTAATGCCGCTCTGTAATTTTTTGATGTTCTGTTTGCTCAGTGTTCATCAAGAATGTGAAAGATGCCTTAACCAAGGAAAAGAAGTGGCATGACAGTGTAAACAAATAACTAGGAACAAATTGCTTTATGCAGACATAAGTACTGATGACAAAAGACATCAAAACCCAGTATTATTATGAGGAATCAACTTTTGCACTGGATGTACAATGAACTGATTCCCTTCAACAGTGCAAACAGGGCTTACAGAGGGGACAGTATTTTGTCCCCCAGACGGTCATCAAACCATGAGATTGCAATATTTATGAATTCTTATGACTGTTGTAAATAGGTAGGTCTGGGCATGTGCTAATATAAAAATTTAATTTGTTGGCAAAATCTCATAAAATAATAGCCAAACTTCTCATTATACATTATTTCCTTATTTATTGAAGTAAGCTGGAAATCTTCACACAGCATTAAAACACACCATAATGACCATTTTCACTGTGCATGGTAAGAGATATTGTTGTTTTATGACAACGCTATGGTTATGGTTTGGTTAGGTTTAGGGAAAGATTATGGTTTGGGTTCAAATAAGTACTTTATTAAGATTAGGGGAGCGTTGTCGTCATGGTTACATTAATAAACACATGGTTAAGATTATGGAACGATTGTGGTCATGCTTTAAAAAAAACGCTGACTGCCGGTTGGAAGCGGGAAACTAACAGCGGCCTCCTGTGCTGTGTTAAGTCTGATGTTTTGTTGAGCCATCCATCAACCCCAACCTTGTCCCTACATGGACACTATAACAACGTCACCTGACTTCCTCCTTTGCTCCCACCATAGTTACCACGGCCGCTAGAAGGCCCTACAGCAGTGGTGGAAAGTAATTAATACATTTGCTCAAGTACACACATAGAACAATTTTTAGGAATTGTACTTAGTATTACTAGTATTACCATTTCATGCTACTTTATACTTCTACTCCACCACATTCATCAGAGGCAAATATTATACTTTTTACTCCACTATATTTATATATTTACAGCTGTAGGTACTAGTTACTTTTCAGATTAAGAGTTTACAGAAAAAGACATAGCACCATGTATTATACAACAAATTGTTAAAGATTAAACCAGTGGTTTCCAATCCTTTTTGCTTGAAATCAGTGTCTAATTGGGGTCTTTCGTCACTGGTTTTAGAGGTCAGTGTGTTGTTATCAGTTCCACCAAAGACTCCCTTTTAAACTTTTCAGATGGATTCATTTAAAAAAACTGTTCAAGGCTCAAAAAGGTAAAATTATCCAATACATCACAAAAAAAGCAAAACTTTCTTGCAGAACATTTTCAAAAATTGAATACAAATTAGTGTAACAGGATTTTTGTTTTATTTCCTCTCCCATTTATCATCTCATGACCCCTCAGATTTATCTTGTGACCCTTTGGAGTGGCCCTACCTCTAGTTGGGAACCACTAGACTACATACACTATATAACTATATATAAAGTTATAAATATTAGCTGCACCTCTACCAGCTACAACAGTAAAACACTACTTACACACTGATGCATTCATATTGACAATATAATAATGTAACTGTACACACACTGTACTGACACTACTAAGAAATACCATGAGTCACTTTTGCTTTTTTAAATTTCCCATCTTTTATGGCAATATTTACTATACACCATTAAAATATTTCCTTTCTAGGTGTCAACTCCCCCCTACAGGTTTTCTATGAAAATTAATTCAGTGCTGATAGTGGGCAGTCGCTCTCAGCACACAAGCCCATACAAGACAATTGTACGCAAGACAATTGGAAGAGAAAGAAACCGGAGCCTGGGAGAGCAGAGATATCCGAGCAAGCCTCTGTGTTGCTTACGCTGCTTGGAATGAGACCCCAGCAGGGCAGTACTGTATCCTCTGTTAACTCAAGTGTGTACCAGTAAGGGAGTAGGCCATAAAAGGTGCTTTGGTTGAACTCTCACTGTCATTTGTAGTCATGTGTGTCTTCCTATCACTTGGAGTGCACTTTTAGTCCTCTCCAGATGACACTTTGCTTAAGTTTTCAACAAACTGATTTCAGTACTCGTTTGACCGTGAAAGGAATAGATGCTTTGTTGCCCCTCATTAAGGGCTACAATCTCTAGCTATGTTTATGTCAGGCTCTGACCAATATTGGGCTTTAATTATACACCAGTCATTTAGTGTTGCAGAGGTTCCTCCTTACACTGAAATAATAAAACCTGTTATTAAATTGCTGTTTATCGCATCAAAAAGTCCCTGTTTGTTCCATGTAGCTGAGGAAACGTTTCTGCAGCTAATGTGGCAACAGCCAATCATAATTTGAGATTTTGAGACACCTGTGTACAGTAAACATATATATTTTTTTGGTTTTGATTTTAGTTTTGGGATTTGGATGTTTGATTTATTTTATTTAAAGATGTATTTACAGTTTTGGCTTACTTTCTTTTTTGAAAATACACATTTTAATTCCATGAAGGCCAAAAATTCTGCTTGCATTGCCATCTAGTGGTTGCACGGTGTACAACACTATCACGGTGGGTGTGGTCACAAGTAAAATAGTGGTGTGGTTGGGTGTGGTATCTCACTTTTGTCTTTAGCATGATTAGATATTAATAGAATATTTTTTCAGTCTAGGCTTCAGGGCAGAAAATATGAGCTCAAGAATCTAAATGAATGAATGGACTAACTTGGAAATCCTCTTCTCAACAAAGGATGCCTTCCTGTCTTCTTGACCCTTTTCTTCACCTGCTACATGAAGCAGTCTCCAAAGTGATACCAGCCTGATATACAACCCTTAAAAGCCACTTGACAGCCCCACCATAAATTAATGAGACATGTTTATCAGCAGTACCAGGCCACACCCGGCATTTTAAAGAAACAATCCTCAATAGATACAGTTATCTTTACATGTCGAAGACTGTGCCTTGATAATTATCATCAAATAGTATATGTTTAAACTGGAAATAAAAAAAAGAATTAGGAGAAGAAATAGGCTTTTCAACTATTCTTCTTATTTGCACTATGATATACATGCATATATAGTCAAATACAGTTAAGCAATAGTGGCATTCAAATGTTCACATAACAAAGAAACCCTTATGGCACAAAAGATGGTTGATATCATTTTATCATTGAGATAACAGTAGGAGCATTTTTTTTTTTTACTCCTAAGACACTAACTTACAGTATGACATTAAAGTATAAGACCTAAGGGTAGCACTGTCCTTTGGTAAATGCTGAGAAGGCACAACAGCTTCTCTTCCCCTCTAATGCTGCTTGTTTACAGTAGGCTGGGTAACAGAGTTTGGGATTTATAGGCAGTTGTGATATGAACGAGCACAAAGACATGAAAATGTCACAGTTTGTCAAATGGCTTGTGACCTGGAAAAAAAAGCACTGTTTACAAAGCAGTGGGAGCCTGAACAGTGTACACTGTCACATGCATGACCACGACTAATGATTACCCCTGTATTTGAACGTGCTTGAACATAATATCTTGAAAGCTCATATGCACAAAGTAAATGTTGGTCTTTTTGTTTGTATTCTTTGAAGTTGTTATAATTGAGGATGAGGAAAAAATTGCTTGCTGGATGAAGATAAAAGAGTCACCAACCACCTGCACATGTCTTTCCAACCTCTATAGCCCAATTATAACTAAATGTGCAAGATACATAATTCTGCATGACAATAGGAACATAATTTGGTCGACTGCATGCAGTGGCTCCTTCACATGTTAACCATTTCATCCATGCAAATTACTTTAATTGGGTGTGTGTAGATCGTCATCCATTCATTTAACTGTTTACAGTATCAACACTAAGTGCAAAACAATGAGATTAAAATTGAACTGAGCGAGCCATTTGCCTGTAGGATAAATAGCCATTTATTATCATACATAGTTCAGCCTCTCAAACATGAATAACCACATTATGATGTGGTTTTTGAACCTAAATGGAAGTTCTTTGTCCACAGGTGATGGTATTGGGAGGGCCTTCTCTGTCTTCCATATTTCTGATTCACCTGTTCCCTGACCTCTATATGTATGTACCTTTAAAGACCTTGTGGTCACTTGACTTTTCTTGGACCAGAGTCAACAACAGCATGTTAATTATGTTCAGCTCAGTGTCAGCAACATTGCACCTGGCCATACACCAACATAACATCATAACACATTCAACATGATTCACTGACAGAAACCTAAAGCTGCCTCTTCAATAAATCATTGCATATAGGTGCAATGGTATATTTCTGGAATTACTAAGAAGCAGAGTTCAGAGTCTTTGCTGCAGATGGAAAAAAACTGTTCTCACATCAGGATGTTTTGGTGCACAGAGACATTGCATAGAGTTATTTCTGCATTAAGACTATAAATAATAATAATAATAGTACTATCTTCATTTCCACACAGTGCTGTAAAAACCCATAATCAAGGAAACTTTAATTTAACTGATAACTTCACATTGGTGTCATCAATGTTCTGGCACATTTCTTAATTGGCTTGTTGTGATCCAATATGGTTAATGAATCTTGCTGAGTGGGCTGTGGGCCTTAATGGGAGCCAGCTGTGCAAATCTTTGGTTTTAATAGCTGATTGTTCAGAGGATAGTTTGCTTACTTTGAAGCATGTTATCATTATCATTGTGTGATGCAAATATTCAATTACATAATTTATTTAATTGATTTTAATTAAATTAAAAAAAAGGAATTGGTTCATGTTAGATTCTGAATGATATACAGAGGGTGCATATCACATTTACACCTCAAGGACAAGGACTTCTCTTGTAAAGTAACAATCACTAGAACTAAACACTGCAGCAACGATGGATCTTATTAGGTTGAATGCCAATTGGCAACATTTGTCAACTATAAAAGAGGACTGCCAAACAGCACTTAGATTTACATTTTACAAGAGATAGAGCTCCAAAGAGGCCAAATCATCTGTGGACAAGTGCAGGAGTATCGGTCCACCTGTAGTGCTTTCATGAAGTATTTACGTTATTTTGTCTAACTCTGTGTATTATTGGTCTAACATTTTTAATAGGGCAGTATTTTCAGTTGTCAGTTCCAATTGCTTTTTCCCCTCATCCCCTCGTCCTTACATCCAAACCAATTACCTTCTGTGTCCCACATGGGTTTAAAGGCAATTAAATGTCAAGAAATGTACACAAAATAACAATCAACCTCCTAGTTATGAACGCTGCCCTGAAGCGAACTCCCCCTGCATTTTTTTCCTGGATTCGTTCCTGCTTGTCAACAGCCTTTACCAAACTTGTCTCCCGCTGTGACACAGCATTAAACGATACTAAAAGATCTTAGGCAAAAGGTCAAGGCTATATGACTGAGTCTAATAAGAATTCAAAAAAAGTGCCACTTGTGGTCTGTAGACTCTGAAATATTCATTACACCACACAATACAAAAGATTTAGATGGAACCAACATCATTTTGGATGATTTTTGCTATTCCTAGGCTGTCTACAAATGATAAAGGGTCTTTATCATTAACTTGCTGCTAATCGCAATGGACACGTCAATGCACAGCAAAAAGCGTTAAAGTTCAAATAATTTGAAATCTGTGGGCAGTAGAAGTGTAAAATCTGTGTGCAAAGTAACAATGCTGGAAGGTTTGGCATTGTAGCCCTGTTCAGAGTTAAACAATGAGTCAAGCTGCTGCACAGCAATTCTGCTACTGATCCTGTGTTGACTGCCTTAAGCTGTGGTGTGGTTTGTAGAGAGGATGAGGTGGGAAAAGCTTGCACTGGATTTGGATATTCAAGTGCTGATAATGAACAGGTGGCAAAGCGTAGATGTTCAGTAAAGGTTATTTGTGCATTTATAATGTAACCTTTACCTTAGCCTAACCCTAAAATTTAAGCCAGACACTATCTGGTGTTTCTCTAGTAACTCATTACAGACACTTGAGCACAAGACAAGTGAATTGTGACATGGGTAAAAATGTACACATGTTCAAGAGTATAAGAGTATGGATTTGGATGTTTGGTATGATTTAACAGCTTATTTTTCAAAGTAAAGTGAATTGTATTAAATGTGGAAAATGTGTTGTATATAATGTAAATACACCTTGTTACCAGGAGATGGCAGCAGAACTTAGTTTCAGTGACAAAATCATTTCTCCTCACTTTCTCTAACCGGTGTGGGTGTGTGATGGCAGATTGGTCTCCACCTTTTTTATCCATTTACCGTATACTCTAAATCAAATGTCACGATTCAGGGTTGTAGACGGTACACACAGCATGTTGGCTGAGGATGTCTTTATACTGACAGACACGCTGACATAGAAACATTTTCAGTTCTCACAGACTACCGACAGTACAACTCAGAATGCCTCAGCTTTCATTCCTTAAAATGTACTCAGGCACTCCTTCACTGTATTCTAATTTACCTCAGTACCCTCATGAATTATCTGTTCCTACCAAATACACACAGTAAAGATTCAAATGAAGTAGTATTCATGCAAATTATAATATATTTTCTCCTCTGTCCTGGTGGAATATGTCTCCGGTTTCACTAAATATTTTATGCAGGTTCAAGCTAAAGGCCTGAAATTATTTGTCAGCTGTGTCTACCGGAAGAATAATATGTTGGGAAGAACAACACATGTATTGAGTCACGCGGAGTGACACTCATCCTAAACACCAGATTACTGCTTTTCACCACTTGATGGCAGTGTAACTGCGGGCATCTGCATTTGCTTAAATGATAAAAGCAAATCGGCTTTACTGTGGAAAATGTTATATGATGGCAATCAGTGAAAGTTATTTATTTGAAAAATATATGAAGAGGGACACACATACACTGTATGCACTGTACAGATGAGATGATGTCACAAATGTCATCTCAAGGGCACCTCAAGCACCTGTATCTGCTGTTCTTTGGATCAAAAAATATATGGAGAAAAAACAAAATCATGAGGGGTTCTAGCTTTCTAGCAACATTCTTTTAAAAGCAGAAAAATGAAAAGACAATAAATAAAAAGTACCAGGTCCCTTGTAGGTGTCTGTGTCTGTATGTTTGCCACTGTGTCACTGAATGTGCCAAGTATTCATAGCTTATTTCGTGGCAAATCAGAGTGTCAGACAAAAATAAATTGCTTTAAAATGTCAGAAGCTAAATGATATATACGACGTATATTCTGATCTTTTAAAGCACTCAGAATACTGTAGTATATTCAGTTTGAGTGTGATGAAGAAGCAGGAGAAGTCCAGCAGACAGCACTGTTTGAAATGGTAAACAGCATGTTGTGAGACAGTCACCATCAGTGTTATGAAGACTAGAGGCAGCCTGCTGGCCAAGTTTTAATGTTAAACAGAGCACTGTGTACTGTGCTAAGATGAATATTTTATTATGAATGTCATAGCATGCAGTGAGATGACCCCGGCACTGTATAAAATGACCAGCATCCTGCTACTATCTGCGCAGTGCTTTGGCAGGGATAAGATGAATCTGTGCCCTGAGGATGTCAGGCTGTTCTGGGGTCAAAGGGGTGTCCAATCTGGTGCAAGATGAGTGTAATATAATGTAATTATGTACTTAGTATACTACCCAGTAAATGTTTTTAGCTGTTGACATCTCTAAGTGGGCAATCCATGGGCATTTTAAGGCCACCAACTTGTCTCCTCATGACTAAATTTTGCTTCTCTTAGCCGTGTCCCAACACTGTGCCAGAATACATGTTATTTTGGTCTGATTTTGGTTCACTATCAATTTTTAGGTGAAAAACAAATAACAATAAGAAGACTAAGCATAAATGATCCCTCCCCAAATGGTTATTTTTGCAAATCAAAAATATTTCATTGTTTTGTATTCCAGTGATTCCTTGAGATCCCTGATTTCAGTTTTGTCAAAGATTATCTGCAGATGAACTTTTCTCAAGCCCTCTGTGTCAGCCCAAGTTAGGCTCTGTGGCACTCATTCAGTGGGGAACGTGGTGAAGTTGTACAAGGTGTGTCAGCGAGATACAGCAGAGTCAAAGGCCCGGGGCACAGTGTGTATTAAGGTTAATTTGAACTGATTAGATTAAGCAGTGGGGCTGTTGCTGTGGGGGGCAGGACCGTCGCGGCGTGTCCTGCCGCGAAGGGGGCGTAGTGTGCTTTATCTCATGCTTCTAAGTGAGCTTGTAAGGGTGCTACTTCATCCTTAGGGATAGCAGGTCACATGAGTTCAACTCTTTGATAGCATATATCCAGCAGCTTGTCACGCTTGATGGGAGAGTCAAATTGGCAGTGTCTGGAACAAGGGAAGCACTTTGGAGGAGGTTGGTGTATGCTGGTTTATATTAATAGCACAATCCCCTTCACTATTTTCCTATTACTGTTGTACATGAGGTTTATTATATTGAGCCGTGCTTATTTTTCTCTCTATAGTGATGCTACCTGAGACAGAGCACTAAGCTAAACACTTTGCCTATCTGCATGTACATTACAGTCACTTATGTTTGTCTTTTCCTCTGTGTGATTTCTGCTCATGAAGAAGCTTCAAAACATTTTCTTTTTTCAAGCAAGGTCCTTCCAGTGTTCTTTGTCATTTCTCCTTGAGCCTTTTAGAAGCCCCTTTTCCCCGCTGTACAGTATTTGCACTTTTAAGAACACTGTGTGCTAAAACCCCAACTGAGCTACCACAAAATCAAAGATTTGAAAAGTACTGTTGGCCTTAACAGATCACAGTGACTACCCAAAAATCCTTCATGGTCTACAGGCAAAAGACACACATTTGCCTGTAGACAGTAAGAGTCTACAGCCACGCTAGCAGCTCTATGAGGCTGTACTTTGGCACAACGGTGCTTTGAGCTATCACAAAGACAATGTTAACATGCTGATGTTTAGCAGGTATAATGTTTACCATGGTCACAATCTTAGTTTAATATTTGCTATTACCACTAAACACTTAACTCATTAAGAGATAAACAATGAAATCCTGAAAACATACAATAAATACAATAAAAATACATATAAGGAAATGGGGAATAAATCAAAATTGGTGCAGAAATAAATAGTGTAGGAAAGGAGAGAGACAGAAATATCTACCTGGTTTACTTAGAGATACTTAGAGAAAATGATGAGCAGCTTTGTTAAGCTGACAGGTCTTAAATCTGTCTGTGCTGTTGCTTGAATGTGCAGATTCATTGGCAGTGAGGATGTGACAAAATTCTGCAAACCTAGCTGATAAGAAGGATGTAAACAGCTGGTATTTGATAAAGGGGTGACAATTAAGACACAACCAGATGTGATGCAACCAATCAAAGCATGGGTCTCAAACTACCTGTAAATATCAAATTTGGCGCACTATGAATTTTGACAACATCACTACAAAACTATTACTTTTCCTTGCTCTTGGTTGAAATGAGAAGATTGGGAATATGCTAGTTTACCTTTTGTAGCTATTTAACCATTTGTTTATATGACCTCATCCCATGAGAGGATTAAGTTGAATATGCATGGCCCATTTTTAAATTGTGATAAGAATGTTTTAGGTATTTACATTTATGCAACAGGATGACTAACAGCAGTGTAACAACCTAATGAACCAATCACTAGAAGGTGAGCCGATAAAAGCCAAGTCATTGAGATATCCAAGTCCTGCACGAGACAGAATATGCTATTGATTAAACCCACTTGAAAAGATAAAGAGCACCATATAAGAACAGTACATAACTTAACATCCTCAATTCATCTTCATTTCCTGTCACTATGATTGGATTTTTTCTGAAAGTAGATTGCTCATCTGCAGATTTGTCATAAGTTGTGTTATTCAGTGCAAACTTCAATCTGAATTCAAATATATATCACCTAGAGAAAATTAAATCTCATGAAGACATGGCTGGATATGGATAGTACACTTGCATTAATGTTAACATTGTTTAAAATTACATCAACCAGGAATTAAAGTGTCTACATCTCCTTTCCAATTAAGCTCCCTTTACTACATATTAAGTGCTCAACTTAAGCTGCGGGCAGTAGAGGATGCATTTCCACACAGCTGGATTTCCTTTCATTCTGTCTGGCATATAGTATATGTGAAGAAATTACTAAGCCCCACAAGACTTTAGTTTTTCGGAGAAAAAAAAATACTGCAGCCAAATTGAGACTCTCTTCATCTGTAAGCTGCTTTAAGCCTCACTAACGGCTTAGCTTTCCCTTATTAGTATTGGCTGCTGTGTAGATTCAACAGACTACCCTCTTTCCCTCTCTTTGCCACCCATCTATTTACCTTTCATGCAACCATGTGCACTGATCACTTCAAGCAGACCCCTTAAGCTTAAGTTAAGACTGGAGCGTGGTGGTTTTATGCAAGTAGATCTTAGTGATTGTTTGTCCAGCATGCATGCTCTTCAAACACAGCTTTCCTCCTCAAAGTCTACCTGGAAGTGCATTGAAGCAGAATGTGTTTTATCCAAATGAAAACTAGATGAGGTGTGAGCTCAAGTAAGAATAATTGCAGATTTTTTCCATAGAATATTTCACCAGTGTATCAACACCGCATTATGTATGTGAAAGGCACATGTTTCTCTGAATAATCTAAGAATAGGACGATTTTCCAGCTAGATGTGCAGTGAGTAGCACCTCTCCTGGGAATGAATGCAAATGTGTTGGATATATTCCTTTGTATCTTTGCAGTCTTGAGAGTGCCATCTATTGTATATTATGTATCGGCTTTTCTCCTGTCTGTTTGACACCCGAAACAACAACACGGAATGAACAAGTGTCTAGAGGCTGCTGGAGACGGCTTCTGTCATTTTTACTTTTGTACATTGTTTGGTGTAAAATGAATGATTTTTATGGAAATGGCATAATGGCAGATATGTCTGAAGTCTTGAATATTTAGAAACCGCAAACTATTTTGTACAACTTGGTGAACATTTGGGGTGGTACAGGCAGCAAATGTGTTGCTTTTGAGACACTGATGGCTTTCTCCTATATGGTTTGTTTATCACAGCCCATAAGTAGGGGGCAGCAGTGCAGTACAGACAGTTAGTTGCTGTTGTTAATTGCTGCATTGGAAAGGAGATTATCAAAACAGCAGAGGCAGACAAGGCAGACGCTTGTGGCAGAGGCTGGATAAACATACTGGAATGTGTGCTATTCTGTGCAACTGAAAACTGTGAATAGCTTATAAATGATAGATAGACCAACTGACTCTCTGTCATTTTTAAAACTGGCCTTCAGAGGAAATGTGTCACTTTAGAAATCTAGACAAAGATTAGTAGGAAATATGATTTGCTCTGAACTCAAAAAATAAAAAAAATACAAACAGTAAGCCAATGGTAACCACAAATATTTAAAATAAGTACTTCAACAGCTGTTCAGCACCCACAGCTGTGGCACATTCTCTTTGATTACCTTCTAAAACCCTCTGTGTATCACACAAGCATGCTTCCAGTACTATAAACATACAGTAGGGCTTAGTCATTTCTTCACATAATGTATGCCAGACAGAATGAAAGGAAATCCAGCTCCGTTGAAATGCACCTGCTGCCCGCAACTTAAGTTGAGCATTTAATATGTAGTAAAGGGAGCTTAATTCGAAAGGAGATACAAGCACTTTCATTCCTGGCTGGGGGTACGTACTGTATCCCACTGTGCATACTTGGGAGACAGTATTGTATAAACATACAGAAAACCTTTCCAAACACATTCTAACTTTAACCGAGTACATAGTAAATTCAGCTATATCAATGATGCATGCT
This sequence comes from Macquaria ambigua, assembly GCA_008360985.2. Taxonomy (NCBI): domain Eukaryota; kingdom Metazoa; phylum Chordata; class Actinopteri; order Centrarchiformes; family Percichthyidae; genus Macquaria; species Macquaria ambigua. Next base: position 342,400 of record VMKM01000182.1, read on the forward strand.
GACCATGTGCCGAACAAGATTTAAAGATGAGATCCCAAATGGTTTCTTTCAATTCATACATCATTAATACACACAACTAAAAAATGCACATTTACTGTGTTTCCACATGCTCTCTATTCTCTGCTATTAAGAAATGATCGGGTTTGCCAGGTTGCACCTGCAGTTGGCAATGCCAATACTATCTATCTTTAACACACATTTTCATCAAATACCAGCAACACCACCATGCCTAACTTAGAGTTAGCTACAGCAGCATGGTTGCATGCGCAAACACATTACAGGGTAACATCTCCTCCGCCTTTGTGCCATATAACAAAGCTACTTAAGCTGCAATTTGACAAAAGGTGGAGAATCAGGAGTAGCTTCTCAAGTACGTAAGCATCACATTCAGGGGGCCTCCCAAGGATCGACTTCAGGTTAATCTTTGTAGAATTCAAATAAACCCTGAATTCACTTTCCCTGACTAGTTCTACCTACCTGCAGAAAAACATCCACAAAAACCAAGAGGTACACATTTCAGTTGGAGATCTAGAGAAATAGGATCATCAAATCCATCCCTAGTATCTGCATACCTGGGATTGTTGGAATTTTCCATCCAGTTTCCTGTTCTCAGGTTTGTATAGCTGACACACCTGGCTCAAAGGTCTCTAGGTTATGTGTCTCCCAAGATGACCAGAGGGGGACTTGATGTAAGTAATCCAGACGCTGAGTTCTAAAACTAACTGGGGAGAATGGTTTTGTAGTGCAACAATACAGTAAGGTCCTCCACTATGGTTAATGACTTTGTTTGATACAGCGTCTGATACTCAGACCTTAGACCTTCAATATGTCCTCCCACAGGAGGGATGCATGTACTGTTACAACAGTTAAGAACTTCTCCAGCATTAATCACTGCTAAGCATTTCAACGCAGTAGCAGAATAGTTAGCTGGATTCAAATGCAGCTTGACATTGGGAAGACTGTATTTATTGTGCCCCTGTTTTTCTTCAAGGAACTTGGAAGTTGCTAACTTCCTCTGACTTGCCAGGGTCCACATGGACTGCCAAATGGATGTAATTCAGTCTCCACACATAAATCCATGTCCAGTAAAGAATATGTGGTTCCTGTACAGATATTTGGTGATCTTTGTGCTCCAGTGCAATGGTCCTGAGAAAATGCATCCATACAATTTGAGGCTCAAAGTGCATCTTCTAAATCTTCATGATTTGATGGTGTCCCACAGATTTTTCCAGTGTAGAAGCCATTACCACAGGAGAAGTAAGTGGTGGTGATGGACTGATGGGCAGACAGGGTCACAGGGACTGTGACAAGGCAGGTAGTGGGCAAGCAGTCAAATACAGTAGCTTGTTGGAGTAAGTGGAATTAATGTGTGGTTTGTTTGCTTGTTTGTCTCAACTGCAGAGAACCGGGTTTAGGGGGCGAAGACATCTGGAGAAAACACTTTTGTTTGGATCAGTTTGACAGTCATATTTAAAATAGAGTTTTTCTGATTTCACATTCGTCTGTGGTAGAGGAAAAGTTTCTCTGCTCACCTTAAAGGCACCCTGTGGAGTTTTCTTGCAAACAAACTAATATGTTTACATTCAGTAGAAAACGCGTCTAATTCACATTTCTTTTTTGCGACATTTTAAAAGTTTGCTTAAAATTTGCTTAACAATTGAATGGAAACACAGTTACAGTCTGTCTCTCTCTGTCCTTCCTCTCCAGCCACATTCCTAATTCCCCAGGTCCCTTCATTGCTATTTTCCATCCATCCACCAGATGTCCTCAGACTTTCCCTCCTTTCCACATCACCTGACTGCCCCACCCATCTTCACACCTCCTCCCACTTCCTCACCTGCATTTCATTCCCTCATCAGCCACTCAGTTCATATACCGGCCCAGTTCCATTCATTCCCTGCTGAACCATCAAAGTAGCTATGTACCTCATGCCTTTGCTTTTAAGCCAGAACTGGAACCTGTACCTGCCTGCCTGTCTCTCTGTACTGGAACCTGCCTGTAAGCCTACCAGCCTGTAAGCCTACCATTTTCAATGAATCACTGAAATTAGCCTGTCCGCCTAGCCTGTCTGCATTTGGGTCCTATTTCCTTGCTGCCTCATACACACCAGCCTTGACACATAGTCACAATTAGGAGGAAAAGTAACTCAAAGTTACTTAAATCCAGACCCAAGGTAAGACAAATCCTTTTCCACTCTTTAATCCACAAAGTCAGCCTCCCTCAAAAGACAAGCAGCCTCCTTACAAAAACCGGGCGTGGAGTAATTCTGGTGCGGGAGAGTTTATGGCAGTCCTGCAGTAGGTGCCTCCAGTGTAGGAATTGACTAGCTACGCCAACAAGGAAACATGTAAATCCACTGATCAACATGAAGACTACAGCAAGTCAGAACACCGTCAGGTGAGGAAGAGGGTGGTTTCACACTATGCAGGGAACATTTTGATTTAATAATTGGATGATTGCTTGTGTGGCTTTTGAAAAATATGAATTATGGCTTCCAACAACAGGTGACAATGAGGCGCTCTCTTTAAAAAGGCAGGTATGTATAGGACACACAGGCAATATGGGTCATCACAAAACAATTTTCAGAACAATAGAAGAGAGATATCTACAGTACAGTTGTGCTTGTTTTTATAGACTTAAAAAGATGGCTCAGTACCACAAATCTGTGTGTAGCATTTGAATCTTAAGAGTACCAACTGTCATCATGAATCTGCATAAGGCCCATTTCCAACACATACAAACATGCGTCAAAAGATTGTATCCTCACAGGGTGCACATTCTCTCTGCTGCTATTCACTCTGGTGATAGGAGTGATCATTGGAGCACCATAGGGGGTTGTGGGTTAAGAGGGCAACAGGAAGAGGCACTCTCACTTGTCCAGGTCAAAAATGGCCAGTCCAACACGGTTACTAGCTTTCTGACGCATTACCATTGCGCTTTAAATTGTTATTCACCTAGATTCACTTTTTAATTACAATATATAATTGTATATATTCAACGCAACCACTTTATTTTTTATTTATTTTTTTTTTTTATCAGTTTGACAGTCATATTTTAAAAGTGTTTTTCTTAGTCATTGACTTTGTTTGAGCTTTAGTGTGCAGGATGATGTATGTGCAGAGTTTGGCACTTGAAGGCTGTTTTCATGTTCATCTTGTATTCTATACATTCTTGTAAACAAACTTAATGTTTACATTCAGTGCGCATTGTTATCCTTGAGGTCTAACAAATGTGTTAAGCATTTCCTTCCTCATAAAACGTATGCAAAGCCGATTTTTATGGCATGGTTTACATCCATGTTTACTCGCTAGCCTTCTTCTTCTTCCCTGCCTTTTGCTGGTGCATTGCAGCGTATTGCAGCATTTACCGAGACCTGTGGAATAGTGTGAAACCATTGGCAGCAAATAGAAAAACAATTCCATAGCACTACTAAAGGTCAAAACCTTGACATCTCAGTTTAACATGTGGATGCACTAGCAGGATTGTGTGACCTCACAACTAGTCCAGCAGTTAAACATTTTGAAATGAACAATAATTACATATCAATAATGTTAGTATGATTTCAGTATTTTTCAATGAGGGAGAAGGAGTAGATGTTTGCCAAAAATAATGTTGATGAAAAGATGGATACCATGTGAAGGATAGGGAAGCAAATCAGCAGTGTTGTGGAAAGTAAGTTAGTTTAGCCATGTTTCAAACTAAAGGTGGGTGTCATGAATAAAAACCCTCTATCATGGTACAAGTAATTTTATTACACAGTAGGAATATTTAGCGTAAAATATTGTACATTGTCTACGTTCTGTGCCTGCCTCAAACATACCAGCCATATGACTTGCGCTGCTAAGTATGTAATCAATCACTGTTTAAAAATGTAAGAGTATTCCTCAAGAATTAGCCAGTGTCATTTATACCAAGCACTGAGGTCGCTTTTTGTTTTTCAGGTAGCTTTGCGTTTTCTGAATTTAACACAGCAAAACAAAATTAGGCCTAATGACAACAGCAGAAATAATCCACCTGCCCGCTCATATTATCATCATCTCTCACAAATATAGCCTATACAAAAATATCACTCATCATACGAATCATCCAGTCTTATGTTAAGAAAAAAAACAGTAATGCGCTCATTTATTACAGGAATTCACTCAGCCAATATTTAATCTTGTGTACAGTATTAGAGATGGCATGTAACATTAACAATACTTGACAACGTTCTCTATCACCAAGGCCGCCTGCCTCTGCCATTCATTTCATGCTTCTTCTGACATCAGTGGACTGAGGAAGAACTATAGTTTGGCTGAGTTACTGCAGTGACACCTGGGGGCATCACTATAGCTAAGTCTACTATTAGAGTTGATGATTATTATTAGAGTTGACAAATGAAGTTATAACATTAACTAAGTTCAGGAACAAAGATTCAGTTTCCCATATCAACAGAGGCATGCATAGCCTACTGTACTGCTGCCCTGTTCACATTCATGTCTATGTTCTCAGTCTAAAAACCTCACAAGTACCTCCTTTATTTTTTTATTTTTTTCTTTTTTTTTTTCTTTTCTCTAAACCTAATCAATCGGTCAATCTAAGTTTATTACCTGGTTTAGCCACAAATAATGAGCTTCTCCATGGACATTAATCCCTTTTTTAATGAAGATCTACCAAGACCTGTCTAATTTCTTTCCAACTGTCCACAACCCTCAAGCTGTATCTCAGCCTTCGTTGTTGGGCTCTATTGATACACATTCTGAGGAAAAAGGAGACCAATATGAAGCCTTACTGGAAGGTGATGCACTTTAACAATCAGGCAAAATGTAGACAGAATTAACCAAGGTTGAACATTTAATGATCGTTGCCCATTAATAGCCAGATTTCTGCTTTTTTGTTGTTTGTTGTTGTTGTTTTGTTTTTTGTTTCATGAACATCTTGTCTGGCAAAATGAATCTGATGTTAATTACAGCCATTCAGCAAGTGTAAATAATAAGCAATGTTTGCAGTATCTTGAAACCTATCAATGTATGCATTCTTTCATCCACTCTAGTAGATGGAGATGAATGAGTCTGATGGTGAAGCTGACTGAGAGGAAAAAAGAGACGAGTTCAGGGAGAAGAAAGAGCCTCATGCTGTTTCTTCAGTTTTAGTTGAAATAGCTGTCTCTGCTCCAACCACCATGCATTTTGCATATCAAAATGATGATGTAAACGTAAAAATGTAATTCCACTTAGCATTATAGTTTGTGTGTTGTTTGAGTAAAAATTAAAATGCGATAATCCAATTTGCGTTTTTATTTTCACATACTCGTATGGGCGTTCTATGACTATATTAAAATGAACATGGAAAAGCTGTTTGACATTTAATTTTCTAAGACTGACAGCGCTGTACAGTGGACAATATTCAAATGTTAATTTAAAAATTAAAGGACTGATTATTTTTGTAAGAAATGGGAGAAGTATTAGTTGTATATTGAAGCAGTTTAAGTGGAAGCTGAATTCCCAGTCTGACTTTTAATATATAAAAATATACATAATATAAATATGCAAGACTTTTCAGTCTCCCCTATCTATTTCTTTTTAACTCTTTTCATTAGTCTCACTTTTCCCATCTTCCAGACATGCATACATACACGCATGTCTGTACTTGAGTAGATGTGTTGGAAATAAAATAGTATATTGTTTTGTATTGTATATGCAGACACTGCAGATGATCATTTTATACTGTGGCTTTCTGCTGTGCATGCGTGCATGCATATGTAGGTGTGCATGCACGGGTGGTGGGGTAAGAGGGAGGATTTTGGAGATTGGGTTGTGGAACGGGTAAGGAAACATTCTGCAGTGTGGTCACAGCATGATGTAATACAGTCCTTCAATATGTTTATGTGATATATTTAAGTGAACTGTTATGTAATTAAAAACGAAAGGTGACATCTTCCTCCCTGTCATATGCCCTTATCCCCACTGTATCCTCCCCCTCCAAATCAACCGTGTACATAAAAGCCATGGCAAAATTTGAACCCCTGTAAGTAACATTGACCATCACCTTCTAGATCACTTCATTTAGCAACAGTACCTCAAGTGTGCCTTCTGCAAACACTTTGCTTTCAAGTGGACAAAAAGTACTTTAGTGTTGTACTTTTCTGCACCTATCTGCTTCTTTAACCAATTTAAATTTCAATATCCAGCAGCTGAATTGTACTGTTGGGCCTGTTTAATGGGATATGAATCATTATGTATATGAAACAACGGCACAGCTACGTTAACATGATGAGGCATGTATCGTCCCCAGTTCTCTTGGAACCCCATCATTCTGTTTTAAGACTGATGGTGAGATCAGAAATGACTGGGTTCAATGTTGTGACGATGCAAGTGTCTGAGTAATGTTTGGGTGGTGTAGATGTAGTAGGCTTCATGTGAGTATAGGTCTGAGTTCTGCTGCCATTTGTCTCACAGACAGCAACAATGTACAACACAGTGTCCTTGGCTGTGTAGTACACAGGTTCTTTTTTTTTTTTTTGTTTTTTTTTTTTTTTTCCCCCAAGGTTGAGAGTTAGGAGTATTGAATTTTTCACATGGAAGTGAGTCACCTGCAAGCTAAGCTCCATCTCATTTCTATGTTCCTGTCATCACTAGGGATAAGATCGACTCTAATGTAATGCTTCACCTACAGTAATGTCGGGGCTTACTGTATCTGCTGCACCAAGATGCTATCTTAAAAAGGTTAGTATGAACTTAAGATGTAAAACAAAATATTTGCTGATAGGTCATTGAAGTTGAATAGGCCAAAGCCACCAGTTAAATGTAGTACCTTTTTTTTATTTTTTTTTTATTTTTTTTTTTTGTTAACCTAGTAAAACTTAGTCTGGTATAAGTATGTATGATGGAAGACCATAACTTTAGCAGGAATCCTCATGCGTCAACTAATTCATAAGGGCTCCCCCTTGACCCTTTTCTGTTCTAATACATCATTTTCTGACACTGTGTATATTTGAATTGCTTTAAAAATGATTATGGTTTATTTTCCCTTTTTTATTTTTCTGTTATCCAATGCTCCTCAAACCAATGACAATGAACTTGCATTATACAATTGGTTAAAATCAAGTAGAACTTTGATTAAGAATTACGGACTACAACCTTTTTTATTACAGGGAAAAAAAAAAAACATTTTCACTACATTTCCTACTGGATTTGGCGAAGCCCCTGGGTGCAGCCTGAACTACCTTTAGCAGTTTCTGCCAATGTGAAGGAGCAGCAACAATACCACAGTCCCTTTTTGGATCACTAAATCCTTCAGAGTCACGCAGAGTGAGGCCATAAACCCTCACTCACTTGCATCCACAATCTCATTCTTTCGGTCACTACCCAGAAACCTCATGACTCCAGGTCAGGGACACACGGAAGACTGACCAGAAACCAGAGTTGGAAGTGATGCACAAAATCGGCGGTCGACCTCCCTGTCCCTCTTACTCCCACTCCCTGACACACCTGAACTCTTCTGCTTGGATCATAGGACCCCGTTAATGGAGCAGCCCACCATTCATCCAGGAGAGAGAGAGAAATGTCCTCATAAATGGTGGTGCTGCCTGAGCTTGGCAGTAGTCTAAAATGAATGTATTTTTTCCTCACAGAAATGCAAATTTATGCGGCAAAAGTCCTCCAAAATCTAATCAGATCAACTATAGAGGAGTGCATGACAGGTTTCTAAGGGAAACCTGCGGTGTCTTGTATTAGGTTTCTGGCATGTATTGTTCTTGAGTTATTATGTTCTCAAGACTGTGCCTACACATACAGATGCCACAATGATGGCATAAAATCCCACACATACCCACTCTAAAATGAGACACAATGTGTTGTAATCATTTCTCAGATTATTCCTAACATCTTTCTTTAAATTTTACAGTGTTCTTCTTATGAATTAGAGTCGCTGGGCTATATTTATTAAAACAACTTATAAATGATCAGAACAGCACTGTTAGGATTCGATGAAAAACACAAACTTGAAATGGCTTACTGCACTAATAAGAATCTACAAATTAAAATTGCCATAACTCACCTCAATTATCATGAGATAAATGTGTTTTGTCTAAATGTGGAAAATGGATGATGGATACTCTTCACTGAAACCCAGTCAAACTATACTTATCTTTTTCTCTCTATCGTCATAAACCAATTGTATAATATCAAAACTTGATTTACATGATGATTGAAATATAATATACTCCTCTAGCCTCAGTTTGAGGATGTAGGTTTGGTTGATGTGCTAAGTGACATTAAAACGTATCTGATTTCAAAATGCTATTTCAATTTGAAAATGACCAAATACTTGGCCGTAGATGCATTAAAATGAATTATCTATTCATATTGTTCATACAAAAGTAGGACAAGCTTCTGCTTAGCACATATCCTGGTTTACATTGTTAATGTTACATATCTAGAAGATCTGTGCTTCTTCGATGTCATATATCATACAAAGAATCTTATATTAAAGAGTTGCACATTACTATTAATCAGCTGCTTAGAATATAAAGGAAGTGCTTTTTAACAGAATCAGAAACAAGATTATAGCAAAATTGAAAAATGTGCCAACCCAACTGTAAGAAGCATTAGAAGAGATGCTGTAGATACATTTTGTAAATGTTAAATGTTGGATTTGCAGTCTAATTATGAATATCTATAATCTTAAGATCAAACTTATTGTTTCATCTTCATAATATACAAGTGACTTCATACTGTAAGTTAATTTTGAAAATGGAACAATAGTAAATATGATGAAATAAATAGAAATCATTTAAACATGACATCCGGCCTGTAGTCTGTTGTAGTACCTTTTTGTTTGAAGCAGTATTCAAATAGCAAACACTGACACATGCTGTCTTTTAGACTCCGTCTTACTTCATTTTTTTCTATTTCCTTTTTAAACCAGAGAACCACTGATGTTTTAGAAACATCTAACAAGATTAAGAGGTGAGTGCCACATAACTCTCTCACCCATGACTACCCGTTTGAGACACAGAAAGAGGCCATTTCAATGGAAATGCAATGTTTACACGCATGGGGGAAGTCTATTATCTACCATTTTGAAAATGTTAAGAGCACAGTGCTTCCTGGGGTTTCTCCTTCATATTGCTGTCAGCATTTTCTTCCTTGTATTTCTATTTTTTTTCCCCCTGTGCTCATCCAGAGGAAAAACAAATGGTGTAAATGTCCTTGCGCCTGATTAAACACAAACCCTTTCTTTATCCTCCACGTGTATACCGCTAGAGATATATCTCACTAGTGTCCTCCAAAGTACCTCTTCCACTCCAGAAGCTGAATGGGGCCTTTTTCACCTTGAAAGCATTTAAATGGAGTTGGTAGGATTGGGCCCTTCTCTCTCCACTCTTGCAAGGTGTGTCAGGAGTTCAGTGGTGTTTTGTGGAGCGTGAAGGTATACAGAAGAAGCAATGTGTCCACTGCAAGAGAATAAAGTGATAGTAACACATTGACAACACCACTCATCTCCAAGAAAGAAAACTACATCTCATGAGAAGAGCTTTGGTTTCGAGTCCTTTGCACATTACTTCAAAAGTGTCCCGAGAGGTGTGGTACAGTTTTAGATTTAAGGGCCAGTCTCGATCCGGAAAACCACAGTGACACAAGAGCTCGAAAGAACCTCTATTGTAGAGACAATTATTAACATAACTATATATTTTTTCAAACCATCTCTTTGCTTTGCAATGGTAGAATTTTGGATTGCACAGCTATTCAGTTATTGTGTCCTCCCCCTGTAGGGTCCAAAGCATACTTCCTGCTTTCTCAAACTCAAAGAGACATTAGGCAACATTTCAGGGTGATGGACAATGCCCTCTGCTCTAAAACTGGTGGTGTGGCATACAGTGATGTCTCTACACGTCTCATAGATGACTTGGCCTTTTTCAAATTGTAAGTAATTATAGATAAAGACTACAGCCTATTTCATGGCACTTCTTCCTACACTATGTTGGCAACTCTAATTCGTAATTGCAATATACAGCATCTTTGAATCCAGCAGCTTTTGATCAATAAAAACTCTGCAAGCTAACCAAGACATCTAAATCATGTATGTGTATGATCAAAAGGCAAAGTAAGTTGGTGCATGTTGTGCACGTGGTCTCATCCCAACTCTTTTTAAGCAGGTATTAAAGTAACATAAAGGTTTCTGCTTGGGGAACCTCTGACACTAAACATAAATAGTGTAAAATTACAAAAATGTAAGGTTTTATGTGCATGAACCAGGCCATTGGGTTATGATGGTAAAAACTAATTTAGTTATCTTTTCATGCACCAGGTGACCAGCCATTGGAAAATGATGAGCCAACTTGTGGTGTTTCTGCTCTGTAAGGCTTTACATTATCACAGTGATACTGTCCAAGTACAATAGTCTGCCATGAGATGCCATGTCATCAATTTTTATGACTTGGTTCAAAGTATCCTGTGGGGTGTTGTGTTGGGACTGTTCAAGCAGGAAATCCCCCATAGAGATTTTCTCCTTGAGCAGTCAGCTGGACCTTCCCCACTTCCACACTCAGCTTGCACTGTCTCTCTTTGGTCAGCCCCTGACTACCTCGAGTTGCCTTCGTAAGGAAGCACAGAACACATTTCCCATGACAGCCATGAAAACACCCCCACACATTATCCTAATAACGTTTGGAACTCAGCCAATCTGAACAATAGAGGAAGATGCGCAATGCAGAAAATCACCACAGCCACCAAAGGCCCAAGTCTCTGCAACTGATGGATTGTACAATACATTACAACATAATTGATCTCATATGGAGCAATTTACCGGTCAATATAGTATGACTTGATTTTGAGCCATTTGAGAGTCAGAGTAACTCAGTGATCTGCAATCCAAAACGATGAGCTGAAACCAGTAGCCTGCGGTGTTGATTCTCAGTATTATTGGTACTATAAATCCATGGATTGATTGGTTTTAATGTTTATGTGAAAAGTATTGCTTAATGGAGCCATGGTCACAGTGGAACAGTATACAGAGTGTTTCCTCTGTCCTGTATTTGATGTCTTTCTTCGTTGAAACAAGATATTGGAGCACAATAAAAGTAGGGGAGCAGTTATATTAAAAAAAAGTATAAAAATGCACTTTCTCTCAATGGAAAGGGAAAAGGCCTGGGGTACTTCAAAAATATATGGTCCTTCTGAATGTCTTATACTGTACGTCATAACATGGAAAATTGGCTAGCATGGGGAAAAAGTCACGTTTCTATTACACTTTGAATAGATTGTATATTAACTAAACACAGTGCTATCAGCTTGTCACTGAAACTCAAAAACTGATCAACAAATTATACAGCAAAAAACTGTACATATTTCATTATAATGTTAGGAAATGAACCCAACCACATCAACAGTGTTCAAATATTTTGATGCTGCAATTTAAAATGCTGTGTGACACAGTGTGGCGATGACTAAAACAGTTAATATTTTTCACTGTGGCTTTTTTAAATTGCTCTAGTTGTAATATGAAAATACTCATCTCATTGGTTTAAATTTCAAGGCATATGTTTTGGGCATCCACTGGACTGAACACCCAAAGCTGTTAGACAGACGTTTGTCACTTGTATACAGGTTTGGGCTTTGTGGTCAGGACACATGTCTACTCTGTCTACACTCACTAGGGCTGAGCCTGCCTGGTGTTGAACACACTGTCACACACACCATCTGTTACCTCCAACACTCCTGGCTTGGACAAACACGGTTATGAGTAGGTAATGGTGCGGACAAAACTTGTGACCTTGACACTGTCTCCTATGTGTGATCAACAGAGAGAGAGAGGTAGATTAATGAGAGCCAGTAGCCCTTTTGATTTTGGTTTGTGAGAGAAAGGCAGCAGAATCCCACGTTGCCTGGAAACATGTCTGTCCCAGAGTGTGATGAGAGATGGAGTCTTTCTCTGCCTCCCTTATCTTATTCAACTTCAAAGATAAACATCAAATCACCTCATTCAATAAATGTACATTCTCTTTTTTGACCTTATGCTAGACATCAAATGCCATTATGCAATTATTTATGCCACATGCCATTTTCTCCTGGATTTCTAACCCTATGTCCCAACCATATATACAAAGGTACTTTTCCCAGATGTATCATACATGTATTCAGAGGATGTGTTCATTTGCACCTTCATGCCATAAGTGAGGTGTAAGTAAGACTGGCTCGTTCAAAGATGATTGGCATCTCTCAAGTTCTATAATGTAGGGTATGTAATTTATTCAGAGTATTATGATTTACAAAAATACCAGTTTTGATACATCATAGTGGTATCAGATCGATTTTAGAGATTTTAAACAGAATATGTGGTCAATTGTTCAACACATCATATTGAATCCCAGGTCTCATATTAAACAATAAGCTGCTATATAATCAGCTCTAGGTTGTCACTGAGCTAAAGATGGACTGGCCTGACAGATGTAACCAAATCCCGTGACATGTTAATGCTTTATTCTAAAATCTCTCATTTGTGTTATTTACAGTAGATGTAATGTCTATAGCATAGTGTGTTGATACAATACTAGCATAACTACCAATATTTGAGAAGTTTCAGTGGTTTCAGTGGGCCATCTGATAGCATGTGTTTCACCATACACAGCAGTATTCATACTGTCTCAAACGTCATGTCTGTAACTCTTAACTGTGACAATGCCACTGGATGATTCTCACTAATCATCACATTTTTCAGCATGTAGACTGAATATTTTCAGTATATTATCTCTTGCATTTAGGCACTGACATTACCATTTTGGCTTGAGCTCCACTGCAGTTTTCCACGATGTCTATTACTTTCTCTCCCAATTGATATGAGATTGATACTTAGATTTTTTTTAACAGTAAGTGCATAGCAGTATTAAGGTGTATTAACTCATTTGGTACAATTAGCAACATGTTCTTGAAGTTTCCTTCTCAGATCACCTTGACTGATTTTGTGAGGTTACTAATTTCTTGAAAAGCCTATTTATTATCTCCGTCCACTTCTGTAAGACAGGACGTGCAATGGGTTAAGGTCAGCCTCTGCATAAAATCTGAAAAACAGTCAATCGGTGACAAGTTACTTAAATCCTCCACTGCATCGAGGTTTTTCAGGAACGAAAATACAGTACCCCCCCCCCCCCTTTTTTTTCATATTCCAGCACTTCAGTTTTGTTGAAGGCTTGCACTATTGAAGCATACACAAAGAGCTATTGGGAGGCAAGAGGTCTTCACAACACCATGAACTGAGCTCAGTTGCCATAAGAACAATCTGACAGGAAAATTCTATTGAAAACATCATTCTCTGATGGATGAGTTCTATCCAATTTAAAGGATTGTGTTCACTTTACACCCCCTTCATGCAGGCTCTATTTAGCCATCGTCCACAATTATTATTCGATCTACTGCTGTGAACACACTGCCAAAAATGGTTTAATTTCACCCTCTGGATCAATAGCACCTGATGCAGCCCATCTCATTCTCGTCTCATGGCGAGGCACTGCATTTATTATGCTATTGACAATATTGAGCAGCATTGATGACAAGGCAGGATAAGCACCTCAGGCAGTGGGCAGGAATGAAGTGCAATTTTTTCACAGCTGCCATAACGTTTTCAACCATGAACATGAAAATAAAATACCACCTAGTAAAACTGGGGGGGGGTTGTTTAAATGCTTTGACTTGACACAGCTTGGTGTAGACATATCTATCTAGACTTGAAAGAAGTAGTAAGTAAGAAATAAAGTGCAGAAATACTACAGAAATAATGCATCAACCCTGTGAGATCAGATCTGCAAGACAAATGAGGCATGTTGGCTTGTTGGAGAAACAAAATGGCTCCAGTGACAGATCTACTCTATCTCAAGTTACAGTTGCAATGTTGCATACCAGAGCATTAGCTTGAGGATGTTTCTTTCTAATTTGATTGTCCTGATTTATTGAATGTGTAAAAGTAAACCTGGTAGACGGTCCCGATGCTGCATGTTAATAAAATGTTGGGATCAGATGACAAGAAACAAAACACAGAAACACTTCTGTATAAGAAAAGGACATTTAATGAGTTTTTTTCTTTTTTTTTTTTGCGTTATTTGTAAACTGATAAGGACAGCCATGCAATTAAGACATCTAATCTGTTCAAGAAAAAAAGAAAGGAAACAAAACCTGACCAACAAGATGGCCAAAGCAGCTTACTTTCATTTGCATACATATTGATCATGCTGCAAAGACTGTGTCTAGTGAATTTATCAGCTGTTTGTGTTAAATTGTCTCCCAGAAAAAAAAGGGAAAGAAACACTAATGAGCATCATTATCAGCACCCAAGTGTCCAGAATGTAGAGTGCTACTGAGTTTTAGTGTTCAGATGATCTATTGTGTATGTTATATTCGCCGTTTAGTTTCTCCCAGGGCAGCGGAGTGGAGAGGAGGGGCTGTGCTGTGCTGCACCGTGCCGCTGCTCACCTCTGACTGAATCCCATCTCCACCTTTCATCTCTCAACTTGTCCCGCGCGAGGATGGATGCGTTTCCCTGCGGTCGGACCCGGTAAAGTGTCAGAAGAATGCGGTCGTACGGGGAAACCATCGGTCACTGGAGTGTCTTTGGGCGTCGGTGATGTTTGCAATTGGTGACTGCAGAAATTTCCAACGTGTCGGCGAGTCGACAGACCACTGCTTACTGGTGCGCTCTTGGAGAGGAAGAATGGACATGCGAATGAGAATGATTTCTTTCAGCGGCTGAAACAGCTGTGTTGGTTGCTTTAGTTCACTAACTTGAAACAGTAAATTGCCACAAACTCGCACAAGTGAAAACAGGACTGATTGATTAATTGACTCTTTTTTTTTTCGCTTGAGGAGGAATTCATGCGCCGATAGCTTACGGGGCCAATATGCCAGAATGGGTCCTCTACAGTATTTATTTCTCTGTGGACTTCTGTACACCCAAACCGACGGTAAGTTTATGAATACATCTATTACTAAATGTTATGGTTGAAATTATGTCTTGCCTCACATTTACCTTTAGAAAAACACACTGGGCTGTGACCTGAAGCCTATTCGACCCGTGGTCTTGTCGGTTCAAGTGCATGAAGAAGATACCGAGTATGGTATCCCACATGATGCCCTTTGAATGTGTTGTTCCTCTTGCATTCGTGTTTAAAATCATAAACGCACCATGCCAATGCGCCATATCATGGTTGGTTCATTTAGTCTTGATGTATGATATTGTGCCAGGCTAAGACGAAAGTTGCTCATTTATTCATAAGGGCTGCCCTAATTGAACACATTTGTTACTTGAGTACAATGTTTGGCAGCT
Organism: Macquaria ambigua; assembly: GCA_008360985.2. Taxonomy (NCBI): domain Eukaryota; kingdom Metazoa; phylum Chordata; class Actinopteri; order Centrarchiformes; family Percichthyidae; genus Macquaria; species Macquaria ambigua. Next base: position 357,694 of record VMKM01000182.1, read on the forward strand.
TTAAAATTGCCAGTATGTTCGCAAGTGTTGTGGATTGGAATGTGTGCTGGCACACAATCCACATTAAACATTTTGTATTCTCAAAGAAAACAGACCTTTACCAATAATTTTCCAATCAGTTTAACTTCCTACATCTCATATTCTTGTTTGTCTTGGACTTGTGTAGTCCTTCAAAAGTGTTGCAAACCTATAATTTATCAGACTGACTCATCTTAGGTTATATTCTGTGGCCTGATGCAAAAGGTTGCTCAGGCAGATGATGGAGCTAACTGTATGTCATATAGCTGAAATGTCTAATGTGCCATAGCGAAGATGCTTACTCATATTGTCTTCACCCCTGACTGTTTGTGTCTATAGGTTACTCATACAATACATGGGCCTACTGCACATATGTACAAATGCAGCTGCAACATCTAAGATAACAGGAAGTGTTGTCCTTATCATGAAGTGTTTTGTAGCCTAGGTTGTCCCCTGCAGACCATAGAACATAAATCTGTGTCAGTGGAGTAAATGAAGTGCAGGTGTGATCGAGTGGGTGTGGATTTGGGTGGTTCCAGGACATTTGAATGACTGTGTTGCCAGTTTATTTGGTACAGCACACCTGTGCAATCTAAAGCAAAGCAGTGCAATGCAATGGCTCTGCAATTAATCTTACAGTATCTTTGTGAAGCTTATAGTGATCAGTTTTTGTTGACATAATTTTAGGGAGGCGTTGATTGAACTGGAATGGGATTTTGGAGGCTGTAGTTTGTATTGGACCGCTGCTGAAAGGTGTTTCCAATGTTTTGTCCACCCAGTTTTACATACATGGGGGTTTAATCAACACATCTCTGACATAATCTAAAAAAAACATTACAAGCTCCACAAAAATAGGATTAATTGCATGGCTATGGCATTGGCTAGTAACCGATTCTGCAGATATACTGTATGTAATAAACGGGTAACTCAGTGCACATTTCAGCCTTTTCGATTTAGTACTTAAAATTCAAACATCTGGGAGAAGGAGGCACAAGTAATCCCAACTGATGGTGTCTGACTGACTATGCCTGTGGCAATACTGTAGGGATACAGTAGAGAGGATAATGCTGAGAGTTTGCAGTCTGTGCACAATTTATATTACACTGACAGTGTGCCCATTTTCACTGTTTGTATATATCTAGTCTTTAACAATTTAACTGATTTTGAATTTGCAGGGCTCGGACTGACTTTGTGGTTGCGACACCTCAAACTTAATTTTCAAATGACAGAAAGAACCTGAAACACAGGTGCTCTTTGCTTGACAAATTAATCTTTTATAAGCCTAAATTGAGTTCCTCTGAACTCTGCTGGTAGACGGACATCAGCTCAAGGTGATCTTTATTAGAGTGGTCCCTGCTTACAAGCCCCAACATGTTCCTGACCAACTTTTTTCCGCAAGACCTTGAGTTTCAGATTCAGCACCATGGATAGATCCCCATAAACAGACCCACTGGCGGAGAAAAAAAGACATGGGTGTACACAAAGATTGAGGCTTAAGATAAGCTACATTTTATCCAAAAAGCTATTCTAAATGTATCTTTACCAAGAATCATTATTTTAAGACTCCAGCCAAGTTATCATTGAATTTATAACCTGAGCAGTTATTAAAATAGGGCTATTCAGCTGTTAAAATGTCAACATTTAATTCAAGGAGTCACATAAAAAATCCATCCATCTATTCATTTTCTATCCCCACTTATTCATATTCAGGGTCATGGGGTGCTGGAGCAGAAAGCAGTGCAAACCCCCTGGACGGGTTGCCAGTCCAGAGCTAACAGACTGACAGGACCCCGCAGGACCTTCTTGCTGTTAGATGACAGTACCAACCACTGAGCCACTGAGCCACCCGCAACTTAAATCATCTAATTTCAATTCTGTTGTCTGACAGCACAAGTCTCATACTCTGCATTAGCCACAGTGGAGACTGGGTAATGGGACAACCAATTAGAAGAAGTCAGTATTCCACTAACTGTGTGTTTGTTTGTGCGTCGTTGTGGATCCACACAAATGTTACTTACCCAAGATATACATGTATAGGGTTTTTAAAAGCATGTTAAAAACATAATGTATCACCATGGTTTGGTGTGTTGGGGCCAGCTAATGGAATGCTTTTTGTCAACAAACCTCTTAACATTATAGGCTGTCACATCAATTTTACTCACATTTGCGGCTTTATTTCGGTTGCTGTGTAGCAGCCAATCACCGTGGTTGCCTTTGCCATTTGTATGATTTGTCACCATCAGAGGCAAAAAGACAAGAGGCCGTGTAAAATCATTTTCATTTATTTACATCTTATTTATTTCTTCGCCTTATGACAGTCCGAAAGGTCTGATTTAGCAACTCAAAAATCACACTCCAGGTTTGTTTGCATGCGCAGAACAGAAAAGGAAGATATTATAATGTGCTCATACACCATGAAACAGATGAGAGTTTTGATGCTGTCATGTCTGTAAACAAACACAGTGAAACTACATTTGGGTCATTCCTCTGTGACATTTGGAGGTGGAATTTAAGAAACAGCACTGATTTGAGCTAAGGTGTTCACACAGCCAAATAAAAGGAAAGAATGAGCAGAGTAAGAGTTGTTAACTGGCTTGCAGTTACACACATTATGACATTATTCTTATCAGGATTGTCAGGATTAGGCATTCTCTTGACATTTGCTGAGGATTGACTATCAGATACTCACGTTAAAATCTAAATATTATGCATGTTAATATGATAATGTAGCCTTTAAGGAGGAAAGAGAATTGTAAACTTCGCATATCCACACTATTACAGTGCAAAGTGAAAAATCCAATGTAGTAGTCGCTGTTCTACACCCACTGAGACAACATGTTTGATGATGTCAGTGTTTGATGGAACGTGTTAATGAAAAAGCTAATGAGATGTAATGACTCCTCAGCTCCTGTCTGTGAAAGTAAATATGAGAGCCTGCGTGTAGTAACACAGCATCGTGCACCCAGTAAGAACCTGACACTAATCAACTTTGCTTTCAAGGGCTGTGATGAAATTATTCTTAGTTTTTTTCTACCAATCACATTTACAAATGTGCATAAATGTATTGTTTACTGTTTAAAAAGCAGTGAAAATATAATTTTAGTGAGAGATGAGAACTATATAGATCATTTATTCAAGCTTTCCTTATTTTCAGAGATATAACTTGTGTCATCTTTGTTTGGCCATAGCTGCTATTGCTGCTCATGGTAACTAAATAGTTAACTGCATTCATCCCAAACATACTGCTGTTTCTGCTGCAGCAAAATTAAAATGCATTATTTATGTGTATGAGAATATTATGACTATTTCTTTAATGGGACTTTTTATTCTCTTGTTTCCCTCTAGGGTCTCGTCTCCGCCAGGAAGACTTCCCTCCCCGCATTGTGGAGCACCCCTCTGACCTCATTGTGTCCAAAGGGGAACCAGCCACTCTCAACTGTAAGGCAGAGGGCCGGCCGACCCCCACGGTGGAATGGTACAAAGATGGGGAGCGCGTCGAGACTGACCGCGACAACCCCCGCTCCCACCGCATGCTGCTGCCCAGCGGGTCCCTCTTCTTCCTACGCATCGTCCACGGACGACGGAGCAAGCCCGACGATGGCAGCTACGTGTGTGTGGCCCGAAACTATCTAGGAGAGGCCGTAAGCCGGAATGCATCTCTAGAAGTAGCATGTAAGTCTGAGTTTTCATCATGTCCCTCTGGGCACAAAGGTAATGACCTGGTCAAAGGAATCTCAGTGTTGCATGACAGAAAAATGGAAAAATTGTTAGGCACTATGTATTGAGGTTGGTAACCTTTTGTGGGGTATATGAAAATCTGTTTATGTTGAGTCTGAAAAAGGTAGAGTTTATGTTAAATTAAGCATAACATGTTTGGGCTGTTGTGCTAAGGGATCCATATATAAGATGTCATCTGTCATAATATGAGCAATGTCACCTATCCACTGAACCTACAAGTGTGTGTGGATATGCTTAGCTGTGTGCATAGCTTGTGCGCGCATATGTGTGTGAATATGTTTTCAGACTGCTAGTGAGACCTGTTTGGATGACCTGTTTGAGTAATGTATGGGTAGAGCTGTGAATTGCTCCAGGGAGGGAGAGAAAAGGGGGGCAGGATTTTAACCTAGCTAACTCCCTTTCACTGTTTGGATTTGGAAAGAGGCAGCCTGCTCCCAGCCAGTTCTCTCCCTGTGTGGGAGAGAGGCGCTCTGGGCTATTCACATTTCCATTATGTGCTAAACTGAGCTGATTTCTTGCCATGAACAAGATGCATGCACGCTCGGACGCACACACAGATATACATGCATGCACACACAGACACTCACATTGTCTCTCCTGCTCTCCGTTTCTCACTCTCATAGAGATGTAGTACACAAGCAAGAAATAGGGAATTCCAGGCAAACAGTATGCTGCGATTTGATTTAAAATTTACAAAACATTTACCCGCCCAGCATTTCTATAAACATGCCCATTAATGAAATTTAAGTCCTGTTTTGAATCATAAAATTGGCGAGTTTAGGAAATGTTGGATCTGATAACTTATGTGATGTATACTGTAGTTTGTTGTAATAAGAATTGGAAGGGACTCTCCCCATCAGAATTATGGTCTTTATGGTGCTGTTGTGACTTGTGCTGATTTGTTACTCGCTCTGGATCTGTGTTTGGCTTTAAGGGGAAATCATGGAATAGGAAGAAAAAAAAAGAAAAACTGAGACAACAGCTCTGAACCTAATAGCGACTTAGACGAGACATTATCTGAGATCTTTGTGTCTTTTTTGCACCACATCCCGTCTTTGTCTTATCGCCTTTTCCACATTAAACACTTGTATTCGTATTGTCTTCTTTTACTGGTGCTCTTTCCTCTCCTCTCCTTTTCCTCTCAAATCAATAGTGGTGAAGCTGCTTAAGCTGGGTATTTGAGAGGACACAAATCTGCCTTTAAATAGGAGTGTGTGTGTGTGTGTGTGTGTGCGCGTGTCCTGTTAAAGGACACAGCATTGGCTTTTACGTATAAAATGAGACATTGTGGTGTTTGATATTCCATCTGATCACTATCTAGTGCTAAAGCTACTATAACAGTATCCCTGTCTGACTGTAATCAGAATTTACACTGCGTTATACAATACATTTACATTGCACATCTTGAACAGTCCAGTTGTATTTGAAGATAGTGAATAATTCTCTCTCATAAAGAAACCAGAGACCCAAAACTGTCGTTATAGTGTCGAAAGACAAATGTTATAGCTGCTCCACTGATTCCCTTGACTGAATAGAGGCCGACTTTATGAACACAATGACTGTGTCAGAGTGATTTTGTGGGGATTTTCTGGTTCTCCTTAAATACAATAAAGCTCATTTGTATTTTGCAGCTCAAACAGGCATTCTGAATTCATTTTCTGAGTAATTGTCACATTCATTGTAAGTGTAGGAGCTGCAATTATTAATGACAAATCGCTTTTTTTTCTCTTTTTTTCTATTGTTGGAAGAGAGGTACGCTACTTATGTAGCAGCAACACATATGGAGGGTAAAATAACAAACATCGTATATTGTTGCCAATGTCAAGTACCAAATATACAGGAGCAAAATCTATCTATCAGAAAGTAAATATGGAATCTGCTTTCACTTTTGCTCTAGAGCAGCTTTAATGTTTCTTGAAAAGCTGTTATATGAGTCTTGAATGTACGTAGAATATCGGATCATTCTTGAAGCCTTGTTTAGATCTCTTTGTGAATTTGTATGTATTTTGCTATATGTATGGGTATACATGGGTACCATCTTGGGGTATGGGTACATCCTTAGGGATCAGTGTTTGCACAGTGGAGTGCACCTTGTACTTCAATAAGTCTCTGTATTCTATGGCTGCTATATGAGCATGCAGACCAACCACGGGACCTAAATACTCCCATTTCCAATGTACATTAAATGTCAAGTACCTGCTATTGGACTACTGTGAGACTCTGGGGGATTTTCAGTTGACTGATTGTCAGGTCTCATTTAAAGCTGGATGGCAACATTATGACTGTGTAGGCTTTGGAATTTAGTTGCTTCAAATTTAAATCCCCTTTGCACTGTTTTTTCTAACCCCATATAGTTTTGATGTTCACTACCTAGTGTAGAAGCTACATCCAGATATCTTGCTCACAACTTTACCCACAAATGAAGTTCTTGTTTGCCAGTTGAAATAACAGACACTAACCTATTTTGTTCTGTGTTGCCTCTTCTTCTGCAGACAGTGTCAATAGGTTGTGTTTTTTGGAGCTTCTCTTACATAAAAAACAGTTCAACCAAAGCAGCCTCTAGTCTTCTTTGTGTAATTCAGAATATCATGGCTATAGGGATGCATAATCGCATGACTCCTTCAGGGGCTGCAGGATCCTGCCAGTATTGCTGCAGCCAAAGTTGTCATGCAATGCTGCGGGTGGGAGCAAGCGGGTAGATGATAAGTGCTGTGGGGATGCTCTGACAGTGAGCCTAGCTCAAAATGGTCTGTTTCCTTAGAGTCCACACACACCCTCAAATTTTCTAATGGGCTGTAGCATTGTATCTCAACCAGTGGCTTGGAAAATGTAGCTAACTAGAGGGGTGCTGCTCCCTTGGGCACATTTGTGCTGTACAAGCTCAATTTTGGTGGTTCGTCGTGCATTTTATGAGCTTCAGTCTGACTGAAATTTGAAGGGGCATTATTCATTCCATGTGATGCAAAACTCTTCAGCTGTTTAAGATGGTAGCAAAGATTAAAATATGTAAATTAGGCAGATATGCCAGACAAATCTACAGCTGGCAGCCTGGCAATAACAAATCATATACCTCATGACATTTATTTGTCTTATAAATTAGCCAAGCCTTACTAAAAAAACAGTTGTTTTTTTCCATACACATTGCACAATAGAGCTCATGACAAAGAATCAATAGATAGCAACCTAGCAAAATCATATTGTATGTCCTGTGATGGTATTGATCTTCTAAACTGACATTCTAAACTGGATAAAATGGCAACAGAATACGCCAAAAAAAACAGGAAAACACACCCAAAATGTCAGTTTCTTTTAAATCTGAAGAAATAATTATATTTACATCACCATGTATTTATTTCCTCTCTTATTTGCTTTATTATACTAACACATTTGTTAGTATTTTAAAGCGTCTGCCTTTTTGAGGTTATTTTTACAGTTATACTATCATCTCACTTCAGGCTCACTTCAATACAACTGTGATGTCCAATAAGACAGTATTAACATATTGTTATTCCATCTGCATGGTTATTTCATCTTTGCTAAATCTTGTAGCATACTGTAGATATTATTTTCCAGAATGGTGGAATGGTGGATTTACAGGGGAAGTGGTTTACATTGAACACATAGCTTGTTTTAGGTGGAGAATAACTGAACTAACCCTACATAAGATTTCTCAACCACGTTTTTCTCAGACTTGAAATAAGAAAGCCAAAAGGAAGACACTGGAGAAAAGCACATTTGAACGAAGGCCGGTAGGGGAACATGTACTGTATCAGCTGAAAGACCATCACTAGGCACAAATCTGGAGTATTTTCACCCTTGTTGAAATTCTATTTCCTGTACAGTCTTGTCGGGTGCATATTTGACACAAATGATAACATCAGCCATTTCACAGAGAAATGAGGCCATGTCTGTTTATTATTAGAAGGTCTTGTATTTTTGCTTGATAAACAAGACTCATTGTGTTTCTCTTACTGTTGCAACATGTCACTTGTTTCTCACATCCAAGTATGTAATTTTAATAATCAGCAGTCACCTGCTGTCAGTGTGTACAATCACACATGGCCAACCACCGAGCCAGTTTTTCACATCTTCAGTCTGTTTATTCAGATGCTGCAGCTGAGCACTACTTCAGAGCAACGTCAACAAACAACTGTGCGACCTCCAGGCCACCAGTGGACTGGCACTAATCATCAGAGTGAGTGGCTGTTGATGGAATTAGAACAGCTCCCTCAAACTATTAAGAAGGGACAGAAAGACATAAACAGTGATGTGTTGAAGGGAGGTGTGGGTGGAGGGGCGGCGGATGCAAGGGTGTTCATTAGAACAAAACTCAAGATCAAGATGAGCCCCCCTCTGTTTGACTGTGCTAAGTGAATTAGAAGTATAGTCACTCAGCCAGACAATCATCAATTAAATCCTCACAGTTACAGGCAGCCAACAAACTAAGCAGCCACAATGCTAGATAAATCTAGTGTCTGGATTGTGTTTTTAGTGCACTATTGTAATTATTTTGTGGGGAGATTTAACACACTGGACATTTATTTGAAATTTTAGTAGAATGAGTAGAATTAATGCCTGAGATTCAGTCTTTGACGTACAGTTGTGGATTCTGAGCCAAGATCTACAAAAAGGAGCAAGTAATACATAACACATAGCTTGAGAATTCTCACAAATTCTGTTGTTGAGTTGGAGCCTAACCCAGCATACACTAGACAGATGTAGGCGTGGTAAGGGCAATCTTCACTGTTCAAATTACAAAAGAACAAAAAGAGATGGATGTTTCAAATGCAGTTTGAATGGTCGGTGTAGGTCAGTGATTTCAACATACCCCAGGGAAACATACATTGAACATTTGACTTAGAGAAAAAAACATTGCTGAGAACATAAAACCCTTTGAAAGGTTTCTTTAACGTGTCATATTAAGAGGATATTGAGCTGGGAAACATAGAACCCTGAGAACATAGATACGCTCCCCAGCCACGCTAGCAGCTCTGTGAGGCTGTACTTAGGCACTTGCATCAAAATGCTAACATGCTAAAAATGACAATGCTAACATTATTATGTTTAGGAGGTATATGTTCACCATCTTAGTTTAATATATTAGCATGCTAACATGTTGATGGGAAAGACATTTGTTAGTTAGTTTTGCATGTATTTGGTTATAAACCAAAGTATTGGACAACTTAACATTTTGACCTTATGATGGCACCAGATGGATGTCTGTATTTTGTGCCAATCCATTCAGTCGATGTCAAGATATTTCACAGGATAAGTGAAAACTTTGACCTGCTGGTGGTGGTTTAATGAGATAGCATAGTTAACATCGGAAAGCAGAAGCAAATCAGGTATTTTCCCCCTTACACCAGGGGCCTGTTTCACCAAATTTGCAACATGCAAGCTGTGATTGGCAACATGAGATTGTCTCCTCTTGTTCATTTTCACATGTTTCACTAATCAAAACAAACAGCATAATTACGACCCATGCATGAGCATGCGGGAGTCCTGTAGCACTCACAAATGTATCTGTAATTTGCGAGACAGTCATTTGCGATCTCTGGGAAGAAGTGCTCACAAATCCCTTTTGTGAAATGGGCCAGGGAACCAACAGCTGATCACTTATGCCCACACATATGAGCATCTTAGAGTCGCCAATCCACGTCTTTTGAAATATGTGAAAACATTTTAGTACTTAAGGATAACCTGTGCTTACAGACTGTACATTGAAAGAGATGGGAATGCCATTGTTCCATCTGTCCCATGCTTGAGATAGTGTTCTCTCCTAAAGTGCATCACATGGAAGGAATCGTGTATCCCTACCTCCATATCTGTGCTTTACAACTGGTACACACCATGTCGGTAGTGGATTAGAATGTATTTGTGTTTGGTCAAGCATCCAGTAGATCCAGGCTTGGGTTCTGGGGTGGGATTATTGTTGTGATACCAGAAATTATAGTTGTGGTAAGCCATTAATATTATCAAGCACCTAGTGAGCACTAGTAGTGAGATTCTGAAAATGTAGTACACCACTTACAGTAAGGTTCAGTGGGGTTTCTATTGGGAGGCACTCTCTGGTGTTTTGGGAAGTGGCAAGTTGCCATTAATCATGCATTTCACTCTTACCCATTGACAACATCCAAAGTTAGTGCCTGCCAGCCCTGTGTGTTCCCAGGCAGATTGTCAATGTTTTCTGTGAGTAGATAGGTTGGCCACATTGCACCATCTGTTGCCAGTCCAACAGCCCTCCTGAGTGCTTATCCCCTGTTTGCCTTCCTCTGCCTTGCTCTCGTTAAGCTGGTACAGAGCACTGAGTTGTGTGAACCCAGATGATCAGAACTGATCTTTTTCAGCTGTTGAGGTGTTGAGAATAAGTGTGTATTCTCATTATATTTGTCATTATTACGCCATCACCGTTAGCAGTCATCTTCATATTATGAAATTATATAATATATAAACTGATTGAAAAAGAAAAACAAACATGTTGTCTTCTTTGGTGTTCTGCTCTCGTCAATGTGTTAAATAAAATAGACTGGGGAGAAACATCATTCTGCCATTTCACTAAAAGCAAAGCTAAGCTTGCAATAAAAAAAATACTGTGATGCATTTTCTATGTATTTCATTTCCTATGCTTTGAATGATTGGTATCTTGTTGGATTTGTGGTAAAAGAGCTATCTTTCAAGCACAGACACAACTTACACTATGTGTAAAGCTGTCAATAAACCTGCACTACAAGAGCATAATTCTTTAAAAGCCTTAGGTGGTGATCACACTGGAAAAAGTGAGGCACATTGCAATGCTTTTCACACCTATATCTCTGATCCCAATCACACTGTCACACTTATTTTTTATTTTTTTGCAGGAGGGGCATCTTGCTGTAGTTAGGCACCACATAAGCAGCTATCAATTTCTTGTGTGCCAGTGAGCTACACATAACTATTTACAGCAGCTATGTTAAGGCAATCAAAAAGTAGCCGCAGTAACTGAAACACAAATCTAAAAATGTACCCGAAGGTTCAAGTGCCCCACTAATGTTCCTCTAAGCTTGATGTTTGTTGTTGTGTCCGTTTAATCAGATACTGTAGCTCCGGGTGGTCAGTAATAAGCACTACTAGCCTTTTTCTCCATTTCTGTTGTTGACAGTGCTCTTGGGAAGGACAACCCCTGAGCTCTTACGATTGGGCAGCAGAGAAAAAGCTGCATTGCCCCAGAGCGTTTATCTGTTCAGAGCTGAACTTTTTCCCACTAAGGGCACTTAGAGCCCTCGTTCAGAGTCACACAAAACACATAAGAAATGCACAAAATGCTACTTTGAAATGAATTAGAAAAATGTGCCGTCCAGTGTTAAAAACATGGCTGATGTAATTGCTGTCTCTGATTGACTCCATGATTTGAAGAAATTACTGTTATAAGGCCTGTAGTTTTCATAGCATGTTGTATTCACAATAGCTGTAATCCTGATATATATATATATATATGTATGTAGTGAGAGGAATATAATCATGATGGATACAATTGCGAGCTGTTTGCTACATGCATCTTCACTCTTGACTGATTCAATTGCAACTCTGTCTGTGATAATGAGGAAAATTTTAGGAAGGTTGGAGTTGTCTGGTCCGAGGACAATGGGTTCTTGATTTCAATGAGGTCACACAGAAAGTCAAATGTATGTATAATAATAATAGTAATAATAATAATGTATAGTTGATTGCCATATATGTTCTCACTCCAGTTAGATAAGTAGAAATTGTGCATACTTGCTGTCCAGTGCAGTGGTTGATTATAATAGCATATTTGCCTGTAATAAAGCCGATGAAATGACCACTCAACCTTTTGAATAGCTCAACATGTCATCATTTTTTATTTGGTCCTTGTGTCAGTGTAAGACAATAATAAAACAATACCAGTTGGTTTGATACAGCTTTGGAACCACATAGGAGATTTATTTTCCTCTGTTTAAGGTGGCCTAATGCTTATAACAGTGCAAATATAGAGGTGGCCAGAGCAGGCAAGTGGAACTAATTTATGCATATTTTTTGGCTGAAGACAGTGAGATAAGGGGCTAGCATCTGGTGCTAACTGGACCATGCTCACTCCTTGGAGGTCTGTGCATTATGAGGTTCGGTAAGTTAGCTAAGGGCTAGCATCTGGTGTTAATTGGACCATGCAAACACCTTTAAGAGCTCTGGTGCACTTTCTTACAGTTGGTTGGAAGAAACATATGCCTGGTGTGAAGAGGCATACTAACTGGATTTACTGTGTTGAAGATTGTTGTAGCTTTCTAATTCTTTTAAGAAGCAGCTTTATGTATGCGCAAAATCAAGATACAATTGTTACAACATGTTAAAGTTTAGAGCCAATTAGTGTCATTTTAATAAATTATATGAATTTATTTATCTAAATTTTAATAAATTCAATTCAATAAATTAAGTTTTGTATGTGTTTTCCAAAATGGTTTTCTACTGTCTATTATACCCTGGTAAATACTTTTAGGTGGTCATGTCATCCTCTTGAATCTTAATATCTGACATCAGTTAAAATGGGTTATGCTTTGGCAATTAGCTAACTTTAATTACCTGACATTAATTTGAATTTGACTTTAATTTAAATCAGCAAAATTTGGCACTACCACTTGTCATATTTCTCTATAATAATTCTACTTGATCCACGTCTCCCCTTCAGGTAATGTGTATATGAATTATTATTTCAATTTCAAGCATTTTTTCATTACAAAAACTAGAGTGCTAACTAAATAGAAAATAGTCTTTTGAAGCAAAAACTATGATTAAATTATACCATTTGGCTCAATGTTGTGCTTAGTTGATTTGATTTTTTTTTCATTTGGCCTCATATAAATGATTTAATCTTCCTACTGTTTTATTAAATGCATCATCAAGTTTAGGACTATAGTTGGATTTCCTTCAAAATAAAAGACATAACTAAAACTATAGTACCTTGATGAAAGGCAGTGTAAAGAGTTCATGAAATAGTACAACTTGACCTATCAATTCAAAGATGCATAGCGGAAACTAGACTAGGCTGTATTCACTGTAAGGTCCAGTCTAATGACAGCAGCAGTCAGTGCCGTCCATTAGTATAACAGTGGTTGCATTTAGGAAGTCATTGGCAAAACTCCGGTAGAGGTCACGTTGGGTCAAGCTGCTCCCATGCACCTGTGACAGCCTGTGACTGAGGATCCCTGTTATGAATAAACCAAATATTCCTGTCAGCCTGAGGTGTGCTGGCCACAGATTGAAAATCCTCCAGCAAAACAGCGTGGAAGGGTGCAGCTGCCAGCTACTCCGTCCCTATCTGACAAACGGTGCTTCTCGTGCAGTGAGAAAAAAAATGTGTTTACTGTCAAAGTAGCCTTGAGTTTTATTGCTTAAGTTGCACTAGTCCAAGAGAAGACTGTGTGGTTAAAATTAATCAAAATATTTCTCTTAAATATTTTAATACCTGATATATTTACATTCACCCATGCTATACAGAAACATTTGATAATTCATTTTGTGTGTACATGTTTGGGCTGGGACTTGGCAAAGACCATATCACACAATCCATTTTCAATTTGACAGATCACAAAATGATTCATTACACGCCGCTGTCTACCTTTCAAGGTGGTATATTGTGATGCCATACACAGTACATTATTGGCTATAATTTAATGCAGTCGTGTTCCAACATTTGAATTTGAAATATGGCTATACATCTCCTTTTAGATGAGTTGGCGCTGGCTTAAGCTACTCCATTAGCAGACCTTGAATGAGGCCTTCACACTATTACCGATACTGCTGTAACTTATTGCTGCTGTCATCTATGGAAGCTGCAGCTGGGTGAAGCCTTCTGTTTTCTGAAAGCTACAATCAGCCATGTTTCATAACCGTTGTATAAAGTCAGGTATCAATATTAGGATGCACAGAAGGAAAAAAGTAAAATCACATTAGTAATATTCAAACAGACCCCTAGCATACCTATGTGCTCATACTATGTAAGTGTGTTTGTGTGTGTGCGTGGGCATGAGTGCCTTTACTCATGTGTGAGTGTGTGTGCATCTGAGTGTGACAAAGCTAACTCATGTGTCTCTTAGCAAAATGATAATGGTTCATAATTATTGCTGTGCAGTGATTGATGTGCAATCTCTGCATAAAGACTTGCCTTGGTATGTGGGTAAGAAGACATCTTCAGGCAGATTTGTCACTAATGGAAAAAAGAAAACACCCAGGGACATTGCCACATTCACAAGCAGTAGTATTATAATGTAGTATCTTGATTCTTTTCTGGTATATTACGCAGGATTGGAAGCTAGTCATTGTGTTAAAATATCTTGTCTTTTTGTGGTGTAATGCCACTATTTTCAGTAAGCTCCACTCCCTTCAGTGGTCTCCAGTCTGGCTGGGGTGATGAGAGTGAAGAACATCACCAGCCAGCCAGAGGGGCTCTGCAGTTGGTTTATTATTCATGTGTCCTACCCAGAATTCCACCAATCTAGGCCAAAGCGCTGTTATAACTGCTAAGTGTCACTTTCCAGACTTCCTTTCGCCCATTCATTCACCTCCCTCACATCAATTTGCCCAGAAATCGTCAACAACTCCGCCCGTCGTATCCTCTGATTCACAAGAAGTGGAGAGTGCCAGGGCAAGGGCAGCAATAAGATGACATCAGACTTCGCTAGCATACACCTCAGTGAGTAAAAAGGAAAGGGAATATCCGGAAGCTTGATTAATTCATGAAATCCACTGAAGTAGTATCTTTCTTTTATCCAACCGCCAAGCCCACACACTCAAGCATTTGTTTCCCCCCTGCTTTTACCTGCGTTAGGTTATTTCATAAATAAATGCTCTATACAAAACAGAGTGAGCACCGTTTTATGGCCTGTCACTGCCTTTTATACCAACAAATCCTGAAAAGTGCTGCACCCCAATGTGTGTCAATTCATTCTCCACTGCTGTACAGGATGTAATTGCGACAAGGCAGCACATAAGATTCCATCCTATCTGACATGTGTCTGTTTGTGTAAAGCAAGCAATAGTTAGTGTTGGTGTTGCAAGGGCAAAGGGATGGACTGGATGTCAGATTCAGAGCCAGTGTACCAGTGGTGTATCTGATAATGATACTGCTTTACTTTCTGTCCATACGGTGACCTAATGGTCTGTTTTGGTCTCTCATTTAATTACATAGTCTGGCCTTTTCTGACTTCACATTTTTCTCAATAAGCACCTTGCACACTCCCTTACCACTTACTGCCTCATCTCCAACATCCAAAACATCATGTCCTTCATTTCCTCAACCCACAGACATGGTGAGCTGTGGTCTTTTAGCTTAGATATTTACTTATTTGCAGAATTTACAAACCCATTTAGTTTCTAGGTTGTTTGTATGAATCTGGTGCCTTCCACTTAATGGAATTTTGTGCACTGCTATGCTGTGAGGACTCTTAAGTCCTTCACTGCAGCTGTAAAAATCCCTTATCTGAATTAAAAGTGATAGAAAGCACATGGCGTGAGCTACAGGGCCTATACAGGCTTAACTTCACACTTAAAGACACTTTACGCTAGTTCACAATAAAGGATGGCATGCCGTGTAATTGCAGTTGTTGTAGAAGTGACATTTTTTCTTTTTTGCCAAAGACTCGTACTTTTGAGAGAGGCTCTTTCATTCACAACCAGTGTTTCTTAGTCTCACAAGAGACTGGCCTGGCTGCTATATACAGTAGGAAAAGGGTTATTGTAGGCTGAATTGAGGGTAAATGTGAAACTGACACAACAAGGCTAAGTGGATGTAGCAGCATTTGGTAGATCACAGGAGCCACAACACTTTATTTCCTCTCTTACCTTTTCCTCGCTGCAACCCTTTATAGCCCAGACTGAGGACTGGGAAGGGAAAGCTGGCTCAAGACAACACCAATACTGAGACCAAATTCATATGCATCATGAGGAAACCCATAGCAAGCAAGATCTAAACACTGCACTGGAGAATGAGCCACTGTTATCGAACCAGGCGATCGTAAAAAGAATACAGGTAACATCCATTTAATTATATAGAAGGCAACAACGTGGAAAGCAGTTTTTTAAAGCACTTGTGTTCCTGTGTAAAGGATGATACTCTCATAGTTAGTGGGTTAGCTTGGTCTCATGCTCCAGTAGTTAATGTGCACTAGTCCATTGCTGCAGATGTTGTCCGCATGGGGACTGGAACTGAGGAGTGACCAACAGAGCTCAGCACGGGGAGGGATGGACAGTGTGTTCCAGAACAGATGTTTCCAGCATTTGTGCGTTTGTCATTTGGGCTTTAATCTGGTCAGTGAAGGGCATTAGAGTACATAGAAGGCAAAGGGGAGGGATGCTGCGTGCATAGGGACCCCAGCTGTCTGCACCCTTCAGAGGACACCCCCACTTCCCCTCCCCAAATCCTAAATTCACTCCCACATTCAAGCTCCTCCCTGTCAAATCCATACCCATACCCACACATGCAAACCAACCAAATGGCACACACTTTGTAATTGGCTCAGAATTAGGCCACATGATGTATTGTTAAACCTGTGGAGATGCATTATGCTTGAATCTGTGGAGATTATACAGCGCTGAGATATTATGCCTCCATTTTCTCTGATTGCCTCTGTATTATTTTCCTGCCTGTGCTATATCCCACTCATTCCATCCATTTTTTCCCCTCCCTAATATTGTACCTCATTCTTTTTTTCACTTCCCTCTCAATTCCCTTCTGTTGTTCTGCACCCTTCATTCCTCTCCCTCTACTATTCTTTCTCATTCGCTCCTCTTCACTCTCCCCCCTCCTCTCCACTTCTCCTCCTTAGGGCCTCTGGCTGTCTCCCCACAAGTGATGTTCTCCTGGCCAGATGATGCATGCGTATCTCTTGTGTCTTCTTGATGCTAACTCACGTCGACATTTGCACGGCATTGTGGGATTATGCTCTCGGTCATATTTCATGTAATGATGAAAATGATGATGGTGATGAGGATTCAGGGAGGGGCGATGGTGTGTGGGGGAGTGCGCTTCTATTTTCTGCCCTTGTCTTTTCTTCAATATCAATCAGTGCAGTGAGATAAGATGGAAGATGATGGGTTTACACTGATAGGGTAGAAGGAATAACAAGTTTTGGTTTGACTTTGGATGAGTTCGTTTTCACTTTCCAAATCTCATGAGCAACACCCAGTCTGCTACACAAAGAACCAACTTCCATCATTATTGGTGTTGTGCATCAGTTTTGAATTTTAAATTGCAGCACTTTCACAGCTGCAAATCTCTGGGTGTTCTGTTTCTTTCTCATAGCGGATGTTTTTTTTTTTTTGTTCACCTCGTGGGCAACCATGTTTACATGAACACCATGTTCCGATGAGACAGGAAGTGAAAATCATCCCTAATAGAACAGCATTTTCCTTGCAAGTGCGCTAACAAGGGGAAATGTGTTCTAAGCAAAAAACCGAGTGAGAGGGACACAGGGAGGATAAACACATTCAGGGAAAGAGGGAGGGGTATGATTATTGGACTAACCCTGGAGAGAGAGATGGGTGGGGGCCATGGCAGACTTTTTGCCCTCCAACAGTGTTTCCTCTGTGTGTGCGTGCAGTATGTTTGTGTGTGTCTATGAGCGAGTTAGAGCGAGATGCGGGTGGTAGTGTGCACATTTCAGCGACTTGCTGGTATGCAAAGCTGTGTCAGTGGATATAGCATCTATGGAAGAGAGATTTCTTCACAGTCTTCGCTACACCCTAATTAATCTGCTTAAACCTGCTAGGCCTGTCTCCAGCACTCTTACACATCAGAAAAGCCAGGCAGTTTTGAATCCAACCAGGATTTTCTCCATGGATGCCAGTGGAAAATCACTCCAGCCCCACAGCTGACAGCTTTCTGTCAGAGTGTGCGGAAATGCATATAGAGTAGAGACAAACATACACCTCATCATTTCATATGATGGATGTTGGGTGGGGAGGCAGTTGTCACAAGGGGTCATGAAGCCCCTGAAACAATCAGGTTGTTGGTTTGTATTGTCTGTCTGCATCCTCTGCCTATTGGATAACAGACACTTCCGTAGCCAAGAAATGAAGCAATTTATGGTCAGACGTGTTCTTTTAGCCTTGCCCTAGGCTATGGCTATGATCTGGACCTTACACAAATACCAATGACAAAAGGGTGACAGTCATTTTTTTGTCTCTTTCACTCACTGCTACTGCTAGAGCTGTTGTAAACAATTCTCCTGGAAATATCTGATGGAGTAAATTCAGACCATACAGTGTGAAAGCTGTTGTGAATTACTCTCCAAACTTAACTGAAATCCAACCTACTCACCTAATTTAATTCAAGCTTAAATAGTTTTTGCATAGCACCATTTCTACAGCTGCTGCTTGCTGTGATAGACTACAGAGTACAGTGAGTGTCAAATAATTGCAATTGGTAATTGCAAAGCTATTGTTTGCAGCAATATTTCATGACAGATTCTACCTAGCCAGCCAAGATAATGGGTCGTGTGGGTGTTGCTAAACTAAATATATTTGGACCTGTAGGGCTACTTCTTGGCTTGACGTTATTATGTTTTTGATATGACGTGTACAAGTGACTCAAATACATGTAACAATGCATCTTACTCAATACACAGCCTTAATATGAGTAAAATCTTGTGGTTTGAATTGTGGGAATCAAGACTTGATTGATTAAGTAAGGATGAATGAATGAATTAAATATATAAAACCTTTTGTGGTGGTTCTGAGAATTTGGATGAGTAAGAGCTTGCTGAAGGACATAGGTAATATTTAAGTGCTTTGAATATCAAACCTTTCAATTGCAAGACAATTAAGGAATTAACACACTGCCTGTTCTGTTGATTTGGAATTAAACATCTCTTCTGACTGTTGCTGAAGCATTTGCAATCATACTTATTACACTCTGAGACACTCTGCTCGAGCTTGCTTAGCTAATATTCAGAAGTGCTAAGGCCTTTTAGTACTTTTTGAAATTAATCATCTATGTGTAGAAGCAGTTTTTGCATGTTTATTATATGGTTAGGAAAACAGGCACACAGTCATTGTGGGCTTTTATCATGATTAATTTGTATTTTAAGGTGTGCCACTTGTTGAGTGAAAAATGGATGAGAAGATTAACAAAATGACTCCATTCATGTAATTTGCTAAGCCAAAAAGCACAGTTTGTGTGGATTTAAGTGATGTGTTTAGTAACCTGCTGGCTCATTGTGTGGTGAAATGCCAATAGCTAAAGGGAACGAATATGGGTCTGTGACTTGGAGTGCAAAGTAAATCAAATCTACAGTATATCTGTTTTATGTGTAAAGAAATGGATATGCATAGTGTATTTCTGTGCGTTCTGCCTGTATTTGCCAAGGTATTAGCTTGATTTGGTTGTAGGCCACCAGTTTGTTCCACATACAATTGTGGTGGGAAATCCTCTGCTAGCCAAAATGACATTATAAACAAAACTTAAACAACATAAGTGTTCAGTTCTCTTACCGTATATCAGGTCGAATCAAAGTCCTTCAAATTTCAAAAACGTTCAACAGTCCTTATTTTCATTATTCTAGGCCACCAAAGCACAAAATTGCTCTTTAGAGAGTCAAGCACGTGATGTTTGTAGTTTCTAAATGCAATGGATTCCATCAGTTTGTTCAGAAATCACTCAGAAGCAATACACCTACCTAACTGCTGAAGTGGAAAAATAAGCTTTTGCTCAGATAGAAGAAAATGATTCCTAAAGATAACTACACTTCTACATAGGACTTCTTGACATAATGATTTTTAAAATCTGTTACAATATGAAATGGTGATGTAGGGAGACATGAGTTGGTGAAGTCACAGCAGGCATGCTGTGATGTTTTGTACCTTTTGTTCATGTAAAAAATAGATATTACTTTTCAGTCACAATCCCTCCAAGCTCCAGATAGTGCTGACGTCATTTAACAACAATTATTTTTGTTATCCATGTGATGTAATGGTCTCCCTCCATACTAGATTTAGACTTTCTTTCGAGACACAACTGAAAGTGCTACTTTAAAGTCCTTTGTTAGCTACAGCCCACAGCCAACATGATTCCTCACTTTGCCTACTCTTCTGTCCAAAACAAAGATGATGCACAGATCCCTATTATTAAAGAAACAGTACTTTTGAAAACATAAAACATACCATATTTATAGCCCACTGATGAACTGACATGACTAGTATAAAAAACCCCAGAAAAAAAAGATGGATTAAGTGGTACAGATAGTACTAATTTAACTGAATTTGCCATTCAGTGTACAAGTTCGTGTGAGTGCAGTTCTTTTCTCTACCGGCTTGGCTCGGATCACCTCAGATAACCAGCTTCTGTCATGACAACGCAAGTCTATCCTTGTGCAGTCATCCACACGGGATGTTTTTCAACATCAAATATGAACATTTTTCTTGTCTGTTTTGCATATTTTATTGAATTAATTCATGTTTTCATTAAGTATTTACAATATTAGATTTTTTTTTATCACAAGATTGTACTTAGTTGAGTGCAATGTGCCACACTGCCACAAGAAGAGAAAAGTCTGTAAATATTTAGTTTTATTCTTAAAATGGATTCATTTATAATTTTGCCTAGGCTCAGTAGAACAACGGACAATTATAAATAACCAAAATAATTCTTAGCTTGACAAATTTAGTTAAACTTATGACTAATCATGTTTAAATTCATTATCTCCTTTGCAGAAGAGTAGATTATTAAGATAATTTATGTCATTTGATGTGACCTGACCAATAATCTTTAAAGCTTTGTTAGATCAGGGTAGCAGCTTTTTCTCAGAGTTGAACAGCTTATCAAAGCAGTCTCAAGTCGTCAGGCACAGCTCTCTTGTCCACTCTGAAGTCTGGTTTAAAGACCAGAAGGTGAACAGGTCTTTGCCATCAGTATCCTTCAAAGAATCCCTCGCCTGAGGCAACTTGGATGGCAGTGTTAGTTATCCTAACTTTAACCCACTGGAATACATTTTTACAGCACAGAACATCCATCCTTTTAAATACTGGCTGATATTTTTATTTACTGTGTAAGCATCATTTATTTTATTGGTTCAAAATCCTATTTCTGATCAATTTTCATTATTCTTGTTTCATACATGTTGGAAAGTAGCTTTGTTGGTTGTCTGTTCTTTTTGCTGCTCTCAAGGGCAGTTATCGGTCAGTACAGTACAAAGACACCTCACATAACACATTAAATGAACAGTAAAAAACAGACAGGTATGATGAATGGCAAGTGTGACCTTGTTAAAATTCTTGACCTTGGGAAAGGCAGTTGACAAAGCAATCTCATCTCAAGGTCCACCTACTCGCTTGTCCTGAAGCTTTCCACAATATTACACAGTCCTCATCAGCAGTTTGTTTTTTTTCAGTTTCCATGGAACTGTAGAATGATGATAGAGATGTAAGGCATATATGCACTACTTTGTGTAGTACAAGCACACTTGCAAACATACACACAGACACACGTGCTGACAAATGTGCACACAGTTATTGTGAACAAATAGGCAATCAATGAAATTATGTTTTAAGGCCAGTTGAGACCAAAGAGTCACGATGAGACGAAACCGTTTTAGAACGTTGCAGGGAAAAGTTGCAGCGGTGTGAACTGGCCCGTCTCAGCTCGACTCAAGCCGGCTGCGACTCAGCTTGTCAAGTCACCAGTGGCTGGTTTTAGAACATAAGGCACGTCACCTGTTTCAACAGCCAATCAGCTTGTAGCGAAGTCAGTCAGTGTTTTCACCATTTCATTAATGCTAGAAATGCAACTGCAGCGAGTAATTCACTATCACTATCCTCATTCATATTTTAAGACGCTACAAATTATATCCAGCTACAAAAAAAAAGCCTGAAAAGCCGGCAGTTGAAACGGAGGTACAGAGTCGTTGCTATAGAAACAGTACACTGTCTCGTCTAGTCGCATTGGTGTAAACTTGCAGGTTTTAGAGCGTTGCAGCCTGGCGAATTGCAAGTAGTTGCAAGTTTCAACTCGTCTCATCGCAAATCTTTGGAACTGGCCTTTAATTGGACTTAGGACGAATGATAGCAGAACAATTCCAAAACCACCCTTCTCCTTCTGTGTTAGCTCAATTAATCCCTGATTGGCGCTAATTGCTTGTGCAAAGTCTATGTGAAACAACAGTGCATATGAAGTAGGCTGAGCGTGCTTGGCTGTGTCTCCTTCACTCTTTAACGCAGTCTTCCTGCCAAACAAACCAAATATTTGATGACAGAGTGTCTAATTGCCTCCTTTCTGTCTCACTTACTCTGTCCCTGCCTTTGATTAACAAGCATGGACAGGTGCACACTATAGTGATATGTGTGTGGTTTAGATTTACATTCACCCACCATGGTTTATACATTAACGCTGCAATAGACGTTCTCAATCACTAATTCACCATCCGCCAGTCCAGTAGTCGCACTTGCTGTTCTCCAACCATTAGAACACTCTGGTCTGGCTTCACTCAGGCTATTAGCAGCCGTTAAGCAGGCTGAATAAACTGTGAGCTAATGATTAGAATGCATCTGCGAAATCTGAACTCTATAGCACCACATTTAGCAACACTTAATTAATCTTAATGGATTCTGAAATAAGCCAGCCAAATACACATCTTACCCATAAATTACTTTTCTCTGTTTCCGTAGCGCACATTGCCACAAAGCACTCCCCAGGGATGCTTTAACTCTCGCACATTAATGTATATGCGTGTGGTATATGTGTGCAAGCAGAAACACTTACAGTAGGCACCAACTAAAACACACACCCTCTTCCCCAGAAAAGAAGTGTTTAACACAATATTAGCTCCTTAAATCAACCTCTCTCCCCTTTTTCCCTTTCTCATCATCTTCATCCCGCTCTTTGATTTCTCTTTTCGTATACCATAATTCTCTGTCTGTGCCCTTAGGGGAGTTAGGGATTGCACCAGTGCAAGCTCAGTTATTTGAAGGGACGCCATTTAAGTTTAGTGTTGAAGTTGAATGAACGGTTTCAGCAAGTGGTATTTGCAGGAGTATGTTTATTTGTTTGCATGTATGTGTGTGTGTGTGTGTGTGTGTGTGTGCGCGTGTTTGTGTAGTGCCTGTCACAGCGTCCTTATCACCTCCTCACACACCTGCTTCCCTCGAAGACTGAGCCTCCCCTCTTCTCATGCCTCCTCATCAAAGCCAGATCCAGCCACAGTTGTCGCTTCCCTTTCCCCGCATGCGTTCCCCTCCCCCTGTCTAGCTGGTCTGGCTCGCGTTCAACAGCCACCACTCCCCTTGTATCACCGTGTTGTCCGGGCAGTAAGACCTTGCTGGTATCATACCATCCCTGGGACGAAAATTCATGCGGCTTGGCGGATGTAAGTACAGGTGCTATAACTCTTGGAAGGACTATTAAGGATTAGAAAGGACTGCAAACTGCTAAAATAGCAAAGCCTAAAGTTGGTGGCACAGGAGGGAAGGACATTATATTGCAAACTACAGGTTCAAATCAGATGTTTTAGCTAACAAAGTCACTGTCAATGAATGTGTATAAATAAACAATTAAACTAATTGACACGCACTGACTGAAATAAACACACATACTTTTAGAAGGATAGCCTTTTTTGTTGGCTTGGGGCTCACAGTAAGCTTTATCTATACCCAGCCATCTTAAGATTGTGACAACACTGAGGACCCTTGTAAAAACTGCAGTACATTCACACACACCACAATATCAGCCCTATCCAATTAAAAGGCATCTGTGTAGGTGACAACAATTTAAATTGGTTTCCAGTCAACCTTTGTCCTCCATTGTAAACAGATTTGCTCACAAACAACAATACAGGAACTTTAATTAAAGCCACAAATCTAAAGCAAAACTACAAAGGGAAGAAAATAATCTCAACTGGTAAATGGCAGAAATGTATCAAAGATATTGTAAGTAAGTGTGTTACTTTAAATCTTATATAATCGCCAATGCAGGGGTTACTGATTTCAGTGTAGTAGTGCAGTAGTGTCAAATAGAGCTCCAACTAATGATTATTTTCTTGATCAACTGATCAATAGTTTGGACTATAAAATATCTAAAAATAGTGAAAAATGTCCATCACGATTTTCCAGAGCCCAAGTTGACGTCTTAAAGTTGCTTGTTTTGGCCGACCAACAGTCCAAAACCCAAATATATTCACTTTACTATCATAGGAGACTAAGAAAACAGGTAAATATTCAAAAATGTGAAGGTGGAACCAGAAAATCTTTGTCATTTTTGCTTGAAAATGACATAAATGACTAATCAATTATCAAAATTGTTGCAGATTTTCTGTAGATTGACTAATCTATTAATTAACCAATCGTGCTAAAGTGTCAAACTAGAGATTGAAATAGAGGTCAAGATTTAAGGCTACTGACTGTCTTTCACTGCAAAGAATTCACCAGTCTACACAAACACAGACTGAATGTATTCACGCAGTTAGGCTACTTATATTTTCCTTCTGGACCTGCCAAGCCTTCTATATTGCTCTGTTTTGTGGACACAGCTCTTAGCACATATGCCTGGAAGCAATGCAAATTCCTCTCAGTTCCGAAACATGGCAACATATCTGAATCTTGCATAAATCTAGGGTTTTTTTTTTATACCTCTCCGTCTTCTTTCATAGAACTTACAGACCGTCAATCAGCCAACCACTTAACATCTTATAATTGCCTTCCTTTCTGCCATTACTGTACGTGCAACTCTCCATTAATTCCCCTATCCTTTTCCCTCTTATTCACTCTTGCTCTTGTGTTTCTTTCTACATACCTCTTCATAGTAGCAGTAAAGTGTACACATTTTTAATTAACTTTGCCAAAAGAAGGAATGTCTTTGGATTTCTAATTAACAGTGGCTGAGGTTTAAGTATATTGCAAAAGTAAAATGAGAATCTCCATTTCTTTGTCCCCCTTGAGGCTAGGATTTTAAGAGCAATTTTGTTATGTCTCATCGAGCATCTAGTGCATGGTTATCGTATCTGGGTACTCACCATTTCCCTGATTGGTTTGATAATAATGTGTCTGTGAAAGGATTACCTTTTTGCTGGGTGCTTCTTGTATCTCTTTTCACAGTGGACGTGCAATTGTTCAATTCCTTACCTAACAGGAATAGCAATTTTCATTGTCATTGAAATAATGCAAACCTCATCCATGCATGTAATGTAAACAATCCTACCTCCAGACATAGAGCTTTTTTTACGCCAGCATCTGTATGTGTGGTGTGCGTCCCTCCCTGACTGCCTGCTCTGTCCTCCCAAGAGAGCTGCAGCATTAATAACTGTAAGTGGATAATGCCCTAGCTCGAATTCCGATCAAGGTTTAATAAGAGCATGATTCAGTCAGGCCACTGGCGGCAGGAGGCACTTTGTGTGTGTGTGTGTGTGTGTGTGTGTGTGTGTGTTTGCAGGCATGTGTATGTGTACATGTGCCTTCACGTAAAGTATAAGTGCATTACTGCTGGTGCATTTAAGGGTTTCTGACCTTTTACCTCACAGTGACACAAATGTGAGACCTAAATGTGCGTCACATGTCTCTGTTGGCGGCGGGGTCAAACTGTGGTCAGTGAAAATTAACAGGAGGATATCATTATGACTGATAATGTAATCAGGAGGGTAGAGGTAGGTTTCTGCTTATGCACCTGTCCTCTTTGTGGTTACAAACCGCTGCAGGGCCTTCACTCTTCGTTCTGGGTGTGTGCCAGTGCATCAATAGGTGACTAAGATGATTTTGTCATGGCTTGTTCTTGTGACTTCACATTGGCTTCATGCTCGCAGCTGTAGATGGAGCATCTCTGCGACACTGTAACACCATATACAATCAACTGCTGTACAGCTCTGCATGCATAGTTTCCAGTTGTATAAATGCAGCTCAACAGAGTTAATTGGAGCTTTGCATGGATTCTATATGGGCATGCCTTCATCAGCCAGTGTTCTAATACAAACAGACTGGTAGGCTCTGCAACACTGAATAACATAATACATTACAGCTAGAAGAACAGGGAATTTTAAATGTACAGCAACGTCACTTAAGAATTATTAATGTTTCTATGTATTATGTAATATTAGGTTTCCAGTGGAAGCCAAAGGACAATACAGAGGGAGCATTATTCATGTTGAGAAGATACTTGTTTTGCTGACAGTCGGAGCCATTAAAAATGCTATCTGTTCATTGCCATTAGCTCCAAATGCTCAGAGAGCAAACCTGACTTTGACATCTAATCCTCTTACTCGGAAGAGGACTAATGCACGCAGAGTATGCAGTGCATCTGACAAACAGATCCATTTTTTATGTGCATATGTTCAATGGCATAGTATCGATGAGAGTCCCTTTTTTGTTGTCTCCCCAATCTCTTTTGACTCCCTGTCTCGCCCTCCCTCCATCCAACCAGATGGCCTCCCTCTAACAGAGCATTGACACCAGATGTGCAGTTCCAGTGTCGACTCAGGGACCAGCTGGGCTGAGTGTGCCAGTGGTTCTGTTAATGAAAATGGCTCTGCTGTGTGTGTGTGTGTGTGTGTGTGTGTGTGTGTGTGTGTGTGTGTGTGTGCATGTGTGTGGGTGTGTGTGTTGTTTACTGTGGTTCAGTGGCATGTGACAGTTGGGGAACTCTCTGTGGGTGAGGGTTTCGAGAGTGAGCCACAGCTAGTTGCACTGCAGCTCAACTCAGCCATGCAGTGCTCAACAGCACACCCACCAAGGTTGAAACTATACAGCCACCCATCCAGAATAAACACTCTCTCTCTACATTGTATCCCCCTCATCATCTTGCTATCTGGCATTCTGTTTGCTTTTTTTTAATCTGTAGAGCTGTCTTTCACAACCCCCATCTTCCCTCATACATAATCATATATTCTTTCCTCTAACCTATTTAGCAGCAAGGGGATCACTGGTCTTATTACTAATTCATACATACTCCTCAAACAAAGAAGTAAGAGTGCAAACAGTCTAGGGTAGAATTTATCCAGCTGTAATTGCTTACAAAAGAATATGTTAATTTTTAGGAAATATTGCTCTAATTTTGATATTTTTATCGCAGATAGAAACGTGAATGCAAGGTAAGACTATAATGGACGTTTCATTCTGATAAAACCTCAAGCCCCAGCTAATGAAGTTGTTACTACATGCTGCGCTATGTAATTTAGGAATTTGCTCAGAAACAATTCATTATTACAGATCGTTCTGCTGATCAATTAAATGATAAGGAAACAAAGAAATCCTGTTTTCTTGGCAATAACTCTGACAGCCTCCATAGGATGGAGCTAAGTGAAAATTTTCGAGTGAAAAAAGTGTTCCTTTTAAAAAAGTCTAACGCAAAAAATTGATAGATATGGAAGCCTACACCTCTGTGGTAGCCTAGTTATCTGAGCTGATTACGTTTTACCCCTATCTCCCAGCACAGAGATTATGAGTGGGGGTAGTTTAATACCTACACCAAATGGCTGACGAGATGGATGAGATTCCTCAAGCTCTTAAGCATGCTCTGAAAGAAGATTCACACTTACAGGATAAATCATAGCCTTTTGAAATTTTTGAAGGGAATGTGGAGTCCACTCACCTTTTATACTGTAATATTTTTAGCATTTGTTGAGCCAAAAGTGGTGCAGCAGGGTGACACAGGAGTGAAGGCTCCCATAGGATTCAGTCCATTAAGCCAATGGGGCCAGAGATGTGATTCCAGATATTGGAGACATTTAAGCGCTACAGTAATCTATCTGGCTGAACCTCAGCATATCCATGAGTAGTTCTCACCTGACTTTTACTGATAACATTTCCTCAATTTCCAGATGCCTTATTATTTTTAAAGGACATTTCACACAATGTCACCCTATACATTAAAGTGTCAACAGCTGAAGTTTCATTCCAGTACCACCAGTCGCATTATGACAAACGAGTGACACAATTAAAATGAGTACAAATGCACATGATATGTTTATTAAACACAGTATGTATATTTGCTACCTCATAGTGTGACATTCATTTTTCCACGTTCACACTATCTAACTAAACTTGTTTCTGCAGACAGCTGCAGTTAAACCAAGCTTCGAGTAAATGTAAGGACTAACTACTGTAGCTTAGATAAACCAACCATTTAAAACTGGCAAAAGACTTGACAGTCACTGATCTCAAACTTTTTACAGCTACATTCATTTGCATGATTCTCCGAGGGTCAACAATTAATGAGGTTCTTAGTCTGATATTGGGCTCTAAAGATGACAATGTCAGTCATTTGATCAGTTAAAACCACTTTTTGTCTTTATTGTTAAAATTGATATGTTTTGGCCTGTGCTAGCGGCTCTGTGAAGCTGTATTTGGGCCCAGCGGTGCTTTGAACTAAATGCTAACATCAGCATGCTAACATGCTCACAATGACAATATTAACATGCTGATGTTTAGCAGGTATGTTTACTATGTTCACCATCTTAATTTAGTGTGTTTGCATGCTAACATTTGCTAATTAGCACAAAACACAACATACAGCTGAGGCTTGTGGGAATTTCATTTGTTTTCCAAGTATTTAGTCATAAACCAAATGTTGAACAAATGAAAATGTTGACCTGATGATGGCACTAGATTTGAAGTCAGGGGATTGCCAAATTATGACAGTTCATCCTGAGGGGTCATAACAGTCCCAGTATCCAATAAATGTCTAGACATTTCACTAAAAACCCTAAAAATGTCAACCTCATGGTGGCGCTAGAGGAAAAGTCAGGAGATCACCAAAGTAAATAGGATTTATCCTCTGGGGATCTTGAAAAATGTCATGGCAATCCATGCAGTAGTTGTTGAGATATTTCTGTCAGGACCAAAGTGGTGGACAGACAGACTGACATTGTCATCCCTGAAGCCATATGCAGTCCAAAAATGTAATAAGTGGTATTACAGGGCAAGCATTATGCAAAAGTGACCTGTCTAGTTTGGTGTCCTAAAACAGTTCCTCTGTGTTTTACTTGTTGAGATATCTCTAAATTGCTTCTTTTGTCCAGAGTAAGAGGATGGAGTCTGTCCCAGCACACAGTGGGTGAGAGGCAGGGTTCACTCTGGACAGGTCGTCAGTGTTTCACAGTGCTAACACACACATGGACTGACAAACAACATTCACACCTACTGGCAATTTAGAGTTTCCAACTCACCTAACCTAACCACCATGTTTTTGGACTGTAGGAGGAAACCAGAGCACCCAGAGGAGTCCTGCACAGATACAGGGAGAACATGCAAACTCAATCCGAGCCCAGGGCGTTCTTGCTGCTTGGTGACGGTGTTACCACTTTGTGTTTGTGCCGCCCTAATATTTTTTTAGCAAAGTAAAGTAGCCTACAGTTTTCTCATTGCTCACCCTGTGGATTTCATTCAAACATAACCTCCAATATACATAGATATTTCAATACAGAAATAGTTAATTTACATGTAGCCTTGGATTCAGACAATTTGAAAAATTAGTGATGTGTGGGGTCTCAAGACTCAGTGTGTCAGTCTAAAGGCTGATTCCTCTGCTGCTGTGTTGATTAGGCTGTCTACTGAAAACACTTTGAATACAGCTGTGTTTACACACATTACTGCTGCCAGGAAGAGTAAAATGCTGAAATGCACATACATTCAAACATGTTAGTCTTCACTACGGAAATGTTAATTATTACCCTGACAGAGAAATTGAGCACAATTTGATATTTTCATACAAAAAGAAAAGAATGGTTTGATTTTTGGAAGCAGATTTTTGACATTGACTCTACTGTATTTACTCAACATCTCTGATTCTAAGTATATTATGACAGTGTGTTATGCTATAGTGAGGCACCAAATATCATGAAAACAGCAACCAGGTAGACTCCACACAAACTGTAAGCCAAGCAATAATTTGCTGTGGGACTGGACGCTCCAGTGGGTGTGTTGTTCCATGGTGTCTCATCAATTACATTCCCTGAGAGAAAACACCCGGCTGTTTTCTGTTTCTTCGGATGCCGAGGTTAATGGTGCTTTTCTCAAATGCCTCTGCCAGCCAGTAATTGGAGCAACTTAACAATCATAAGTGCAGTCTTTGTAGTGCAGGGAGCACAGACTGAAAACAGCTTTATTAAGTATAAAAAGCAGACTTTTATTGATTGACCCCTTCTTCGTTCCTTCATTTCTTCCTCTTTTCACGTCTCCTAGCATCTCAGTTTTTATCCTTCACATTAAAAACCACAACCAACCATCTCAGAGGTAAATTATAATGAGCAGAAAATATTCTCACATTCTAGTCCCTTTCAGTATGCCTTTGAAAGCATCTGGTTGCTTACCTAGACGATTAGAAGATTTAATAATTAGCAATAAAAGGAAAACAACCTGTTAATTTGCTTTGGCATTTCTAGAACTTTATGTTTTTTTTAAAAAGCAAATTAAATAAATTATCTAAATCATTTAGGCATTTTGCTGCCTGCACAAACCAAGTAAGTTTGTCTAAGGCCAGCAGATTTGCTGTATTACATTTAAATTTCAGTGTAATTCCTGCTCAGTGGCATGAAACTAACTCTCCATACTGTAGTGGATAGTCTATTAAAGGATAAAAACTTTTACTTCTTCCAAAGATGATTTTGTTTTCTTTCTCCATTTTAGTTGTTTTTCAAAGTATTATGAAATTGAATAATAATCTTAAAGGGGAGACAAAAACTTACCACCTGTTTTTAACTTTATTTTTAACCCAACATAAATGAGATTTCTTTATCCAATTTGCATTTTCTTTTATTCATTTCGTTAAACTTACACTTTTTAAACTTCAAAATATTCTTCATGTTTTATTTTGGTTGACTTCTACTCAGTAGTTTGCAGGAATTTCACTATATTTAGTTCTGATGCAATGATTTTATTAAATAGTTTCAGTTTAATGAATAATCTTTGAATTTCAATAATGAGTTGAAAAAGGACAAGCTGTGGAAGCCAACTGAGTTTATTTTGTTTGCACTGTCTGTTTGTATGCTGTGGGAGTGTTGGTTGATTTTCTTTATCCAGAAGATTAAGACAGGATTGTCAGTTTCCTTACGCCTTGTACCTAGAGAATATGTGTTGGCATCCATGTCCGTGCATGCATCTGTCAGTCATTTATTACATGTCTTACACTTCTGACCTTTCTTCTTACTGATACGTGACACAGATGTTGTGATGTCTCTTTTTCTCTCTTGTTCATCTGACCACAGACACTTGGGTTTGGCACATGGCGTCGTATGCAGATCAGGCAGTAAAGTCAGTGCAGACTGGCTCCAGTGTGTCAGCAGCAGAGAAGTGCAGCATCTCATACTGCAGAGTCAGCCTCTCACAGCAGTCATTTTACCATGATTTAAAGGGTTATTACATTGCCTGCAGGAAAAAGAACCATCCCTGTGTTGGGCGCTGTATTTCATCAGGGGGGAGCTCTCTGTGATGAGTGATAACATGTCAGGTAGAACTCTGATTGACAGGTTATGAAAGCATCAACAAATATGATTTGATTTAGAGAAAATCAGATAAAACATGCCACTAGAAAATCAAATGGGTCAGATCCTTCTTTTTATAGAGAACATCTGAGCAAACTGTATTGATACACGTAATATGTCGTTTGCTTGCAGAGCTGTGCTGTTTAGCAATAGTTTACTTATACAATAGCAACAGCTCAGTTGTGTACTGGTTCACAGGTGTACCTCTGGGATGTACAAACAGACTTGACTTTAGACATATAGTTAAGTTTCATCAAAATGTCACACAAATTGTAAGATAATTTAAGAAAATTAGACAAAAGAAAAACAGTGTGTGTTTGCATCAACTATTATTATAAAAATAATGTAATTTAATAGTTTATAGTGTAACAAGATTATACATTTTATCCTGCATATGTTTTTTTTTTTAAATGCAAGTATCTCATCTGTAGTTTTGCTAAATTATTGCCTTTCCTCTCTGGTTCCACCAAAAAACAAAATTAATGCTATTTTAATGAATGAAATTGTCTCCTCTGTTCAGAGTGTTAAGAGTGCATGGTGTTTTTGTTAGCCACCGCTATTTTTCTTTATTCCTGGCCTCCTGTCAGGACAGATGTATGTAACAGTTGTGATAAAAAAATAAAGTAAAAAATACATTTCAGAGTTTTGGTGTGAGATTGCAGCAGAATATTTAGTCAAAAGGCTATATGATGCAACACAAAGACTGAGCTGTTTGGAGCTCCCCTCCAGGATCCACGGATTCACAGCTTATCATGTCTAAAAATGAGCGTCAGGCCAGTCTGCTGCCTTTAGCCCACTTGGCAGCCTGGTGGCTATTGCTCATCTGTCCCCAAGCCAGTGTGAGCACATCACCGATCTGGACCAGGATTAAAGGACCTAATACTAACAGCTGTGCTGAGATTAGCCATGTCACTATTTACAGTTATTTTGTCAACCAGTGCACCACACACTCTGCTCAAATAATGAACTGCTGTATTTGAATTCCTGGTCTGTTTTTTTTTTTTACTTTTCACTATTCACTCTAAAAAAGCATTGCGTACATTTTTGTCTTTAGAGAGCAATGGATGGACAGATGCAGGGGACATAGTGTGGTGGAGATAGACAGGGAGGAGAATGGTGGTTGGGACTAATACTGAGGTATGTGGATAAACAGAACTGTTTGAGGAGTTGGAGGAAGCCACTTCCTTTGTCTCTCAAAATGTACTATAAATGCGAGAGACAACTGACAGAGGATGAAGAGAGAGATGATTAACTTGTAACGTGAACGTCTGCAGCATAAAGATGTTGATGGATTGAGCATTTTTATCTTCTGTGTGTGTGTGTGTGTGTGTGAGAGAGAGAGAGAGAGAGATGTTATATGCGATTGTGTTTGCACACGTACTCCCTCTGTGTGTGTCAGTGTGTACCTTCACCAGCAAGTGCATGAATATGCATGTGTGTGTTCACACAGGGAACGACGTGCTCTCAGTGGAGACTGATCGCCCCATGATGGGCGATCACTGGAAGATTGGACTGATTTTCCATACCTATCTGTCTATGGAAATGTCATATATATAAAAAATGTATGCCATTTTCTGAAGTGGCACCACAGTCTTTCTTCTGATAGATAGTGCATTTTAATCTGCTTAGACGCTTCACATGATGGAAGAGGTAGAAGGAGATCCTGGGAAGGTGTTGGAGAGCAGCAGGTCAGCAGCAGCCACCAACAGCTGCTCCCTGTATACATACAGGATCTGTGCTGGGTGGCCTTGGGTTTACCAGGGGGTGTGCATGGATGTGATTAACAGAGATTTGGGGTGAATAATCTTCTAAGCTGCTCAGTGGAGCATTGGTGAATGGGGACTGTTGTGGAGGTGGGAGGAGCTTAGTATTACTGAGATGTATACCTGGAACCCCATCCTTCGTGGAAGGTGACTTATGGCTTTCAAATGCTTGACTAGGACCCCACATTATCGTTTATCCATGATGCTGATGTATGCATTATGAATAGGCAATCTTTAGCTCTCAGATATATGTTGACGAATAAGTAACAAGGATCTGCCATTACATTGTTTGTCCACTAGAGAGCACTGACAAGTTTATTTTTCAACTGTAAGATGTCTGACTCAGGGAATTACAAAATTAAGGGATCCCTATCAAAACGTTTGTTTGTATAAAAACAAAAAAAAAAGAATATCGGACGATATATAATTATCAGATTTTTTTAACTCTCAATATTGATGCCAGTATTCTTAAAAATCCAGTATTGGTCAGATTTTATATTGACCCTCCATGCTACCAGTTAATGTCCTGTGTGTAACATGGTGGATGCATGCGGGTGGTGGGTATGTGCCTATGCATAGCGTCACTTCCAGGTCACATGAACCTTGTGTACTACACTCACATTTGATCATTTCAGTTCATTTACTCATTTAGAGATCAAAGGTCAAATCAGTGCAATCAAAGCAACAAAGCATACCATATTTTATCAGTTAATGTGGTAGCATGACATTACCATATTAATTAGTTTTCTTTTGTGCCGAATGCCAGCAGTAGTGGGGGCGCAGTGCCCTGCTTCATAGCTCCGAGCATTTATTCAAATGCATTCATTCATATCTCTATACTATCCAAACATGCACATATTGTAGCCCATCTGTATGTACCCATGCAAAGAAGGATATAACCAGGATGATGGTAAACACAG
The DNA here is from genome assembly GCA_008360985.2 of Macquaria ambigua. Taxonomy (NCBI): domain Eukaryota; kingdom Metazoa; phylum Chordata; class Actinopteri; order Centrarchiformes; family Percichthyidae; genus Macquaria; species Macquaria ambigua. The sequence goes on from VMKM01000182.1 coordinate 391,570, forward strand.
CTTAGCACCACCATCTCCGGTGGCCGTCATGAGATGTGTTTGATCATGCTGGATGTTGTAGACGCACAGATTATCACTGACGATTTCTACTTTCTCTAACATCACTTTCTTCCATTAGATCCCACAAAAGCCTAGGCAATAGGGAAATATGATTTAGCCTACAGAAGTGCATATATACAGTGAAGATTTCCCATACATCATAACTCGAGGACAGCAAAAGTGGTTGCTAGCATTATAGGAAAGGTGTAGAAAAACAGATTGAGCTTTTTTAACCTTTAAAGGTCTGTGAAAGAACACATTTAGCTTTTGTTTATCCACTTCATTGCATCATGATGAGGACGACGATCATGACTGTGAAACACAGCAGCGTGCATAATTTCAGTTAGCGAAGACGAGTGCATGTAAGAAGGCTTTCTCTCCCTGGGTGGCCGCTGCTTTAGTGAAACAAGGCGGATAAAAGGCTATATTCTGATCCCTGACTCATTTTCCAGCTCATGTTGTACATCCCCACAATATTGCTGTAAGGGTCTATGATATCCATGGTCTTTGAGAAAAAATAATGTGATCGTCTTTTTCTATATTTTGCTTTCTTACATTTTTTTCTCTCCTTACTCTTCATATTCCTCCAATAAGAACCAGAGCAGTGTCTAGGTTTATGAACACGGGACATATGTGCCTCCCAGCGCAAACAGATTTGGGAAAGGTTTCTTTCAATGCTCAAGAAGAGAGTGAGACAGAACATTACAATTAATGAGGAGGAATTCAGCAACCTTAAATGCAAAATCATGAACTAAGGTCATGTACAAATGTTTGCATAATGCCGTGCACACAAAAGGAGCATCTGGATTTACAGGTGTAAGTAGATGAGATAGTCTGGGGAGCAGGCAGAAGCAGATTTACATAGGTTAGTCTGAGAGATAGAGGAATGTGTTCTAGTGAAGAAATGCATGGAGACAGGAGTAATTAATTATAGATGTGGAAATGTGGTCTGAGGGAATGCTGTTACTGTAACTAGAGGCATGGCAAGTGAGAGATGAGGGAATGGAGATGTGGGGAAGGGGGGAGGGGAGAACCCTCCTCCTATACCATCCACAACTTCAATTTACATTACATGACAAGAGAATGGAGGTTAATTAAGCATGACAACGGTAGGGCGTTTATTGTTAACCCTTCACGGTGGTTGACTAGCTCCTAACTCAAAGGCCAAAGAATGCATAACCAATGTGTTTTAGCCTACCCCAAAGTGTAAATTCACATTAAAATATCTCATGGAAAGAGAGGTTATGAGTAAAGTTATGAGTAAAATGGGCCCTACGGTTGTGTGTGGTACAAATTTGGGTGAAAAGGAAAAAAGTAAAAGCCATTTCTATGTTTAAGACCAAAGCTATGGAGCATTATTCTAAAGGAAACAGCGGGAAAACAGCACTCACCATTAAATTCTGCCTCTGTTAGCTAAAGTCATCCCCAGTTTATAGAAACTAAATTGCATCTAAAACTCTGCTAAATTTTGTGTTGCCACAGGCGTGCTCACTTTTCACCGTACATCTATTTCCAACCTTCATCTTGACGCTAATTGGACTCGACACTAATGATGCCAAAAAAGCAAAGCGAAGCCGTGCTAGGTTTTCTAGCTGCCTGCTTATAATTTTGGAGACTGCTGACTTCGGTTACCATGGACCTCCTGATCTCACGCTGCCTTTGAGATTAGATTTCATGTCCGGCTTCAAAAATGGAAATGAACTTGGGTCATATTTGGTCCATATGCTGCACCAATCGTTGATAAATATGTTTGAATAAAATAAGGGAAATTTCTACACACACACACACACACTCAAGCAGTGGCCAATAATATAAATTTGAGGTGGAAATTATGTCATGCAACCAATGAGTTATCATAATGAGACTTTAATCACTGTAGGGATTCAATTTACCCCTCATTCCAAACCAATGCTGATTTTTATTTTGTGTCCCTATGTTTTGTGTCCTTATTGTCTGGGCATCATACCCTAAATACATGCAAACAATTGAGATGTTTTCTATATACTGGGTACCATATTCTTTCTGTGAAAGCAGGCCTTGATTTACTCATCTTTTTGTGAGGGTAGAATTATAATAGGTAATGTACGTCTGTGCAGGGCTTGTAGCCTCGAGGGACATTGTGTAAACGCTCCTCATCTCTCCGCTGATCGTAGTCCTGACTGATTGCTGATGACTTTTTTAGGGCACAGACACATTAAGTTGTTTATTTATTCAAAAAAATCCCCAATGCAAATAGCCCTCTCCACTCTAGATTTTTCCTCCCCCCCAGATTGTGTGTCGGCATATCTGTCTTAGTTTGTGTGTCTGCCTCTAAAATGGCAATGATATGTTGTGGTCATCAGCAAAGTTTGTGATATAAGAACAGGGCAGCTATTTTTTTGTTTATGCGTGTGTGTGTGTATGTATGTGTGTGTGTGTGTGTCAGTGTGCGTTTTATGCATGTGACAGATATGGGACATCCTTGACTGCCGTTGAGAAAGTGACACACCCCTACAGGCTATCATGTTCCAAAAGAATCTTCAGCAGACTCCAAACCACAATTTAGTAGACCACTGTCATAAGAAATCACTTAGCTGTTGTAATGCATTTTCTGACACTGGATCACTAACTGTATAAACCCTTACAACAGTATTATGGTTATTTTAGCATTACAATACCTGACATTAGGCTCAGGCGCATTTCATATGTAGAAGTAAAGTTGCTATTTAACATGTTCTATATAAGAACACCACCTGATTGCTGTTTAAACCTGCTATGTGGCATGCTTAGTCCACACATCACTTTCTTAATATCATCTGTGATTCCCAAATGGAAATGCAGCCATCTGTTACATGCAACAACTCGCAAGGTGTTAGTGTCTTCATCTTTCCTCTCTGCTCATATACTATTCTGTTTCTTTTTGCCTCTGCAGTATTGCTATACAGTACTACCACAACAGTTTTCTTGTGGGTGGGGTTGTAAAGTGTGAGGTTATATTCCCCTGCTGGACCAACAGCCTGCTTGCACGGGCACACGCACATAAACACACAAAGGCACGCACAAGCATGCACAAGCACATCATTACAAAATAAACAAAATGCTGCATGAGTTAATTGGGTTGTAATTTTGTCACCCATCGCCATCTGTCTGTCACACCTTGTTTATTTACCATTTTGTATTAGGAAGTGAATGTCTTTTTCAATTAATTAATCATCTGAACTGACTCAATTAGTGATAAATTAATAGGTCAGAAATGATTAGAAAATGCAACTCCGCAATTGCATCAGAGTTTGCATCAGAGTTTGCATCTCACTATCTCTCCTCTTTCTTTCACAGATGCATGAACATACATGGATACACTGGGGAAAATGACTAATTTTGTATTTTGGTTACTTTACACTTTGATTATTCTAGTGACACATCTACATTTTATAGGTGAATGTGGTTGTCCAGGCCTACTTGGCCATATTGTACTGACCTTGCATTATATTACCTTACAATATCAATACATTGATACAATACCAATGCATTCTAATGGCTTACATTCTTGTCATGTACATTATACACCAGACAACAAACTGTAGGAGGAAATTACAATAGGGAGACAATTTCCAAAGAAATAATGTTAGAAACCTGGTTGTTGTTAAACTTCACCTTGATGTCGATGAACCCCAAACACTCACACTTGAGCTGCTTGCGATAATTAAAACAAAACGCAAACTCTACAGCCATGCTAGTAGCTCTTTAAGGCTGTACTAGGCACAGTAGTGCTTTGAGCCAAATGCATGTTAGCATGCCAGCATTTGCTAATTAGCACTAAACACAGACTGCAGCTGAGGATGAAGGGAATGTCATTAGTTTTGCAAATATTTGGTAATAAACCAAAGTATTGGACTTTGGTGGATCGACATTGACATCCCTAGAGCCGTGCCACTAGTGTGGCTCAAAACAAAGATATTGTGGGTGACAGGGGCTGAGGGAGATGTAGAGGTTCCATCATGACTGTTGATGTCTGTACCAAATTTCATAGAAATTCATTATACTCTGGACCAAAGTGGCTGAAAAACCGACATTGCCATCCCTCAGCCATGCCATGGTGACTACAATGCAAACATAACACAAAGCATTTAGCAACATTGACTTGCATCCTCGAAGAGACACACTGCAGTAAATGCATGCAAGCTTAATGGATACACAAGACATTAAGTGTACCAGAGAAGATAATAAATGCATTGTCTGATAAATGCACTACATTCTTCTATATAGGAATAAACATGTCCATCTATGTATTTGTTACCAAATGGAGTTGATATTCTACTTTTGAATCATTTGGGGAGCTTTGCGAGCTGAGCAACATGCACCAAGATCTCGAGTGGGATCTTCATGGATTCGATGTGGTGAAATGAAATTCAGTTATAGAGTGCTGCTGTAGCTGAAGAGGGCCTCAAGAAATCAGGATGATAAGATGGAATATCTAAAAATGTACAACAACCACACAACCCCCCTTCTCCTGTTAATCATATAATGAGGCCTGTATAGTTATTTGTATTCAGATACTTCCATCTTGTCACATATTTTTACCACCCATTGTGCCACGAAATGAAGCCCATTTACAAATCATTCTCCTTCTGATTTGATAAATGAAACTGGTGAACGAGTGAGTCCCCTGAATGGTTTGTTTGAATAATTGAGCAGTACTCAATCAGACAACATTAGGTAGTGGTGGCGGCCCCGCCATCTGAAATAATTACCACCCGACAACAGACTACACATGGGTGCTGCCTCCACAGGGGCTCCATATTTGAGACCAATAGGTTAAAACAACACCACCCTCACCCCACATCTCACATGCCTTCATGAACACCACCTACAGAAACCTGCAGAGGTCTCTCAGTGAGAACAGGAAAGAAGGACACCAACAGCAGTGTTGGGGGTGTGGGATAGCTGTCATTGCAGTGGGGTAATGCATACTGCCTGGACTGAATAAATTACAACCACAGAACCAACAGCGTTTATGTATTTGGACAAAGACCCCACCTCCATACCCATTCAAATCTGCAGTGGTCTATTACCAAGAGATTGTATTTATTAAGTTATTCACTTCCCATTTATTTAGACATGATTTATTATGTACACAATCAATCATTAAACAAATGAAAACCGTATTTACAATAAGTAAAACGTATAAGAGAAATGAAGAATTTTGGGACACTTACTATGAGCACCATTTAATATGACACATTTCTCTGCCTTACTTTTGTGTAATTGGGTTTTCACTTCATGTCTTGAATCACCCCGTTTTTTTCAGTTTTTTCCTGTGTGTGTCTGGGTTTCACAGTCTCCTGAGACAAGCTTTGCTGTTATAGAGGCATCTTTAATGTGACAACACAAGAACAGGAAGGTAGTTGTGTGACTGGATGAGTGGGGTGTTTTGTCTATGGAATGGGTCACCAAGCGTACAGTACCATGTGACAGCCAGCCAGGCATATGTCTGTGCCAAAGTAGTGTCTGCAACTGAGACTCTTGTACTCCAGCACTGACTAGATGTGATTGACAGCTGGGCCAAAGGGCCTTTGGCTCCTTCCTGATTTGCTTTTTCACTAGAGGTGTCCTGTGAGACTTGGAATTCATGCTACAGTATATCAGCTTATGGCTGTAATGAGGATGAAAAGTAAACTGAACACCGAGCCAGTTTTTTCATTCTATGCTGCTCTGAGTTTTATAAACTAGCATTTCGTTTTAGTTATGCACTATGCATTTGATTTCTTGGAAAACTAGTCACAACACTGACAACCATTTTATTAGCTGGTGTACATAAATGGGATAATTGAAAAGAGAAACCTTGATATTAACTTAGCTGACGTTATCTACATAGAGCAAGTGTGAATTATAATTAGGTTTACTAGTTATTCATTAATTATTATTCATTATACCTGAAATCAGAAATGACATTTATTAAATGATATTTATTCATTCATAATTCTTTACAAACATTTTTTTATTTATTTTCACAATCATGATTGTCACACAAGGCACTTTATTATTTAAAATTGCCCTACAGAAAGGCTTTTCACAAAAACAACATGTCATAATGTATTAATGCAAAGTGGCTGCAACTCATTGCAGGAACCAAATCATGATCTCTATTTTTAACCATAATTCCAATGGTGGCTTACCGTACACTCCTGTAGCTACTTAAAGCAATTTGATATGTGGGATAACAGTTGTGACAGAATTAGGAAGGTTTGAAGCTGTAACCTTTTAACTTAGCAGCAGCTAGCTCATACCTCTGTTTAAAATGCATGAGTATGGCTTTTACAGGCATTGCTTGACAATTCTTGATGTTCTCGCTCCTTTGAACACACAAAATCAACTGCAGACATCCCTGCCATGGATCAATTAAAATGCTTGTCCAACAGTGGATGAATGCAGAATAGACTGCTCATAAATGGAATTCTAATGAACTAAAGGTGTGTACAATCAAGATTAAAAAAAAGCAATTTTGGCATATTTCACCAACCATATTTCAAGTAGCTGTCATAATTCCAGGCTCTTTTTTAACTATTATAAAGTTGTTGCCCCTCTTCTAGCTACAGTATTGATTCCTCTCAAGAAAAGTATGGAGGACTTTTAGGACATTTTTCAAAAGCAACACTATAACCCTCTAACAGGAACATCTCAGTGACATTTGCTGCTGTTAATGAGATATTTTGAAACCATTTTACCCCTGGTCCTAAATGAGACCTTGCACCTGTTCCCTAGTCATTTCAGAAAGCTTCATAAAGGAGTGTTTGATATAGTTAATATCCATGGTCAGTGGTGCTTTTTCTTCCAATTTGTACATGCAGTGGTGCAGCTTCCTTTCAAGAAACCAAGGTCTGACCCTGTGTCTGCTGCAAAGTGCGGGCCGATCTTCGAACTGCTGTTTTCATCCAAGGTTTCAGAAAAAAATCTGTCTCAGCCAAACTGGTACATTTTATTAGTCAAAATATCCTTGAAAACTGGAGTCTAAATATATTGAATTTCACAGCTTATCCACCATTGACCTTTTATTTGCAGCTGTCCAATAACTGTTTGAATTTTTTTAGAGCCCACAGCATACTGTAGAAAGACAATGATGGCTTGAACTTAGTAAGTCCTTGGTTCAGATCTTTGCAATAAAATGTTTTCTGTCATCATAAGCAACATTTCTTCACCATAGCAGAGAATACATGCAAGGTTCTTCACTTTTATGGCTCACATGTTCATGCAATATTATTCATAACCGTAAAATCAATTTTTAGCATTGTTAGATAGCAAACTCTCACCATAAAACTCAGACACTCATACTGAGTCTAGACTCTCTCTCTTATATTGTTTTGCATTTATACTATTCTGTTGCAAAATTTTCTGTGGCTATTCAGGGTTCCCAGAGGATTCATTTTAATGATTTGGTGACCCTCTGACTTTCCACTCTAACACAATCATCAGGCTTTACTATTAATACTGTACTTTATGTACTTTATGGACTTAATAAGGTTTCCTCTCGCACGAGCTTCAGGTCAAATTGTCCCATCCCAATATGTGCATTGTGTGGGTTTACAAAAAAAAGCGCTGGTGTTTTAATGTGTGTTATGGACTTAAGAACAATATCAGTAGATATTTGCTCTATCCAACACTATTGCCTTGTGGGATGTACTTTGTGTTTTGTGGGGAACTTTGTGTTAAGAAGCCACTATAGGGCTGTAAAAATGTTGTGTTGTTTGAATTTTTAATACATGCTCTTTCACTTATTGTTCTAGAGCTCCCTTTTATTGTTGCTTTTAAAGTTTAATTTTCTTTTTATGTTTCTTGCTCTTCTTATATGTGTCTTTCCCATGTATAGTGTACTGTTAAGCCTACCTGGCTGTACACGCTCTTACATTTAGCTACTGAGATCAAAGAAGAGCCCATACCCCCTCAGGGGGACAGCTGTATTATTAAAGACTGAGAGATTGCTGAGGCTTCTGTGAGGCAGTCTGCTTGATAGAATTGTCTTTGGACTCTCACATTAGACAAAAGGTGGTAGAGGTCAGTAAACCAAAGATAGCTCAGTCTCAGAGCGACTTTCTGGTTCACATAATGGAAACTTCAAACTAATCAACTGAATGAGCCAGTGTTACAGTTACAGTAACAACCCCTGCTCCCTTTGCTTTCTCTCGCAGTGTTACGCGACGACTTCAGACAGAACCCACAGGATGTGGTGGTGGCCGTCGGGGAGACTGCCAGTCTCGAGTGTCAGCCTCCACGCGGGCATCCTGAACCCACCACCTTCTGGAGGAAAGATAAAGCTCGTCTTGACCTCAAAGATGACAGGATCATGGTGGGTAACTCCTCAGGGAGCACTCTTCTGCCTTTTACATGGCCCTTATACTCAGAATCACATATTCAGTGATTCACGTATTCACATTTACCTGGAACTGTTACAATGGAAAGCACTTTGTATTGAACTGGTTCACTGTAATTACATTCATTTTTTTGTCAGGTTCGTGGAGGAAAGCTGACCATCTCAAATACCAAGAAAAGCGATGCGGGGATATATGTGTGTGTGGCGGCCAACATGGTTGGAGAGAGGGAAAGTGAAAAAGCTCAGCTCTCAGTGTTTGGTAAGAAGTCTGACATACACTCTTTGCCTGGCTCAAAAGAAATAAAGCATGACTTTTAAGTATTTAATGCACACTAGCACATACAGTATTTACCACTCTGTCAAAAGTATATTTAGCATCTTTGTTGTGTGTACTGCCCACATCCAGAAAGACCAGTGTTTGTGCAACGGCCTGTGAACCAGGTGGTCTTAGTTGACGAGAGTGTTGAGTTCAGGTGTCAGGTTCATGGTGACCCACCGCCTACGCTGCGCTGGAAAAAGGAGGACGTGGATATTCCCCGCGGCAGGTGAGGGATGTGTGAGAATGTGTGTAGTCCATATGACTGTGCATGTGTGTTTGTGTGTGTATATTTATGCAATAAAAATCATTATGGATAAATGCTGAGGCACCGCTAATGAGTCCCACTAGAACAAAAAACAAAAAAAAAAATGATTCAACATATTACTCATATTACAAGACTTTCATTTGTGTGGCAAAAATAATTTATTAGCTGCAGAGAATCTCATTGTTTGCTGTTTGCACTACTATGCTAACAACAGATGAAAGTTTGTCCTTTGGTTGCTTTTGACTAATTTTCACTTTCAAGTACCACCGTACTTTATGTTTGTACACTGAAAGGGACAGAGATGAACACATAGCAAGAGCATATGTATAATATAAAACAATCCAATACAGTAGCCCTACAAGGAATAGTACCTATATGAAGTTTATATATTAGTTTGTGATGCTGTTGTATTGAATTGCTAGTGTATCCACATCATAAGCACATATTAATTGCATTGCAATCCCATTAGAATACTTCTTTCTAAAGCCATTATTGGCCTGTCATGTGGGTCTTAATAGTTACTGCTCAGCGCTTTATACTCTTAATTACAGTATGTCTCATTATGCAATCAGACCATCCATCAAAACCTTTTAATTTCTTCGCTTCGGTTTAAGTAGTCCTTATATTTGATGTTTCAGAAATCTGAAAGTGCATTTCCATATACTTTCATAATGTGTTTGACTGGTTTATTCATGGCTCTGAACTTTTCTTCTGCTTTTGATTGATGGAAATTTGACAGCTGAAACTAATTATAGATTATGTTTTTTGATATTTAATTACTACTAGAGTTGCTATCAAGTAAATAAAGTATCCAGTCAATCAAATACAAGAGTTTCAACAAAACAGATTAAATTTATAGATCCTGTGATGCTCAAAACCTAGTGGGACAACAATGTAAAATCGATTAGTGAGCTTTGAATAAGACTACTAAAAATGTCATCCCCTAAAAAAAGAGAAATCTTTACTTGTGCTACAGGTTTAACTAACACCTGTTACAAGCCATATGAAAACAGAATGGTACCCTCTCTGGTGTGTCATGAGGTAGAGGTAGACAATAATAACTGCCTGTCTCTCTGCCTGGCAGTCTGTCAGCCTACCTGCGTTGTGCCCTCTACCTCAGTACCCCTTGACTCTAGAAACATGTCCTACTTTCAGACTTGCCTCGCCTCACTTCCCTCCTTCCACTTCTTTCATTCTTCTCCTAAACCCGTCAGCCTCCTGGGAAGTCTGTATCTGGGTCAGAGATGTGCTGTGAATGGAGTCCTCACCACACTCTGGACAGACCCCACAACCCCCATCGATATTCTGCCCACACCCTTTGGAACATCTATTTCAAATGTGACTTTTTCTCACCCCTTGTGCCATTTCTCTGCCTGACTTGTCTTCCATCTCTGAATCAGTATGGCTGGCTAGACAATTTCACAGGATCTCTCACGCCAAAAGGGACCCCAGAGAGGGAGAGCCCGACTCCTTGCTCCTCTACTCATTCTGTCTGTAGCCTCTCTGAGGCGCTTATCTAAACTCTGGTAGCTGAGATGTTTCTCTCACTCTAACTGCACCACTGCTGCCTTGCAGTATGCTGCACTGGTGGATACACACTGATGCATGGAACATATCTATGAATTAGTCATTTCTTGCTGCTCGGCTCATTCATCAAATTCAGTTTGTCAGACTGTGCCACTCCCTTACTCTCAGACTGTTTGTGTATCTCTCCCTCTGTCTCTGTCTCCCTCTCTTTGGCTGGCTCTCTCTCCCACACACACACACACACACACACACACACACACACACACACACACACACACATATAGTATAGCATACTGCACAACCCACACCACAGTGGGTGGCTCGTCTTTATAAATATTGAAATAGTGGAACAGCTAGGGTTCCAGCTGAAAGCACCTTTCATTTTGCCATGCCTTCATCTCAGCATAATTGCTCCCCTTTTTTCTGCCTCTGTAGCAGAGTGTGTGCAGCAGGGAGCCTTAATTGCCTCAGAAAGTCTGTCTTTATTCTATCAAAAATGACACAACCTTTATAAAAGCTTCCATCTAAAACATCACACAAGTTTACACAACCTTGATTCACTTTCAGTGTTTGTTGATTGTATTGACTTTATTAAAATGAAAACTTTAATATGCATATAATTGTTATTGATCTTCCAGGTTTATGAAATCAACCTGAGATGTCACTTGACTGGCTGTCACTGTTCCTCTCTGTCACCAGGTATGACATCAGATATGAAAAAGAGGACTTCCTGCTGAGGATAAAGAAAGCATCAGTCAGTGATCAGGGTACCTTCGCCTGCCTAGCAGAGAACCGTGTGGGTAAAGTGGAGGCCTCTGCCTACCTGACTATCAGAGGTGGGTAACTGCTTGTGGACTCACTCGTGGCTAAGCTCATAACCCATCCCTGATATTTTTTGTGTCTCCCAAAGCAGGCCACAGGACAATCAGTCCTTTATTGCCCACTTTACGAGCGTTATTGCCCCCCTGCTGAAAGGCTGGGCCTGGACTCAGCTTTTCTTTCATAAGCGGGCTGATGTAGTTGATTGTTTCAGATCTCCAGCCAGGCTCCAGATATGAACAATCCAACCAGCTTTAAGTGAACTGTTATGACTTCTCCTGGGGGGGTCATTCTCCATCCAGCCCACTCACTCCATATTTATACCATATCAATGGGAGGAAGCTATTTCACACTGAAAAAAATAATAATAAAGAAAAAAAATATTGCTATTTGGCCAGTCAGATCTCCTCTGCTATCTGCTTTTTATACTGCCATTATAACTGGAGAGTGTAAAAACATTGTTCATACAACTTCAGATAACACTTGACAACTTCAGATAACACTTGACAACTTCAGATAACACTTGACTTGGAGCCAACCACTAATACATTCTTAACATCTGAAGTATATCATACATCTTCATACATACTGTACATCATGGATCTCATAACATTAACTCTTCATTCCTTCTTTATTATATAATTTACATATTGGATTCTTATTCTTGTTCCTGTTACTCATGCATGAATTGTCTTATACCTTGAAAAGATGTCCTGACTCTGACCCATTCTTAAGATTGACGTTGGAGCCAAAAAAGACATATTTTGAGCAATATATACCTTATGTTAAGCCATATTTGTGCTTGTGCTTGGGTGAAATATTATAAGACACAGATCACTAACACAAAACCTGCACTTAGGCAGTAAACCCTGGACAATTTTTTAAAAAAGACATGGACATTTTCCAAGGAAATGATTAAGGAAAAGGAAAAAATAGAGCTTAACTAAATCTATCACTTTAGGTTTTGTTATATTTTCAATAGCTGTTTGTGATATATTTTTTACATTCTTATTGGGCTGATGTTTGAGACAAGATAGATGCAACAAGTAGTACATGACAGTCATTCAGATGTCAATGATTATAATTTTGTAATAATTATAATTTGCTATTTAATCAATGTAATTTAATCTATTCTAAACCTGCCCTTGTCAAAGATCTGAGACACCTGATATACAAACAGATCTGTTAACTGTGTGAATGTGTTATTGTTACATGTATTTATCTTATCTTGTGACATAAGTAAAGTGTTACAGATAAATTGTTCAGCCAGTGGTTTTTGGCATTTGTTACCCTTCCACCTAATGTTGCCATGGTGCTATTTCCTTGAGGCCCGTGCCATCACCTGCTTTTGGTGACTGAGCTCCACCCTCCTCCCCCCTGAACTTCATGGATGGAAACCCAACTCCACCTCATTCATTTCTGATTTTCATTCTTTTTTTCCTGTCCCTCTGTTCTACTCCTCTGCTTTCCTTCTCTCTGTGTTGTGTGTTAATCTCACCCACACCATTGTTGTGTCACCAGCTCGCCCCGTTGGTAAGTAAGAGCTGATCCCATTGTGCATGTGTTGCTTTCTTTCTGTTTTTGATCACACACGTGTATGCATGTACAGTTGTGGCATTCCACAAACACATTCATCGAATTAATATTGGACATGCATATCTACATTGGTACTATCAACCCCTGACTTCCCCTGGCAGTTTTTTGTAGAAACAGTGGATTTACCACCTCACTTCTTTCAAAATGGGGGTCCAGATACAATATAGTTGATATGCCTTGGTTCAAAAACTTGAATTGATAAGGGCGTTAAGGCACCCTGCTTATTAGCTGATATCATTCATGAAGCTGCTGGATGAATGGCTTGTGTCATTGGCATAGTCAAGAAATAGTTCTTCAACAAATAACAAAGACCTAATGCATGATCCTTATAGCTTGCAGCTGGACCTTCAGTCCAAGCATATTTCTTTTAAACTAGTCCTCCTGTAGTACGCACTTTGAAAGCCTGAGCAAATGTGTTGCTATTGTGTTATGGCATATTTTACCTTTAACCTCAGAGGCTCCCCAGTTTGTGGTGCGACCCCGTGACCAGATTGTGGCGCAAGGACGAACAGCTACCTTTCCCTGCGAGACCAGGGGCAAACCTCAGCCCACTGTCTTCTGGCAACGAGAGGGTAGCCAGGTAAGGATACTGATTTTCGACCAAATGTACTTGTTTATGTGTATCTTCAGGTATGTGTTCATGATGGGGAATTACTGGTTTCTCTTTTAGGCCCACCTTGCCATATAGACATAAATTCTGCAGCAGCATCCAGAGTAAAGTATCTTAAATATAAAAAATTACCAAGGATCTGACTAAAAGGACCAGACCAGGGGACAGCAGAGTGTGGTTCTGTTCCACATACAGATAATGAAGTGGTCATTTATCATCAATCTACACCAGTCTGACCATCCAATTCACTGAGCAAGAAACAATGTCATGTGCTGCATTAGAGTCATTAGACATAATGAAAGCAGGCTAATGTCCTTTCCTGCCCATCAGCTTGTCTGCTTGGGGTGCAGAAACAGACAACGCTGATGCCTCAATTTCATGACCATGACTGCAGGTTATCACAGCAGGATTATCACTCTGGGAATAAACTGCCATTCAGATCTAGTAGGAAAGAGACATTGACCCACTTTTCTAACTGAATTCTAGAAATTGTAGGAATATGTAAGCATATTGCATGTCTTAAACACAGCAGTAATTTCTTTAAAATCAGTTGTGTTGGCCAAAGGGGTAAAGTTAAAATACATACAATACAATCAATTCAGTCTTTCTCCGTTGAGAACATTTTAACACAACACTTAATTTGGCAAAGTGATGCTTTAGAATAGTTTAAGTGACTATTAGCGACAGGAAGATATAAATGAGTATCATCTGCATAAATTAAAATATGCACATTTGCCTGTTTATTACATGGCCAAGGGTAGACATGTAATTTGAGAAAAACATGGGTCTCGAATTGACCCTTGGGCTGCAGCATAGATGAATTTAGCAGAACCTTGTCAGAAACATGTCATTTAAACCACTCAAGAGCCAAGAAATTCCTTATTAGTTTTTGAGTTTTACCAAGAGAGCTACTGACAATGTGAAGGATATGTGCAATAATTGTTTCAATAATCTATATAAAGCAGTTGAGAAGTTTATGTGGGACACAATATATAGTTTATGAGGGTCTGTGATGATACAGTATTGGCTCAAAACAGCTCAATATTGAAGTAACATTACAAACAATATTCAGATCACCGTTTGTGAGAAGAGCTTCAGACAAAGGCCATTCATTTCTCACAATGGGATGGAAAATATGCTTGTCAATAAGGAAGAAAAGAAAAAAAACAAAACTTCTTCTGCTTCCACTTCCTAGTTTTTATACCTTTGGGCTACCAAACAAGTATGCCGTCCCATTTTATTTACATCACTTCCCACTTTCACTTCCTGTAGGATCTTCTGTTTCCCAACCAGCCAACACAAGGCGATAGCCGTGTTTCTGTGTCCATGAATGGAGAGTTGACCATTTCATCTGTGCAACGCTCTGATGCAGGGTATTATATCTGCCAGGCCCTCACTGTAGCAGGCAGCATCATGGCCAAGGCCCAGCTTGAGGTGGCAGACGGTAAGGCTGGACACACACATGGACAGAAAATGTTTATCTATCTACAGTATACTAAAATACAAGAACTACTTTTTCTTTGTTATGTCATTTAACAGCACCAACAAGCGCTAATAACAATTATGTTTAAACATTTTATACTTACATTCTATTGTTATGCCCTGTTAGGTTAATTACTGTATGCATCAGGGAAGTACATGCACAGTATTAGTGAATACTCAAATCTACTGCCTGATTGCATGGCTCAATACGCAGGTAATTTCACCAGAATGAAACCATTACTTTTCCCTGCACAGTATCATCTGGAAGGATTTCTCCAAATAGCTGGTAGATGACAGAAACCCCATATTATGATTTCTAAGAATTATGGACTAAGTATAAACTTGCAATGACAGCAGTTTGTAATTGCAACGTATAGGCATAGTATAACTTGATTTGAAGAGTAAATGGTGCAAAATGCTCACTTTTAAGTGCTATTATCTGGAGGTCTCAACAGCCAGTTTCTTCTTCATGTTCCTATCATGATATTATTCAGATTTTAAGATGTGGAGCCATCAAATATATTTTACTTAGCTTCCTGAAGTCACAGGTTTGTTTTAGCAGTGTTGTTGGGGAAGCGTACTAACAACATGCAATATAATGTATAGCCTTGTCAATAGTATTCTGTATTTGTTTTTGGAGCATCATTATTGTGATGTATACTGGGTTTTAAAATCATATAAAAAACACACACACACTTGCAACATTGTCAGGACCTAATAAAATATTGAAGACTGGTATAAATTAAAGGTTGTTTTTCTGCCCACACTTATCTCGGCCAAAATGCATCTGTATGTTCTAAAAGCCAGTAACCCACAATCATTCTTGTCACCTCACTGTGGTACATTTGAATGGTCTGAAAAGAGTGAAACTGGGAAATATAAAGCTGTCTCCTTGATGGAGAGACACTTTACACTTTTGACAAAGCTTTAATGTGAGCATTAAGTGCTGAGCCGCTGCCAGCTGGGAGCTGTTTATGCCCTTCTCTCCATTTGTTTCTTGGCTTTTTCTCCCACACATTATTAAATTAACATCTGTTGAAGTGTTTTTTGGAGAGGAAATGACTCCTGTTCTGTCGCTCAGAGTAGATGGATCAATATCAAAATGTTTGGTGTAGAGCACGAGAGATGGGAGAAATGCTGTTGATTGATGGCTGTAAACAGAGAGTTGCTGTGATACCAAGTGGAGTTTTGGAAGCTCGCACAGTGCAGTTTCTAGCATTACTTAAGGTTAGGGGATTCCAAGAGGGTCCTCCACTGAATGAAAACTTTCTGATGGTTCAGATATGGACTAGTGCTCCACCCTGGGCGTTGCCTTGGATGTGTGACTGACAGGTTTATGAATTATCCAGTTAGACTTGAGAGAATTGTACGTGCTGCAACTTAAAGATGAAGCTGCAGTGATTCTTGAGTAGAATTAGCAAGTACAGGGCAGTTCTCCTGACTACTTTAAGAGGAACTTTAAGAGGACCTTTAACAGGAGTCGTGCACTCTAATGCACACACACCACTGCATACACTAGCTTGCAAGCTGAGGAAGGCTGTCTGTGAGGATTCAAACAGAGGCATTGTACTCTTGCTGAAAATAGTTTGGAATCTACTTAGCATACGGATAGACAGTTGAGATGCCACAGAAGTGGTTTGACAATTTTCTATGAATGTTACTGCTCCATTGTTACTGCTGGGAATCCAAGCTGACCACGGCCGCTGCCCTCCACGTAGGAGCAAGCTGCACTTTTTTCAAAGCCATATTTCAAGCCTGCAGGGGGTGAGTGTTTGGTACTAGATAGATTTTGGGTGTAGTGTGGCTTCAACCTGTCTGACCTATTTCTACAGACACTGAGGATGCCTGGAGGCTTAAGTATGATGCTTGATCAAAGAGTACAAACCAGGACCTCGAGAGTTACCTTTCAACTCTAGTCTTTAGCAGTGGTCTAGTGGTATTTGTAGAAACTGATGCTCGGATTACACTCTCTTACACACTAATCAATGTTTTAATAATCAACATTTGCATACAAATAGTAATTAGGTCTCCTGACATCCCTTTATCTGCAAACCTACTGTGAAACAATTCAGTTTTGTAGCCTGAGTAGACTCTAATAATGATAAGCAATCTCTAAAAGCAGCATTTTATTATTACCTTTGCAACTAAACCTGGAGTGTGTGATGGCATTTCTTACAGGACTATAGCTAAATTAGGAACAGCAATATGATGTTGTTGTTGGCTCTCTAATCACTTGGGGTAATGATAGCTTGCTGTACAATAGATGAAATGTTTTCCTGAAAATGCAATGCTATCTTTAGACAATATAAAGACTAATCTTGTGCTCAAGTGGAGTTCCCCATGAAAGACTGATTGGTGAAGCATTTATTTCATGTTCATAACACATTTCATCAGTGAAATCCCACACAACAACACAATGTAGATGACGTTTATATTGCCACATAAATGCAAACAATTCTGCCTCCATAAAAACTGGCATATCACATGTGGTTCTTACTGTCCCTTCACCTAGTTGTACCTGATTTATCTGCTATTCTGCTTGAGATGCTGTGTTCCTCATTGTGCTGAAGGAGGTGTGATGAAAGATAAGGCAGGGGGAACCTGCTGTAAACACTTGTGCGAATGGAGACAGACCTGATAACAGTGGAGAGCAGCAGTGAGGAAATTGGAAGCGGGGTGTAGTTACAAGGCCTAGAGAGCTTCAACACTCCAGAAATTACTGTTGCAGAGTGCAGAGGCTGTTTTCTGGATGATATAACATGCTTTAAAAAGCTTTAAAAGAGATGAATTGTTGTTCTGCTTGGCATGCTAATTCAGAGTTTAGTTTTGTGTGTGTCGGGGGTAGGGGGAGAGATGCCAAGAGGGAGGAGGTGCAGCCATGAGTCAGTGTAGGAAGAGAGAGGACAGGCATGAATGTGTTGAGAGGTGTTATAAAGAAGGTATGGTAATTAGCACCATGGGTGAAGCATCGTTAATCCTCACCTAGTAATTAAAGCTCAAAGGTGTGATGCAGTGCCATGAGCACACTGGCCTACTGTGGAAAAGGCTCACAAAAAAGTCACTTCCTCTCACAACAAATCCAACAGATTGAACCCTAACATCTTGGGCCTGCAACCACTAATGCAATTACTGCAATCACAAATTAACACCTTGCATAAGGTCATGTTATTTTTTCACAAATCAGGCAACCTCTAACCAGTTAGAACAGAGAGTCGTTGTTTCATGCCAAGACCATGACATCAAAATTACAGTGCTAGAAATGTATTCAAATAATAACACCTGTTCCTTGATTATTATCATTAGCCCTGAAGGACCGCCCACCACCCATCATCCGGCAGGGCCCATCCAACCAAACGCAGGCGGTGGGAGGTGTGTCCCTACTTAGGTGTCAGGCGTCAGGGGACCCAGAGCCTACAGTCACCTGGCGAAAGAATGGGGCCAGTCTGCTTGGAAAGGACCCGCGGTTTTCCCTGCTGGAGCATGGCAGCCTTCAGATCCAGAGTACCAGGGTGGGCTATAGTGGCTTACAGAGAGATGCATATACATAGGAGTTAGCATGCGGCATTGTGCATGTACACACTACAGGGCACAATGGCCTACTAGTTATATAGAGAATTAAAGAATAATTCTAGTTTATTGCAATGTGGGTCTTGTTTTTGTAGTTCTGGTCATCAACTCTATTGCATATGATAACGTTGTACTCACCAAAGTAACTGTTGAGATCTGGAAACATGGCGACACTGCTACGACGACGTCTGATTGGGAAAGCAATGAACAGTCAGACGATCAGACAGGTTGTGAAATGTTCTTCTTTTTTTTTTAAGCAATGCTGCTGCATTCCCAGATCTCAGCAATGAACCAATCCAATCTTATTATTACAGATAGAAATAATGGCCAAAACCTCAAAAATTATGAAGTTGTAATAAAGCAGAATAATCTGTTAAGCTAACTGATCCCTGGGTTAAACTGCATGCTAACAAGCATCATGTTGAGGAATGTGGTTTTTGACCAAGATTCCCTGCCTTTTTGCTGTAGCCTACCTGAAGTGGCTCAGTACAAGCAATTAAAGCAATCAAATTTCACTTGCAATGATTCTATCAGGACCAGAGGATAATAAAAACAAAGGAGTGTTAATTATTTGAGAGACTGTT
The DNA here is from genome assembly GCA_008360985.2 of Macquaria ambigua. Classification (NCBI taxonomy): domain Eukaryota; kingdom Metazoa; phylum Chordata; class Actinopteri; order Centrarchiformes; family Percichthyidae; genus Macquaria; species Macquaria ambigua. The sequence continues at coordinate 410,722 of VMKM01000182.1, forward strand.
TTACCCCAATATCAAAATAGAGGTGTTTTCTACTTAGCGCCATATCAGTTGAATCTCCTGTAGATGTGTGTAATAATCATACTGTGCACTAATTTCATATTCTACTTACCTGCAAGTTATCCATGGATACAGTGCAATGTCATTTTTCTTCTTCAAGGGCTCTAATTCATTATTTTGATTACCTTTCACTGGACTGCCAATAAAAAGCGCTATTAAAAAAGGATCTGATTGTGTTGTACATACAAAATTTCACATACAAACACAAGAACTCAAACACACACGTCTAGTTTTTGTGTTTGTACATCACAAACTCCTATTGCATGTGAAAGACGAAGGAGAAATTCTCCCATCTGCCAGCTGATGTCATCTGAATGTAATTCAAATGGACAAGTGCAGTCAGGTTTCTTTTAAAAGATGAATAGGGAGTATTGATTTTTATAAGTTGTTAAACGCTGCTATTTAGTCTGAATCTCTGAGGCAGCAGTTAGACTCAAGGACTCAAGGACAGGGACCTGTGAGAGGAGTCTTAAGGGGCTAATATAAGGAGGAACTGCAATATACAGTGTCCTGTCACAGTGTCAAAGTGCTCTTCCTGTGTCACTCTCTCTTCTACTCTCTTGAGAGATAACGTAGTTGTCAGTGGCTCCTAAGGCATTGCCGATATAAAATAGATTGTCATATCACTTATTTCCTGTGTCAGCACTGATGATGATAATGTTGATGGCTCAGGAATGGGGGTAGACTATTATTGGAGGAAATCAATTAAGAAAATTAATGTAAGCTCTTACTGGGCTCTTTTTTCATTGGCCGGTGTTAAAGTTTCCTCTCATCCACTCTCCGGCTTTTCTCGAGCCAAATGCAGGCCAGTGGAGGTTAATGCATTTTTACTGTACTACTAGCTGTGAACCTCCTTCAAAAGCCCAGACTGACGTAAGAGCTTGTAGAAACCATCTGGGATCAGAGTTACAAAGGCTACTGGATTCAGTCAAACACTGCAACAGAGCACTGCTGTATTATATGTGATTTGGATGAGCAGAGATCTAACTCTTTGGGTTTTAGTGTTGAATTTCGTTTCTGTTACCAGTGTTAAATTTGTCATGCTGCAGATTAAATGGGAGCTTGTTTGAACCTTGATGATAATATCATCATTTATCTTCCTCAGCTGTCTGACTTGGGGTTGTACACCTGTGTTGCTACCAGCTCCAGTGGAGAAACATCGTGGAGCGCCTACTTGGATGTCAGAGGTCTGCTTTAGTAGAAATAATTAATATGAAAAATTAACACAATTCTGTGCATATCAAGCATAACATTGCTTGATATGCGTTGCCTTTGCAGGTATTAATTTTGTCTTTCTACGTTTCCTCCTTTGTCAGACTCCACTGACCTCGTAGACTTCATGTCTCACAATGCAACGGCCCTCCCAGGGCCGCCCTCCAAGCCAGAAGTCATTGATGTTACCAAGAGCAGTATCTCGTTGTCATGGGAACCGGGGCCAGAAGCGGGCTTCCCAGTGTCCTCCTATGTCATCGAGGCCTTTGGGTATGTGTGTGACCTATGGCCTCGAGCTACATTTAGTGACCCTGAACGTTCATGGCAGTAACAGATGTGGGTGTTTCTGTGGGCATTCAATCAATCCAGGACAGTTTCAAACAGAATATTCTGCATAGCTTATCTCTTACAGTTTTACAATCCATTTTACAAGAGTGAAAAATGTTCTGGTATTTAAATTTTAATGCTAACTACATAAAAGCTCACTTCAAGCAGAACATGATTGTCACATCAGAATTTGCTTTTTTCTTTCCTTACCAAATAGTTGACAAAAAAAAAGGACTGCAAAGGCATAGAGTGTCTCATGATTGCTATCCTGAATACTCTTGATGATGACAGGAAGCATTTCAAAAGATTTTCTTACTTCTATAGTAATAAAACTATTCTCCCTAATTAATTAAATGTAATCATGCTCTTTCTGCAGCCAGTCAGTGAGTAACAGCTGGCAGACAGTTGCAGACCATGTGAAGACGACCGAGTTCACAGTCAAAGACCTACGACCCAATACTGTCTACCTGTTCATCATCAGGGCAGTCAATGCTCAAGGGCTCGGGGACCCCAGCCCCATGTCTGAGCCTGTCCGGACTCAAGGTACAGAAATAAGAACGGATTGTATGGATGGATTATTAGTGATACGCATCTCTGTTCCACTCTACATGCCTGCATTTCTTTCTCTCTCTCAGACATTAGTCCCACAGCACAGGGAGTGGACCATCGTCGCGTGCAGAAGGAGTTGGGGGATGTGGTAGTCAGCATGCATAACCCTGTGGTCCTTAGCTCCACTTCAGTGCAGGTCACATGGACTGTGAGTACTTATAACATTTGAAAAATTGACGGTGGATTATAGTAGTTGTGCTACAGTTACCTTCAGAGCAGCAAAAAAAAAAAAATCTTGTTTGAGAACTTTATACTTGGCATGTCACTATGTTTTGGATTAGTTGGCACACACACAGAGTAAACACTGTGGGATTCATAGTCTGAACAGCTGGTGCTCCATCAATTTAGAATGGTTTGAGGTGATGCAGGAATCAAGACTAATGTTTCTATTCAGGACAAATACATCACCATTAGGTGCTACATGTGTCACTTCTGGAGGCAGTTTGTAGTCAGCCCTTTATCTGGGAAATGTTATTTCTGTCTGTTGGCAAGGTGTCTCTACTGCCTGCTGCTGTAGGTTAATGACACACCTAGGATGGGCTTACACTAGTCTGCTATTTCATGCTTGTCAGTATGACAACCATGTACTGTAATGCTGCTTGCAGGCTGACACTTTGACAGGATAAACCTGCATTTGTGGTCGGTCTGAATGGCTCTGCAGACGTTATTCGACCAGGCTCCTTTTATGGGAAAAACACTCATTCATTACCCAATGTCAAAGTTTCTGTATTAAAGTGGTTTGTGTGTACTGTTGGATTTGATCTGAAGTCTTTGTTGCCCTCTGCATGTCCTGTGGGAACACTTTCACAAATGTACATTTCCCAATTTGGGATTTCATATTTCAGTTAACTTTAATTGGACAATCTGTTACTCAGCTAAATGTCAAGTGACAAAACGGAGATGCTCGACAAAGTGTCACTCGTCTAGTTGCCTAGTTGTAACCATAACCTTCATTCCAGACTTCATCTTAAATCCAAACTTCATCCTGGCCCATACACTCAAGATACTTCTCAAACTTTATTCAGTTGGGGGGAACTGTTATGTATGCTATTTTAAGCATTTCCTATAGGAGAGCCATAAGGCAGCAAAACAAATTCCCAATGTTTTATGAAAAATCATGGATCTGTAACGTTGCTATCTCAGAGCTATATTGAAAAACAGAATGTGCAAGAGGCTAATCTATACATTTAAACTTAAGTGTTTATATAACTCTGCAATCATATTTGTAAGATATGTGTTTGCTGTTTCATGTGTTACAGTAACTTAATGCAAGATTTCACCACAGTGAATTGAAGTACAAGTGTGTACAAGTACAAGACAATAGGAAGGATGAACACAGAGGAGGGTCATTTATTTGATTCATGGCCTCAACCATTTGAATTCTTTTTCAAGCAACATAAGAGGAACAAAAAAGCGAGTGGCACTACATCTTGTGTTTATAAGGCTTTTAGAGTCACAAGTCATTTTGTTAATGACATGCAGACTGAGGTTACAGAGACAGAGCGAAGAAAAGAGATCCATCCTAATATATTTGGACTGGTCTGATGATAAACAGCTGCTCTATATCACTTGTAAAAGCCTTTTTCTTGCTTCTGCCCTTGTTAACAAGCCATTACTATGAGTTGCATCTGTTACACATTTTACTCTTCCCACTGAAATGTACCAGCAAAAACAAAGAAAAGAAAAAGATTCAGACTATTTTGATCCAGTATTTTGAGTCCAAATTGTGGTGAAGGTTTCTGACTCAGGGTTGCTGTTCAGGTTTGACAAATGCACTACATCTGTCTTCATGTGGTTTCTTGCTTCTCTGCTGCTAATTAAACTGTATGAGTAACTAAGCGTGCATTGTCACTGACAGAGGACACAAACTGAATGCTGATCCACAGCTCCAGAGCAGTTTACACACAGATGTATGACACCTCCCACATCATTACCTAACAGCATGTCTTCATCCCACTCTCTCTCCTTCTGCTCTCCTCTCAGGTGGAGAATCCATCCCAGTTTATTCAAGGCTACCGTGTTCTGTACCGGCAGACGTCAGGGCTACCCTCCCCAGGGCCATGGCAGATACAAGACTTGAAGGTCGCCTCAGAGAGGGACATAACTCTCTCTGGTCTGAAGAAAGGCATCGTCTATGAGATTAAAGTACGGCCATACTTCAATGAGTTCCAGGGTGCAGATAGTGAATCCATGACAGCACGCACCATGGAAGAAGGTAAGCGACAAATTAATTCACATTTCTGACAAAAATCAATTTCTCTGCCGACTTTATGTTGCAAGAAATGTAAGATTTAGTTACTTATGCATGAGCAGATGCTCTTGTGTAAATTATTCTACCTACTTTTATATTTAGTTGCCGCTAGTAATGGCTTCATGGCTAGATAGTAATGGATAATGGCATTTCAAGTACACCCACCCACACACGCATACTGCTGCAGTGCCATGTCCCCTGTGTGTGAAAACAGGTCTCCCAGACAGCGCAGTGGGGGTCTGTGACAAGCCCGGGCCTCTGTGGGTTGGTGGGCAGAGGGGGAGGGCATAAACTGTCTCCCTTGACATAAGCTCAACTCTCTCTCTGCTCCTCTGTGGACCCCTGCTGCCATGTCACACACCAACCAGACCTGCGTGATATGACCCCCACTTTACCAACACACACGCACACACACACAGTCTCAATCTCCAATATGCTTTATTGGTGATAACACTTCTTGGTGTCCTCCTTGTCCTCCTATCGTGCAGGTCAATTGATCAGCTACTGACTCTTCTTAGGTTAACTGTTTGTGTAACATAACATCATTTGTTGTATACTTTTTTTTGTAAAATAGACAACTTGCAGTTTAATTTGATTAATTAATTATAGCCTTAAGCCCTTGTCACAGAGTGACGCAGTTTGCACTTCCCACTTTTCTTCTCTGAGTCATAGCTCAATCAAATCTGAACACACATGCATGATACACATATTTTTAGATTCAGTGGAACTTACACTTTCCTCCGGTGTCCATTGTAAATAAACGTCCATAAATCCACTTAAAGAGCATAGAAAAAAGACTCCAGAACTTGCCTGAGAATCATCACATTTTTAAGTTTTCTTCAGTATCAAAGTAATCCAGTGATAGTTCTCTATATATTCATGGGTACATTGGAAACAGGAACTACTAATTGCTATTTTGGCACACCTTTAATGTTGCCAATTTGCCAAAATGTAAACAAATATTGGCTAAAAGTCTGTAAATAAAGAGAGAAAAAACGAGCCAAAAAGCCTGGGGTGACCATAGTTGAATCAACATCTAATGTAAACTTCATAAAAGTTGTCACAAAAAAACAATCCCAACCCAAGGTCCACTCACTGGCTTTGTCTAGAGCTGTCAATCACATCACATGGTCTTTATCAGCAGATAGATTTTGCTTAACACTCATTGACATGGATCTGTTAGCTAAGTAGCTGTTATAATTTTGTCTATAGCATTTTTAGGACTTCTTGTCTGTATTGGCTGATAAATTAATCATGATAGTTAATTCTTGACCTAAGAAATAGTGGTTCAACAATCCCAACTCAAGGCCCACTTACTAGCTTTTTCCGGAAGTCCTTGCATGCTTATTCCAAGAAGTCCTAAAAGTGCTATGGATGATATCATAACAACAACTGAGCTCTCATGGCAGTTCTCAGAACAGATCCATTTCTACTTTGCAAACTCCATCCACTGATGAAAACCATGTGATAAGGTTGAAAGCTTAGGAACAAGCTGGTCAGTGGCCCTTGAGTTGGGATTATTTTGTCAAACTACTATTTCCAAAGTCAAGAATGAACTTGCATGCTTAATTTGCAGAAGTTGTGGCTACTGGCTGGGCAGGGGGACCTCTTTGTGTAGTTTGTTGCATCAGCTGGACTGGATGGAACATGGGTTGTACTGAGAGCAAGTCATGCTGAGGCCATTAGTGCATCCCAGTAGGAGGATGAGGAGGGGCTATGAGCAGGGGATAGAACTGATGGAGAAAGAGAAACTCACCTCACTGTATCCCAATTAAAATGGCCACACAGGATCACTACAGTTTTTTGCGGACCAGGGCACATGCTCTAGTAACTTGGGATGCTGGAAACAAGGCATCATGGTACAGGAAAAATTGGCTTGATCTACTGAGGCAATGCTCTAGAGCCTCAAAATGTGCTGCTCTGCAGAATTATGAGAAAAACACTCGATATCCATCAAAGGCAGATGGGAATGTGGCACTGCTTTTGTGAAACCCTAGCAGAGGGCGTCTTAAGGGTCTCTGAGGTCAGAACAGTTGATGTCTCCCACTGCATACAGGGGAAAATTGTGTATTAAGATTAATGATTCCTCTACTGCTGATGGCAAATCAAAGAAAATGCTATGGTGTGCTAAAGTCCCAGGCAGGTTTAAGATGAGGATATACTGATATTATGGGACATGGGCAGCAGGGCCAGTGAAAAGAAAAGAGAAGGCCATCCTGTGTGGAATACAGCTCCCTGATCCTACTACATAGAGTTTATTTTACATTACACGTGTATTATATGGGGACAGGTATGTTGACATTGAAATGTTTGCTCATTTTTGAATTAATTAGCTTAATTGATGCACTCATTTGCATAACAGGTTATGTTTACCACTTTATATCCTGTTTAGCAGGACATTAAGCAGCTTAAGTGCCTTTTGTTTAATTGCACAGCTGTGAGTAAAAACTGAATTGTTCCCTCAGACATTAGGAGCATTAATTGCTTTAAATTACTTTCTATCTACCGTGTTCATCAGTCTTAATATCAGTATTAGTCACATTATTAAAAACATCCTCTTTGACCTTTCCTGCTGTTGTGACCGTTTATTGTAATGTTATCCTGAGTCATTACTGGTATTGTAGCCATTATTTATCCTCAGGGATTGTTCTCGTCCATACGGAAATGGCAGAACTACCCTTAATGGTTCCTGTCTTCTCTTAATGTAAACCTTTGACTGACTGGGCAAGCTCCACCAGTTTGCTGAAACAGCACCACTGAAATGATGTTTGGAAAACTGGAGCTTACTTGCTTGATGATGCGCTCACATTAGCTAGCCAAAAATACATATTTATAGTTTTAAGTTAAATCTCCTCTTTGGCATGATCATAGTGTGAAGAACTCTGTGAAACCGAATGCAGTCTACTCTCTTTTTATATTGTTCATTCTACCTCTTTCCACACACACTGTGCCTGACAACAGTCACTGATATTCTATGCTTACTGCTGTCTTGTGGGAATTGTATGAAGTAGCTAGTGTATGAAGAGGTAATCAGGATGCAGCAGTCTTGTACATGTTTGTTGCTGGAACTGTAATCCGTACAGGATGTAACACAGTAGTTTTTGACAAAAGGAACTAAAGAACATTTGAAATAATCACTTAAATGCAGTATAACCACAGATGATTATGAAAATTTAACTGCCAGTACTGAAATTGAAAAGGATTATATTCTTACTGTCTTTTTATCTTTTTTTTGTAAATAGTCAGCTTCTGGCTCAAGCCCATGAACTGTGGTGACAATCCAGATGTGTTTCCACTATTAAACAAATTTGAATTTCAAGCCATAGCTACTATTCTGTATTCACGTGCTAGTGCAACATCTGGATATTGCATATCGGCTACTGAACCACTTTGTATCTATGTACTATTTATTTCAAAAAATCAAATCAAAGAGACAAATGATCAACAAACTGTTCTTGACTGAAGTTTTGTAATCTTGTGAATGCTCCAACACTGGTGGCGGTGTGTGCTGTATTGGATGTTTTTGTTTGTTTGTTTTCCCCCCAGTAGATTCATAATTAGGATTTTGATTTAGTGAAATTTGGCCTTCAAAAATAATGGATTGCCTTAGAAATTATGAGCCAGGGAATAAAGTAAAAAATGTTTTTCTGAATGTTGATAAGTAATCCAAATGATTCGTAACGGTTGACTTCCTTCCATTACAGTCCACCTGCATTCATACTGGTTAATGTTTGTTTTGTTTGTGTCTATGCCAGATGGTATCTCAGTATAAATATATCATAAGTGTAGGATCATTTCTTGAGTTTTATATTTGGCTGGCCTGTCATTAAATGAGTCCTTTGTACTGCCAGGCTGTCAAATATTTTGGCAACATGCCATATCTGTTTAGAGTCTCTCTTTTAAGCACACTTTAAATCATTCAGGGAGGTTTGCAACTCAAAAGGTCTACTGTTCTTCCATTATTTACTTTGTGAATTAACTGAGCCAGATGCTTTCCAGATGTCAGAGGACTGGCAGAGGTCAGTCTCAGGACTGGACTCTTTCTTATCCTCCTGATATTTAGTACTCTGATCTACCAATACAAGCACTGCTTGCTGTTGCCTCACTGAGACACTGTGCACATGTTCATTGCGTTTCTCTCCAGCCATTTACAGAACCAATCCCATCTGGAGAATTTAAGTCACAGTTACCTCTGTTGCTCTCTGGCCAGGTGGCAAACAAGACAATCCCTTCATGGCCCACCTGCTTTGGTTTCTCTGCACTGCTGCGGCAATCAGTGCCTTGCTTACATGGATCCACTGCAGATAGCATTATTATTTTGCAGCCCCTTAATTGGGTTCAGAATAGTTATTTCATCCACTCAGTCAGAACATAATGATAGTTTTAATGGAAATCATGAGAAACCATGTGCCCAGAGCAGTTGTGTAGTCCGCTCAGTGAGAGATGGTGATTTGCTCAGTTGCATAGACATGGTGTTAGCCTCCTGCTGGCTCCAGTCTCTTTAAATCACCGATCTGTCCATGCAGGTTATCAGGCCAGTTTGGTACATTTAAAATCACCCATTAAAGAGGGACTGTCACATTTCTGTTGACAAACCATCTCAGAATCCTCATTACAGGAGACTGTAGATTGACCATTTTCATTCGGATAAGATACGCAAAATTGAATGCAGCTACTTTGGAAGCATTTACATGTGGTCGTAATGGTTCTAATGCATTATGGAAGTGATGTTAGCTAACTGGGCTCAGCCATTTTTTTCTTGGCAGAAGAAATTCCACTCATATCTATGCTTGCTGGTGTGCTTGGAATGGTTATCATTTGTGCAATTAGTTAAGCACAATTTGGACCTCAAATGCTTGGTTTGTATAACTTATGATGCCAGTAAGATAATAAAATCTTAAAGTCTGTATAATGGAAGAATGGTGTATTTTTTAGGTCCCAGTGCATCCCAGTTATGCAAAAAAAAATTAAAAAATCCTACCATTAAGATATGAAATTGAGATGAAGTGCTCTGGTAGCCATCTGCCACGCTGGCTTAGAAAATACCTTGTTGTATGGCTTGCCGTATGAATATGAATTGAGGTAGTGGGGGAGACAAATACTTCTTTGATATGATGAAAAACAGGAGACACTCACTCAAAACAAAATGCAAAATCGTTTTATTCTTTTTTTCTTATATATTTCCTTTTCACCCCCCTGGCCCATCAGCACCTGGTGCGCCTCCACAGCAAGTGACAGTGTTGACAGTAGGGAGCCATAATAGCACGTCCATCAGCGTGTCATGGGACCCTCCTCCCTCTGACCAACAGAACGGCATCATCCAGGAGTACAAGGTATATCTTTCTCTGCACCTGATACACCGTACCAAACTGAATATTTTAGTAATGTACTGTACAACCTTACAATGAATTCTCTCTGGCGTGTCTGTCTTTGTCAGATCTGGTGTTTGGCCAACGAAACCCGCTTTCATGTCAATAAGTCTGTAGACGCAACCATCCGTTCAGTGGTAGTCGGGGGGCTGCAGGCTGGAGTGCAGTACCGCGTGGAGGTGGCTGCAGGCACCAGCGCAGGGGTGGGGGTCAAGAGCAAACCCCAGCTCATCATTTTGGGTAATCCACTCACACACACCAAACCTGGAGTCAAATGAAATGACCTCATAATGGGGGACCTAGGTCTCCATCACAGAGGGGGCCTGGAAAAATGATTTATCAATTTATTGCACTTGAAGAAAGAAGATTGCGCTTTACAACGCAGACGTCTACTGAGAAATCAATAGCGTTTCATTAAGTGTAGTGTCTGGTAACACTGTGCCAAGTACTGTTAGCCATATCAATAATCCTCTTCAATATGTGGGCAGCTGGCGCTAACAAAGTAGACAGTGTTTTTGTAGGAGCTTATCAGACTATCACATCTTATCAAATAGCTAAAGGATGGCCAGAGTATATAAGCCCAGAATCAATATTGGAGCCCAGGCCAGATGCTCTTCATCTGTGACTTTTGACTGATATATAATAACACCCTTAACGCAGAGAAAGGGAAACACAGGCCCCGTGGACTGAAGCTTAATGATGGAGGTGGGTGGGGGGGTTTCCTGCTGGAGACTGTGAATCTAATTTCACAGCACAGTAGCCTCAACAGAAAATCAAACTCTGTCAGAGCTGCTCTGTCAATCTCGTGTCTTGCAGCTCAAGTTGATAAGTGCACTGCTGAATTGATTTACTCTGCCTACATATTGGATGCACTGGTGCTGTTTTGTTTTTTTTTGTTGTTGTTTTTTTCTGCTTCTGCCACACTTGCCCCCTCATCTTTTGGCTGTTCCTGTGGTCTGTGTGTCTTTTTGTTCGATATATGCTGTCTTGATTTTCTTTTTAAAGTACATAATTTGAGCTGAACAATGGATCTTTAGAATTTATTGAAAACATCTTTTTTTCCTTAAGGAAAAAACAACCCATACACACAATTAGACAAATAATACTGGTAATTGTTGTTGTTTGTTTGTTTGTTTGTTTTTGATTCACATTGTCCTCTTGTGTCAGATATGTATTCATTTTTTTGTACTTGTACATTTGAGACATGTTTTGGACCACAATGGAAATTGAATTGATTTTTTTGTATCCCAAATGCACATGCACAGCAACTACTGAAATCTAATCAATTGTTCATTCACATGTAGTTAAATTGACATTCACCCATTCATTTGTCTCTTTCCTGTGTGTGTGGTTGTGTGTTTGTGTGCGGTGCCCCCAGGTGCAGAACTGAGGGACATAATGACGGGATCGGAGGGCAACAATAGCATCTCAGACGTGGTGAAGCAGCCAGCCTTCATTGCTGGTTTGGGAGGGGCCTGCTGGATTGTCCTCATGGGCTTCAGTGCCTGGCTATACTGGAGGAGAAAAAAGAGGAAGGGACTCAGCAACTATGCAGGTAAAAAAATCAATTTACATGGTTCTGCATCAGCATAGAATCTCACTAGGTCTCTCTCTCCAATGAAAGCTGATGTCATCACAGATGCGACTCCATTTGAGCTGGCTAAAATGCAGAACAAAGGAAATATATTCAGCATAGATGGAAATAGGCCCTATTGACTTTAATTCACTGTGCACTGATGTGCATCAACTGTGCTGGGTTCCATCAGCACCGCACCTCAACACTCTAATACATTCATGCAAGATAAGTAATTTAACATCCCCTTCCATTATCAGACCATGGCTGGTGTTGTTTGCACATTAACACGAGGCGCGTCTAGGTTTACGTATGAAATATTCTTATCCCTCTGTGAGTCAAGCATATAGCTCTGCGCCATTATCATAATGTGTATTGCAGCTTTCATTGTAGTGACTTGGGGAGAGAGTGATGTGATTTCCTAATTCAATAGGGATTTATATGATTGAGTGCTGCTTCTCTGATCCCTTCTCTCAAAACAAATTGAGGAGTTTAATTCCAAAACACCACATTTCCATTTTAGAAAAAAAATAGCAATTTCTTTACAGGTTAAGATATAAAATATTCCTTTTTAAATAATAAATATTTTTGAACTAACTTCAGTGATATTAATATTAAATGCTTGAATGCCACATGAATTGCTTTTTTGTTGTGTTTTGGGGTGTCACATTTGTCAAATCATAAAATATTTAATTTCAGAATTGACCATTTGTTCCTCTCTCTTTTTAAGACAGCCTCCACGCTCCTTTTAATTTTGTATTTTGGAAGAAATAATAAATAAAATGATAATGATGCAGATGCCCCAGGGCAAAAGGGGTCAAATGTGTCACTTTCATATTTCCACACCTGATTTCGTGAATTGTTTGAGCACGATAGTATGGCTGCATCTTTTTGATTTAAATGTGTCTGATTGATGACACTTTATCTACCTTTTAAACACTCTCTCTGTCTTTTGAATTGCAGTTCAGTCCTTCACCTTTACTCGCGCAGGTAGGTCTTTACATTGTGCATTATATATTAAAAATATCACAGGAGTTTAGCTGCTTGACAGCAAGAATTTATCAGTCATTCACATTTATGGTGGTACTGTACATTTTTAGACAAAATAGTTGTAGTTTAATTCTTTTTCTCTGTCCTCCCTCTTTTCTCTACAAGTTACATTCCAAAGAGACAGAGGCCTGATCAGAAATGGAAGGTGAGAATTTAAATTAGCTTATAAAAACCAAGAAACCCTACAGCAAGAGCTTTCTCACTGACATTTGCAATGCTCAGTCTGCCTTCTCAATGACAAGAGCCCATTGTAATACCTGTAATGAAGAGTTCCTTCATGATGAATGGAATTAGCATACATGTTCCAATATTCTCCCTGCTTACTCATATCAGTGTATGATTTGCCCTGACGAACGCTTGATGAAATCATTAATCACTCCTTTCAAGTGAGTGCTAACAATTAATGCAGGTGGGCCGCTGCTTTGTTCACTGGCTCTCTCTCAGTTCATGCAAGGTTGTTGGCAGAGTGAGAGGTCGTGGGAGGAGGGGAGAGGTGATGAATGTGCTGTTTAAAAAGCTTGGCGTACAGTGCACCGTGATGAGTCCGATGTGAGGATGGAACAACAGAGTGTTGGACCTTGAGACTCTACTCGGTGGCCATATGAATTCTCTGCCAGCTCAAAATGCCCAAAGTGAAGCCTACCTTTTTGTATCCACTGAATATCAAAGTGAACTGAAACAACAAGAGAAGGATAATTTGCTTTGCAGAAAGTATAAGAATGAAGGTCCTCTTCTTTTTTTTATTCCTTCCCATTCTCTCTTTCCTTTTTGTCACACCTAAGCAAGCAGATAAGCCCAGAGCTAGAACAAATGTTATAATGGACTAAAAATAAACTGTTTCTTGCCTAACCCTTATGTGTGCGTGTGTGCATGAGTGTGCTTCTTCACATTGTATACTCTCATATGTGTTATTGTGTTGGTGTGGGCATGTGTTTCTAAGTAAATGTATGTAAATGTATGTGTATGCGTGTGTATTTTAAAATGGAAATTATCGACGTAATTGTTTGAACACCTTTGAGCCATCATCAAGTCAGCTGCGAACAATTCCCTTGACACTTGGCGAATCAGGATCAGTGGAAAATTCACTGTGTAGCTGCACATTAAGTAAACATATGCAAACAGGATGCATGAGGCAAGTGAATGTTTTTGCCATTTTTACAGCAGCTGGTCTCTTTTTTCTCCCTGAATTGCTGCCCACAACTTTCCTTACCTTGAAGTCAAAGCCTGTATTCATGACCGTTGTATTTCACTAAGACAAAATGACACGGTAGCTTTCCTAAACCACCTAATGGGCTTTTGCTGTCTCTGTTGCTATGGAGACAGTGCGCCAGTGTAGCTGATCTGCCAGAGGCCGTCCATGATTCTCAATTTAAAATGTAAATTTCTGTTGTGCTAAGGCTCTAAAGTGGATTTAGTGTGTATTTAGGCCTGCCTTGTATCTCCGGGGAGAGTTAGGGGTGGTGGAGTTAAGGGGAGGCAGAAGTCTGATTTATAGACTTGCCATTTTATGTCTCTCTGTTGTTTATTGTCGCCTGTGCGCTGAGCTGCTCCACAGGCGAGAATATGCTGAATGAGTTTTCACATCAATTTGTTGTTGATGCAGCAGGAAGAAAATGAGCAATACTGTTACGGTGCAGGCTGGATATTTAACTATGTCACCGGTTCTCTGTCTTACCCCCTCTCCTCAATGTCTCTCTCTACAAACATCCTCTCACAGCCGTCCAGGGCTGTTGAAAGCGGGTGACCCAGGCCTCCCCTGGTTGGCTGACTCCTGGCCCTCCACGAGCCTCCCAGCTAACGGGGGCCTAGGGAGTCCGAAGGGTGGCAGCAACTTTGGCCGAGGAGGTAAGAAACACAAACAGGCTGGGGTGATGGGAAATACAGTTTAAGCAATGCCTGGTCAGACAGTTTTGATGTTCATCCATTGGGAAGCACAGTGACAGGACATCACACATAAGCATGCACGCACAAACCAACACACGCACACAAATTAAAAGAGCCTTTGAGGGCTATACTTTACTAATGTGATTTGACAAGCCTGATATTCGGCTTAAGTTTGTGGTGTTTGTATATACTTTTTGCCTGTCATTCCCTCTCATGCCCTGCCATTTAGCATTTTTCGAGGTTGCATGAGATTGACAGTTAAAGTATATGTGTTTGCATTGTGTATTTGTGTGTTTGCATGTTCTCTCAGCCCACTGGAACCCTGGTGAGCTGCAGGCTTTATGTGTGCAGGACAGTAGAGCTGAAGGTTAGCGCTGTTTGAATATCCCTCTTGTGACCATTCCACCGGGCTCCCACAGCGTGTTGCATGCTAATTATGGTTGTAGATAATCACTTTCATTTATATCAAGTCCATCTGAGACCTGTATTTAACTAATACAGAGTGCCAGAGCAGCAGGGAGTGTTAATGACCTTAAAGATCGTTAACTTCATGTCAACTTATCTCTCCATGATCCCGTCTCCCACTCACTCCTCGTTTTGTCACCCTCCACTTTTGCCTCAGATGTTTTACCATCCGCAGCGGTGGAGAAGACGGGCACCATGCTGTCTGATGGTGCCATCTACAGCAGTATCGACTTCATGGGGAAGGCAGGCTACAGCAGCCCAGCGCGAGGCAGTCAGCCCACCCCCTATGCCACCACTCAGATACTCCAGTCCAACAGCTTCCACGAGCTGGCTGTGGACAGGCCAGATCCCCGCTGGAAGGCTTCTCTTCAAGCCCAGCAGGAAATAGCAAACCTGGGCTACTCACTTACTGACAGACGCCCTGGCAGTGGTAAGAGCCACAATGAAGATAGAGCTCAATTCTGTTTTGTTCTGTTTTTTGTGGTGTGATGTTTGCACTCGTGTGTATGTATCTTGGACTATCTCTGTGGACTGCAGCAGTGCTTGAATGCCCAGTAAAAACTACATTTTGCCATAAAATGACAGGAAGTAGGTTATTTTCTGGGAAAACTACTACAAGGGAGTTGGGAAATTAAACCAGGGAAAGAGCAAAATGAAAAGGAGGGAATTTATTTACATATTCACTGAAAATGGACCCTTAGGATAATGTTCTTAATTACTCTGTCTTCATCACAATTCTACCCTGGGAGCTTATCTAGCCCAGAAATGTCACACAATCATGACGCATTCGTCGGGTTAACTTGATTAGGGATGGCGGAAAATCCCTCAGTGTTCTGAGTTATTTATGCAGTGTATATACATTTAGTAAAGTCATGGAGGCATTTCTGCCTGTACTTTTGCACAATAGGCCGTGTGCTCAGCTAAATGTCAGGCTTACCAGAGATAAAGTAGAGCAACTGTATGGAAGCAACTTAAAGTGGTTGGCCGCAGGTTTTGATGCCTCTTTAAGAAATGTCAACATTTCGAAAAAGTCCTAATGCGCTGTCAGCACACAAAAAAGAGAAATAATGAACACTGTGTGGGAGACGGGTTTGAAAAAGTTCAGATAGCAGAGAAAGATAGAAGATAGCTTTCAAGGCAGTGCTGTATGAGTGTGTGAATTCAGTGTAGAATAATATTTGTGTGTAGAGTGTACAGGGATTTCTGAGTATTGTGTAGAGAAGACTAAACTTCCTTCCCTCTTTACCTACCCCCAGGTGCAAAGGTTGGGAAGAAAAAGAAGGTGAAGGGTGGAACAAAGGCCTCTAAATCAAATGGGACATGTTGGGCTAACATGCCCCTGCCTCCACCACCCATGCACCCTCTCCCTGGTACCGAGGTTGACCTTGACCGTTACCCCCAGGAAAACCACGGAGGAGGGTAAGATACATTCATATCTCATCAATCTCTGCCCTGGAACGGATGCACACAAACACAAAAAACACACATCAACAGAAAAACCACATGCAAACACAGAGGTCACCATATCCTGCACCTGTGCCCAGTGTGTGTGTGTGTGTGTGTGTGTGTGTGTGTGTGTGTGTGTGTGTGTGTGTGTGTGTTTTTCCATCAGGGAGCTTGGACAAGAGCTTCACACAGTTCACACAATGCTTGAATATACCTATAGCTGCCTATTTTCCTAAATAGGTTTGTATTAAGCTGTTATACACATTTAACTTGCCAATGGAAGAAAAACAGATGATTAACATTTTGATTATAGGAACTGATTAAGGATCAGTTTGGGCGGATTTATCTTAACATAGAGACTTATTTTAAGTGGTGAGAATATTTTTGTCTAATTAAATCCTTCCATATTTCCTATTCTCTTCGACTTAAATATGCATTCAGCTGTTCATCAAATCCAAGTCATGATTAATGCAGAAAACATTTTGTCCCCATGCCAGATATGACAGCAACAGTTGGGCCCCACCCATGTCTGTCCAGACCTACCGCCACCAGAATTTGGACAACGAGGTAGAGGAGGAGAGAGGTCCCACTCCCCCCCTGAGAGGAAGATCCTCCTCGCCGGCAGCAGTTCCCTTCAGTCAGCCCTCGTCTTCCTCTCTCAGCTCTGCCCACCATGAGGAAATGCAATCCATTTTGCAGGCCCACTTGGATGAACTGACCAGAGCTTACCAATACGAGGTGGCCAAGCAGGCATGGTAAGGATCTTTTAGAGCTCCAGTTAACTACATTTTAAGACCAGCTTCCTTCTATAATTGAATGTCTTTTCTGGTATTTGAAAGCGTGAAACTGTGTGTATGCATCACAGTTTTTTTCAAATGCGTCTGCTTTGCACAGTAGGAGAGATACCTGTAATTTTATTCATTTTATTCTGTTGATAGTTTGGGTTTTGCATATCAATGGCCAATGTTTGAGCGTCTTATGATGCTGGTATTTACATGTGTCAGCCTGAAAACTGCGCTCTATGTTTCTTGTGAGCGATAAAAACAGCTCTCCATTGATTACACCTTTGATGGAGCATTGGAAAACTTGACAAGTCAGTGGCGACACGTGTTGGAGGGTAATGACTGGGTTTAGTCTAACATGCTGTTCTGACATCAGTAAATAGAGCTGGTAATTATGAATGCATGTCCTCTATGGTGGGATGTGAGCCATCATGGAGGACAGCTGTGGGGGAGATAACAGGCATGTTGGTGACAGCCCTGCCCATCCAGATATCCTTTATCCAGTCCAATTACAACTCCATTGTGTTAGCACAACACACACCAGCAGTGAAAAAGCAATCAGTGAAATCACCGCAAGCATTCAGTCTCTGCATCGCTTCCTTTCTGAATATGCACTGATTCTGCATTCTGAAACTTGTTTTGCAGTATTTTCATGCTCATTATCTGACCTCTGTTGCTTTTTTGAAATGTATTTTGATCATTGATATACAGTATTTCCCCACAATTAATTAGGCACATGAAGAGCAGTCCAAATGTGTCCAACACCCCCATCCCTCCAATGGACTTCATGTCCAGCACACTGGGCTCTGATTTGGGAGCCACTCTCCTTTCTGAAGACGACGAGGATGAGGAGGAAAGATACGCTGTGGTGTCAAAGAATTTGTGTGGCTTTGAATACACTCCTGGTCACAGCGTGGATAACCTTGAGGGCTCAGGTATGTTTTACATGTGGTAAAACTAATTTGTCTGAAGTCATTGAGTTAAAATGGGTAGAGCACCGGGGTCATTGACAGTAAAAAGGCGACCCCACGACTGACTGGCTTCAGCAAGTATGCAGGCAAGCATACCAGATATGGGCATGTATAAATATATTATGTATAAATATATGCCATTAAATTTCAACAATAGAACATATTCATAACAAATGTATAAAAGTGACAGAAGTGTGAGTAGATTTTTAAGTAAAATATCACACAGTTTTAAATTAATAGCTATAATTTGATTCATTGTTATTAAAAGGATGCTACATTTAAGAACGTGACTATCTAAGGATGTGTTTTTAAAAGTCTTTATCGCATCCCTTATATTACGTTGCAGATACATATTTATTTATTGGACCCATTTATTGTTCCCTGCATTTATTGTTCCCTACATGGGTCAGAGCATACATTCAAAACATATGTCTAAAAGTAGTGTAAGAATGTAACAAAATTAAAATATGTTCTTATCAGACTTTTTCATGCAGATGTGTAAAATAGCTGTGGACAGATCATCTAAAAAGTGCAGACACATTGCTTTTTTTGCCTCCCACATATAGCTGAAGAGGCTGCAGCCACTCAGCCCAGTATCCCTAGGAATTTTCATTCATACTGGACGATGTTGCAGTACATGATTTAACTCCCTTGACAACGTTCAGTGCCAGTGCAGGAAGAAGTGTGTTCTTTATGTAGCAAGGCAAAACGTGAATGTGTGGAGGTCAGGGTAGTGGATGCACGTGTGTCTGACCAACAATGTTGGCTTTTTTTTAACCATCACTTCAAGCTTTCCCTTACCAAGCCTTTTAGTTACCATGCGCGTATATTCCAAGAGTAAATAATGTAAAAAAAAACATGGAAGTGAATGTTCAAAAACGTCATCTTTTAATATAATATCAACGTTCTTTCTGCCAATAGGGTTTGAGCCACCGAGGCAGAAAACACTGTGCAGTCTGTTGGCTGACTGATCTATCACCTATGGACACACTGCATAGAACAAAGACCAAGGCATACAATAGCCCATTTAATCACATGCATACAAGCCCCCCCCCCCACACACACACTAGTCTAGTGGTTGTCTTTTACAATATTAAATAGTAGATGTGGAACATGTTAATATAGTGAGCAGGGACAGTGATTGACACTCAAAGGTAATGTAGAAATGGTTGGTGTAACGTAAAACCTATCCTAGTCTAAATCATGGGTAGCCTTTTTTCTTTGTCAAAGAGATATTCAGACAGTCTGTTAAAAGTTACTTGAAGCCATCAAAAGCATAACATAGAATATTTTAAAAACTTTAGTAGTGCTGTGCTGAAAAGTCACACGTCTAAAGTTTAAGATTTGATGCATTTATAAATAGGGTTTCTTTAGAGAGAAACTTGAAGCCTTCTCCACAGGGACAGATCTGTACCATTTTTAGACTCCATTGTTTGATAGGTTAAGAGATTGACTTGTGCATTGAGAATATGTGTTTTCAACCCTTTTAATAACCCGTTGCAGGGCAAAATACACGTCAGCGTGACTAAAAATATTTGCGAGCAATTAGCAATGCAAACATTTTATCGTGTTTCGCTGTCACATTTTGTAAGTCGCTGTATTAGAAGTGCATTCAGACAGATTGAGAAAAGATCTTCAGTCCAGTGAGACAAATCATGAACAAAGCCAGTGTGGTGGCAGTATTTCCACAGGGGGTGCCATATTACAGTTGTGGATTAATGCCTTAAATGGCATGTGTTTCCACAATGTCTGATTTAAATAAAACATTCAAACGCAGTTCTAGGTTTTGAACTTCATACGTCTGGTTGCTTATATTGCTGCAACAAAGAAAAATGGTTCTTGAGGCCTTTTGATTAAAGCATTCAGTAACGCAATTCTCTAATAATGTATACTAAGTAGTAAGAATGAAGGCGTTTTGATGGACACTGTGTGAATCATCTTTACACCTCCTTTTAAGACGTCACATGTAGACTACTATGCTTAGGTTTGACAGAATATCTAGTAATGAATCTGATTTCTTTAGTATTTCTACTGCCTGATTCCTTTTGTACATCCACATTACACTTCAGTGTCTAGCTGGATCCACTGTGTGTGAGCCACATACTTGTTCAGGCATGCTCAGCCAAATCTTTATCTTCATTAACTCTCTCTCTCTGCTCCTCATTGTAGGTAAAAGCTCGCAGCAGTGTCGCTCAGACAACTCTGGCACCGCAGACCATGGTGCACAGGGCACACATAGCCTCGGCCACAAGAGGGCACCACTGACTGGCCTCAAACCACAGACAGACAAGGTCGGGACTCTGCCCAGACGAAAAGACACCAACACAGACCGTAAGTTAACTCTTTTACGCTCTCAGACATTATTTATCTGAGAATCCTCTATTAGAGTAAATTCAACGAGGAGTTCCTCTATCATGATGTCTCATTTGTATTCTTTGCCAAATCCCCTTGTCTACCATCCACTCAACAGCCCACACGCCGGTCATGAAGTCTCTGCACAGCGTGGGTTCCCGCATGCACAGCTCGTGGGCAGCTGCAGCCTCAGACCCCTCTGAGGAGTGCATGGTGACCGTGTCGACGCTGGAGCGGCAGCATATGGCTTCCTGGAGCGGCACAACAACATCCAACAGGGCCACCCTGAGCAGGGGTTCTCACAAGAGACCTGGCACAGATCCCTCCCACAATGGGCATCCTCCCACAAACAGCACAGAGAAAAGGGAACACTGTAAGTGTCAATCCTCATGAGGATCTGTGTGCACATTACACATAGTGGGTGTAATCCAATGCAAGCAAGTATCTGCAGAGTGAAATAATGTCCAGGTTTTACTGAAACTTTCTTCAAAATTTTATTAGGCCTAATCCAATTTATAGTGTTATTTTGATTTACCCTGATTGACAGATAATAACAGAGGAGTCATGTCATTTAATAATTACAGAGCACAAAATAAAGCCTAATTTTCCACAAAAACAGCACATGCACAGACTGAAATCTCTTCTGTAAATTGTGGCTGTCACTTCTTTAACAATTTGTAAAGAAAGACAAGACATCTCAGATTTGCCTCTTGACAGCATCACAATACAGTTGAGAAAAATTTCATTCATTAATGCAATGAAATGACCAGGACAATCAAAATTGTAGATTTGGAAGCATTACACTCCACCATTTTCAATAAGAAGTAAAGTTGAAAAATCCAACCAATTTCTAGCTTGCTTCCTAATAGAGATGCATCCTGGGATTGTGAAATGGAGATGCAGATATTGAGAGCAAAGTGTTCAGTGTCACCGAGATTTTACAGTGTTGTTTTTGGTGTGTCTGCCTGCCTCTTTTGCAGAGTCTTTGTGAAGCATCATTCCCTGCAGTTGCTGCCGGTCCCAGCACACCTTGTTTGTAAGCGCTATGAGATTTCTCTCTGCGAGTGACACAGAATGATGTTTGGAAGATGGAGAGGAGACAGAATGAAGACAAAGACAACAGAGTGCAAGATAAAATGCAGAGCTGTAAATGTCATGTACAGACACAGACACCAGTCTCACAGTGTTATTTCCATCCCCCTCTTCAAAAGAGTAAACAGTATGTTGTATGTCCGCTTCTATTTTCTGTCACATGGTGTACAAAGATTCACACAGTGGAGATGAAGAAGAAAAATCACAACAAAATGACTAATTAAAATGAAAAAGGACTTGCATAATTTGTAAATATATTTTTTAATGTTTTTCTCTTTCTTTTGCTTTGCTATGCAAGCCAAACCCAATGTTGTCTCTTTTGTGATTTATTACTGTGAATCATTTTTCATTAATGCTCAAACTGTTAGCTTATTTTGATGAAGCTACTGTATTGTTGTACTTTGCACAGAGCGTTTTGGTAAAAATAAGCACAAACCCATTGTCAGCTGAGCTGAGGAGGAGAATCATAATGGCAAAGAGGGACGTCTATGTTAAACAGAACCTAAACAGAAGATATATACTTGGCTGTACTGTAATTGTTTTGAACAATACTCATATATTGAGAGTTACAAGGAAAATACACAGTTAAATACTTGGAAATGATACGCCAATATAACAAACTGCGTTTTGTACTACTTGCTGGGAATCCTATTATGCATTATATTAACAATGGTTCTCAGCAAATGGTTACCAGAACAGTTTTTATGGTAACAAAGCAACACATTAGTTGTGATATCCAAAGCAAAGACAGGAAAAAAAGGTATGTGTCACTTCTCTGCCATTCCCAAAAAGAGTATGTTAATAAAAAATATCTATATGTTTGTTTTGGTAATTCTTTTCCAATTGCATACAGTGACATAATGACAGTGCAATACTGAAAGGACACTATGACAGTAAAGGGAAATGTCATGTCACCTGGAGGCAAATGAGATGCAGAATTTAACAATAACTATATATGATGTTAAACATCAATGGAATTATACTAGATTTGTTCTTATGTATTACACTGTTGAATGGTTATGGATTTTACACTATCACCTTACAAAGATGTATAGACTTGAACAACTGCCAAATTTGAAGATCATTAAAAAAAAAAAAAAAACTTTTCCAGTTTTAAAATGCAGCCAGTTAGCATTTTCTGCCTATGAGATTCACGATGCGATGTCTTTACACTTGTTTGGATGCTTTCGTTCTGATCATTGTTCTGGTAATGGCTCTCCTTTGAAGAATCTTTACCTGCCAGATTGGTTTGCCCTCAGGAATACACAGCCACATACAGTAGGGCCATTTTTCACTCCTTTGATGCAAAATAAAATGTGTATGTGAAAATGAACCAGATTTCTCCTCACAGTGCCTATGAGTCTGACACGCTGTTTGCATTTACCCAACAAAGTCCATTTTGGAATTTTTGAAATTCCTTTTACACACTTGTCAAGCTAGTTTAGATCATCTCATATATTTCATATAGACATTTGTTAGAATGGACAATGTTTTACTACAATTTTGGTTTCTTTACATCTCATTCCCTGATAATATGAAATCCTCTCTAGAAACAGACACATAGCTAAAGGGAATAAAATAATTTAATACTTTTTCATTGCATAGTTAGCTGCCTAAACAGTTATCGTCATGTCTTATATATTAGAAAACCATCAGATATATTTGGGTTTAAGCGCTGTTTTTTCTTAAATGGCTCACACAGGTGCTACAGAGTTAAATGATGGATTATTATGTGCATACCCTACACTCTATTTGTCAAAGACAACTTATGAAACCTTTTAAATTCAAATAACAATCCATAAGGTTGACTAATGTCCCTGCACCGTCTATAGCATTGTCATACTTGTGAGGATAGTGGATGGCCTCCAACGCTGCAATATATGGTGATGTCTCAAAAAGATATTTTGTCTTGACGATAGCTTGAACAAGTTTCATATTCAACTTTATTCCATCACAGAGGAGCCAGGAGAGACAGAAAGTCATTCTGTTATCTTTGGACCACCTGACAGCTCCCCTAGCACAGATCTGGACAGCACCGGGGAGGATAGCTTCAGGCGATGGTGCAATAGGTGCTATGCGCAGTGCAGGGACACCCTGTCAATATTTGTATCTTAAGACGGATGGACAGGGATTAGGATTGTCTGCAGATATTGTGCAGACAGGGGGCACCATGTGCAATCCACCATGTAAGCTCTAAATCCAACTGGGTGGGTCTCCAGAAGTGCTATGGGGACAGAAGATTGGTATTGTGTAGTCGATTCTATACTCACTTGGACACAATTTGGCTGGTCTATTACAGGGACCACCCCCCCCCCACCACCACCACCACCACCCACCCACACACACACACACACACAATCCCAGCACCAACTCTTGCATAGGCTGCTCCTAATTTACCCAGCTTGTAGTACATGTGAATTTAATGGAAGAACGGGAAAACATAGCTGAGTCCACAGAGCCCAATTACAAGGCTCCACCTGCATGCACAGAATCACAGTTCCGTCTTATAACGATGTGGCTTTATATACCGGTCTTGGAATGGTGTGGTCACTTCATGGGGTGTTGTGGTTTTTGGTCGGATGAAAAAGCAGCTTAGTGTAACTGTTATTTACTGCTGAGATCTTTTGTCAGCACTCAGGGGAACAATTTGGCCTCAAACTGCTTCACTTCTGTGGACATTGCTACAAACAACTGGAAAATATTTGTGATGGGGATCAGTTTCAACGGAAAGCACTAGTAGCAATAATGAGAAGAGGACTACATTAATTCAATCAGTAATTGGTTGGTTACTATTCAAAAGAAATCAATTCACATTGCACATTACGAGCATTCATTTAAGTATTTTAATGATGGTGGGATAAGTGTGAGAAAGCTTAATACAGTGTATAAAAAAGGCTATATTTCATTTTCTTCATCATTTGTAAGTAATCAAAATGAAAGGTGTTAATATATAAGAGAGTTCTTGATGGTTTGGAACCCATCATATGATAGCGTGTAAGATTATTCTTTTGTGTTTTTTGTGTTTTTGTTAGCTTTTCAGTCTTAATGTAAAATTCATGCTGCTTCTTTAAACTGAAAGATCATGGGGTGAGCCATGTCAGGAGCAGGGGAGCTGCTCTGTAGCTGACCCTAACCTTTTACCTTCGTGTAGGTGAAGAGAAAAAACAGTTTCACCTTTGATGGTGTTTTGTGAATTTGCCAGGTTGAATGCTTTGTTATATTTCATTTCCATAACAGAGGATAGATAGAATAAGAGCTGAATTATTTCCGGCAAATTTCTAAGACAAACAACACCTTGACAAAATCACATAATTTATCCAAAGTAATATTGAATACCCACTTTAAACTCAGTGTTTTTCGTCATTGTGCAGGTGCAAAAATAGCCAGATGTAGATATTAAAATTAAAGTAATTTGAACAAAATCAGTCAGTGTTTCCTGCAAGAGGAGCTTTCTGATTGTGGTTGCAAAAAAAAAAAAAAAAAGAGAATACTCTGGGTAAACCAGCCTCTTATCTAGGTGAACATAATTGAAAATAAATAATAATGACAGGCTGCAGTTTACATGAACAAAATCAGCCTCATGCAATTCAGACAGGAGACATATTGATTCAAGAACAACATGCAAAATAGCATTAGCATATTTACATACAGGATAATCATATCCGTAGTGCCGCCATCCCACTGAAGAGCCAATTTTAGACATAAGAAATGTCAGAATCATACATTTTCAGAGGAAATGTAGACAGTGTGATTACAGAGCTTGTAAAGCTCCACTGTATGTTTTGAAACACGACAGACATTATGAATTGCAAAGTAGATTGTTATATTTCACAATATGAGGCTCAGGCAAGAGACCTACATTCATTATACTGTATTCTTTTTCAGTCTTTTAATACTCTACATAACAGCCAGACTTTACATCCAGTGTACAGTATGTTATATGGACTGCTGTAATATCTTACTGTGCAAATATTCATTATTGCTGTTTTAGGGGAAGAAGAAAGTGAACCATTCACTCTCTTTTCTATCTTTTATTTATAATACTGCATGAGCTGCATCATTTCATGAAACTTCCCCAACATGTGGTGGACAACCTTTTCAGTATGATTATGTGTAACATTGCCTTGAAAAGCTGATTTGTGACTCATGACATTTTGGCTAATTGCAACATTCAAACAGTGTGGTGGTGTACATGCACCCCACCTGAGGCCGCTGGTCCCGCTCTGTGGCTCAGCTACCCTGAGGGTAAGCTAAAGGCCAGTGGTCTCCTGGCTTTTAGCTCCCTCAGTGACCAATTTATTTTCATCTTGTTCTCCCTGATGGTTCATCTACTTCTTTTATGTTGCCACTTCACATTGTGCCACAGACATGAAGCAGCGAGGCCTCTCCTGGAGGTCTATTATAGAGGGCATTTAGGTAAATACAGAAAGGACATTTGCAGGCTGATATTGATATGTATCTTTGTCTAGACCTGCTCTCACTCACAGATCCAGACAGGCTCTAGGTCTCAGCCGAGACAAGCTCTGTTTAATCCTGGAACCAAGGCCCAGCTCTAGTTGCTGGAAGCTCCCCTGGAGAATGGAGGGGTATGCTTGTAGTTTAGCCTTTCTATTTAGGACAGATTATGTCTGCACTATTGCCCAAATAGTTTTCTTCAACAGTGTTGACTTACAATTTGTCGGCTGATGTTGTCCTGAAAATCTCATGTAGCCAGGGCAAGAGCCCTCAAGCCAATCAGAAAACAATCCAAATTAACATAACAGCCAGTGCATTTACTATCCAGTTATTATGTCTCAAATTTAACTCAAATTCAAATGAATCTGCCTGCCAGCCATGTTTTACATAAAGTCCCCCTCCACTCAGAAATGTGTTTTGCTCATTGTCACTTCACTAGGATGTTTAATTTTCACTGTGCTGAGTTTGACTCTAGAAGTAGGAGATATCTTTTGTCCAGTAGTTACATTTTTTAGATGAAAAATATTTGGATATTCATAGGTTCTGGATTTTTTAATTAGGGAAAAGGAGGGTTTTTAACGAGGTAACAGAACTTTCTTTGTTCAAAACTGATTCTTTTTATGTCTTAAAAAATGTCTGGTGGGGATCTTTGAACACAGTGAAAACTCCTCGACAACGACAAAGCACACATTGATGGCACGGTGGATTTTATTGGTTGTATGTAACTGACACAATATCCTTTCCTTTCTTTCATTTTGTGGCAGAATATACTCGTGAGTTATTTTAAATGAAAGTAGCTTTTATTTTTCAGTTTACTATCTATTTTGTTACAACCCTCTGTCTCTCATTGTACTAGAAAATCACACTTCAGAATCTTTATAACTCACTGTCAGCATATGTGTTTTTAAAGTTGCCTCCTCTCTCCTGATGCCAGATAAGGCCATCATCCTCTTCGCCTTGAGTGCAGCTTTTGACAATTTAGCATCCCCTTCTCATCTGCCACAGTAAGTCCTTTCTTGGCATCGTAGGACACATCCTCCCCTGGTTCGCAGTCAGCTTTTATAGTGACAGACAGTGATATATCTCCATAAACAAATATGAATTTACTACTGCTGGATTGAGCTCCAGCTCACCACCAGATTCATTATCTCTGACACCTCCTAATTCCTCACCAACTGCCTGCTTTAAGAGAAAGTAATCTTCCTCAAACATAACTGCAATAAATTTGAAATCATAAATTTGCACTCATTACTCCTGCCCCCCTCCACTCATAACTTCTCACTCAGCACCAGTGTCGCCTCATCCCTTAGTACTCAACCTTGGCACCCTCCTTGCCTCCAAGGATGTCAGTGACACAGGAAAAACATTTCCTCTCAGAGTTGAGAAATGTTGCCTATCTCTGACACCACCTGTTTATTTCACTGATGTGAAGCTAATCAATGTCTTCATCGCCCCCAGACTTCTTTACTGCAACAGTGCCTTCTGCACATCCTCAATAAACCCCATTATGTTGAAAATCCTATTGCCTGAATGATTACATGTACCTGTTCAAGGGGCCAACGTGTGCCAGTTCTCCAAAACCTCAAATGACTTCCACAACAAATGCAGAATAATATTTTGGATTAAGTTAAGATTCAACATTTGGTGTGCGATAATGGGAGAAAATTGAACACACAGATGACACATGGTGTGGTTCAGATGGTAGGTCCGGGTCGGAGGACAACATTTTCATTCGCAGTACAGCTCTCAGCCATACTGTCTCTATAGATCTGTCCCCTTATAAAGAGTTGTTCAGGGTTGACAGCCATCAGTTTCACTTTTTCTGTCCGCCTCTCCAGCAATTCCGCCACATTTGCCCTAGCTTGTCAACAGATTGCAGAGAATCTGCTGGATAAACAAGGCAAAATTGAAAATGAAAAATGGCAGCGCACACAAGCACACACACGTTCACACACACACACAGTATCTTGGAAACCAATGCAAACACGTGTGAATAACCGACTGTAGACAGCTGCCCTTGAAAAAGAAAAGAAAAAGCAAGAAAAAGAAATAGATGGGGATGAAGGCAGTCATTCATGGTGTTGAGAAGTAGTTTTGCAGCAGGGTTGTGTCCAGGGAGTGAATTGGGGTGGCACTGGCCCCTGAAATCGGATTGGCCACCCCAGGTGCCACCCCATTATGCTAACCTATGATTGGCTATCTATCCGGTCCGAGGCGGGACCTTAGTTTGTATTTTGTCGTTGTGTTGTAGATCTGAAGTTTTGCACAATTTTGTCTACAATATTTTGTCCACACAGTCCTATTTATTTTCAGGACTTAAAGAAAAAGTATGGAAGCTATATATTACATTTGTATGGTGCCACTTTATTGTGTTGTGATTGGTCGGTCTATTTATCTTTTAAAATAAAATTTTAAACATAGGAATGTAAGAAACTGTAAGATACTGTAATGTTAGTAAAGTAGATATGAGTAGTAGAGACAGAAATTGTAAATGAATGCTATTCCGACGTGTGTGTGTGTGTGTGTGTGTGTGTGTGTGTGTGTGTGTGTGTGTATGTGTGTGCGTGCGTGCACACCACTGGAAGCCAGGTCTTTGCAAGTGAATTGCAAGAAGTCAGTGTGTACTTTCCAATGCCTTCCTGGTGTTGTTTTTGTTTTGAAAACAAAGTACATTCATCATTTCTTTCTTACGTACTTGATTTGTTATAAATAAAAAATAAGTCCAAAGAGAGATAATGGAGTGAGACACAAAAACTCATCTCACTAGCCGGCTTTTGTCAAGCCAGCTAGCTCGATCCACCTGGACTTATCTGTTCCTTTTTCCCTTGAAGGTCAGCTGTGTTGCAGTTGGACAATGGAGGAAATTTGCGACGGGAAATCTACACAAATTTCGTCAGTTTTAACTGTGTTTTAGTTGATTTTAGAGTTTTGTCTTTGTGTGTGTGAGAGTGTGCTTGTGTGTCTATGTTCAAAAAAGCAAAAATACTTCAAAGACAAAACTCTAAAATCAACAAAAAACTTTAAAACCGACCGAAATCACGTTGCATTCATTTCCCGTCACAAATTTCCATCTGACTGCAACACAGCTGACCTTCAAGGGAACAAGGAACAGATAAGTCCAGGGGGATCGAGCTAGCTGACTTGACAAAGACAGCTAGTGAGATGAGTTTTTGTGTCTTGCTACCCACCTTTGGACTTATTATTTTTTTATTTATACCAAACACAGTACATAAGAAAGAAATAATGAATGCAGTTCATCATCATCAAAGTTGTGTTTACAGCTCATTTACGCTGCCTTCAAGTGGCCAGTTTAACTTGTCAATCTGTCAGTGTATGAAAATTTATCAGGTAATACCATCTCCAGATTTATGACCCATTTTCAGAAGGTCAACTGACCTGAAGGGACCAGGAAACAGACGTAATGATAATAATGAAAGCCTTTTTCAGTAATTAAACCTTAAATTCTTACAATCCAATGCTCCACTCAACCTAGAAATAATTAAACTCCCTACTTGGCTGTTTTCCAAATTGATCAACTGTGGCTTTCAGAACACATACTGCCAACGTTAAGAGGATCAAAGGTAGAAGAATGGTCTCTTCACCTTTCAAGTAGGATCATACTTCTCAGAGACGTGCTAGTTCAGTCCTTATGCCTACTTAGACAACAGAACCTGAAGAAGTTTGTGGGAACAGAACACAATAAAGTATTATGAGGAGGGCCACTCAGCACTTTTAAACCCAGAATCACCAACATCAGATCCACAACAATCCACATCACTCGAGTCACTTTACACAACAGTATGAAACTTGTAGCTAAAGTTTGTTTTCTTCAGTGTATCTAGTGCAACACAAACTGGTTATTCTGATGATCTAACTGTAGTGTAACCTACATTAAAGTTATATTATCAAATTGGGGGCACCACCTTCAATTGAAGGAAAATAAAAAAAATATAAATTAAAATATAAAGGTCTTATTACCTGAGGGGTGAAATCTCAATACATTGATCCTTGATCTCTGCTATAAAGAAACATTCACAGACATCAACTCTTTATCACAGCAGCAGATTGGATTTTGCCAACTTCTGGCAGAGGGACCACAAACTGTCGCTTTAGATCCGGTTTCACTTCACGGCCTCCCAGCGAGGTGTCGCCCACTGGAACGCAGTGGTGGCAGAGCAAGCTGGCTCAAACAGCAATGTTTCTGGTGGTCTTAGGTTGCCCACTAGCGTAGGGATGCAAAAGTCTTTTTAGGCAAACGCTGCCGCAGGAATCGTTTTGACAGCCGGCAGGCAAGCGCTGTGTGCGAGGATTCTTGATCCGCAGACGGCAGCTGGATTCGGATAGCGGCTCTGCTAAACTTCTTCTTAATTCTAAATTCTAAATTCTAAAGAAATCTCGTCAAAATAAAACTTGAAAATAGTTTCGTTGGCCAATCAACACTACTTTCAGAGTTATTATGAACACCGAATTAACTGAGATATGAGGAATAATAACAAAAAATGGATTTGGCTTTCATTAAGTTAAAAATGCGCGCAATTTAGGCGAAAAAAGGCCGGAGAGTGAAAGAAAATCTACGGAGAAAATTTAAAGCCAAGAGGAGCGTGTCATGATCCCAAGGACCCTTTGACACTTTGAAATTACTGTTCTTGTTTCATTGTGTGCTGTTTATTTCCTGTCTTTGTTCTTTTCCCGCCTTTTTTGATTGATTGCACCTGTGTCTGGTTACTCACCTGTGTCTGTTTCCCTCATTGTCTCCTCCCCTATATATACCGGTCCTCTCCCTTTGTTCTCTGTGGCGTCATTGTCGGTGTTTCCTAGTGTGGTTGTTTCCCTGCGTTTGGTTCTTTCCCTGCGTTTGGTTCTTGGTGATTTGTGGATTATGTGATTCATTGTGATTCCTTGTGGTTCTTTGTGTTGGATGTTCCAGTGTTTGATGTTTTGGATGTTGCTGGTGATCTCCTCGTGTCTTGTTCCTGGTGTTTCCCTGCCAGAGCTTAGTAAGTTTTTGTTTAAATAAACCTTTGGACTGATTCAGCCTCCTCGCCTGTCTGCAATTGGGTCCTCTCCCTGCTACCTGATATGGCTTGTCGTGGCAAGGCCGCCTCGAAGGCCTTTCATGATAGAGCGTAGCTAGAGCTCCTTAGGGATGAGGAGCGAAGGAAGGACGGGTGAAGTGAGTGCGAAAAAGCAAAGTGAAAGAAGTGAGCCGCGAACAAAGGATATCTGAGGGTTTAATTCTACCATCAGATAAGGGCGTGTGTTAGAGGCGGAAAAGTGTTTTTCGCGCGAACTTGCTATGCGTCTATTGATTATAGCCCTTTTCTTTGTTCTGAGGAAAAACGTGGTTTCTTCTAGTCTACTTTATAAGATTATAATTTGATATGCATCACGCAGCAGTCACACTTCCCATCACTATAGTCAAATCAATAGCGATTATACCACAATTGTATGTAACAAGGTTTGCATCAAAGCATCTAATAAGCATATGGTTTACACATAATTTGTTTCAAAACATTGTTAATTGTAATTTAAATCATAATTTTCCTACTTAACTATATAAAAAACACATCAATACTGCTAATAAAATCACATCTGTTCCCATAGTTAGATTCTTAACATACTACTTATAAAACATCCCAAAATACATTTGCTGCAAGACTCTCAAACTATGGTCACTAGGTGGTACTGTGGTTCCATGGTAAAACAGGGTGTTAAACATAAACATTGTAACTAATCCAATTTTCATGCTATGATCGTCAGCGTTGGATCAATCATCATAGAAAAAGGAAAGACATGTTAAGTAACATCACATTATTGATTAATTTGATAATTGATTTTATCAGATTCCAAACTTGCTTAACACACAGAGGACTCTTCCAAGTCACTTTCTTCAGGAATGCATCCCAAGATTTATGTCACATCTGTTGAGTTTCTCCTTATCTTTACCAGTGTGAGAGGAGAGGGGGAGATTCAATATGTGTGTGTGGGGGGGAAAGAGAAGGTGTGAAGGTCCCAGGCAAAGGGGGCAGAGAAGAAGAGCAGATTACTCCTTTGTTTTATACTTTGTCTGTATGACTTTTATTCAGCCTTTACAGGTAAACTCCAGTCTCTGTCCCCAGAGAAGATAGTCCTTTGATTGTTTGGGATGTTTTTAGGTTTTCCTTGTTTGTAATCGGATGAATTAAAGCCAGAGTCTGGCTGTTCCCAGTCTTGCGGTCAATCTTATTAGCATGACACCAATATACCTTTAGGAGGGTCAGAAAGTCTGGTTTCCAGGTCTGGGAGGTGTCAGGGTGACATCTTTACTGTTGGGGAGTGATAAGTCAGCTTACAAATTCAGAGAAGGCCAGGAAAGGGTGTTTATTCAGGTCACTAAAAAGGTTTTTTCAGGACCATAAACCGTTCCTGCTTTTTGGCCTTTTCAACCCGCTCACCTCTAGTCCATGTGGCTATAAACCACTTTGGGAACAACAAGAGCTGTTTCCCCTACATAACAAATAAGTAAACACTGCAAAGCGGGTTACTGTATAACTAAAGTAACTCTACAGTATAAACTAAAAATACATTTTAAAACCATTGTATTGAGTTGTGTAATTTTAGAGAACTTTATAAGCAGCAGTAGGATCATTTATCAGTTTAAATATTGATTACATACAATACACAATGAGCCAAGGAAGCACTAAACAATCAGAGGAACAACATAATATAGAACACGTATGATGTTTTCTGTGAAGAGAAAAGATTATATTTTATTGTCTTTCATAATCCATAAATTATGGCTGCATTTATGATGTTTGCCAATTTCTTCTCCTGTCCGTCCATCACAGTTGACGATGAACATGGCACGTCTCATTACGTCGGGATTTGGCACAGCAGGTGAGAGGCACAAAGGCTATTTTCAATCAAACCTGGGAGACCATCTTGTGTGTGTCCCATTTGTGCAAAAAGGCTGACCTCCTTTACAGCTGTCAGCAGCTACGACACAGTGTGATCTACCTTTTTTGTCCCATTATCACCTCAAGCTTGAGTGATGTGACTGCTATGACTAAATGGTGGGTGAATTTTGACCCATGGTGTGGAAGGTAATGTCCGTTCCGATCAACATCAATGACCCATGATTGCTGAATAAAAAATAAAACAAATTCTAAATTCATGACAAAGAACATCAACCTCGTCAGTACTGCCTCTGAGGTTATGATTACATAAAACATGTTGAAAAGCTGGATTGTGCATGGGCATAACTTAAATTGCAAACTTGAATATGCATATTTAATGGGTTTTACATCATGTTTACTGAGTCATTCATGCAATCAGCCTCTTCATAAATTATTCCAATAACTTGATTGCAACCAAATAGAATTCTGAGTAAGATTCCTTTGTCAGTATCGGTTTTGTCTTTTACACTGGGGACGCTGGTGACATGTCCCCGCCACTTTTTGAAATTACCAATTTTGTCCCCCAGCACTTAAAACGCATAATTTGTTAAAAATGTTCTGAAAAAAAGCTTGCACCAAGAAATGTTAACTAATAAATGAGAACGGTTCATTTGCACAATAAGAAATACAATGTAAATGCAATGTAATAGAAGAAACAACTGCGTATTGACGTTGTGCGTATTATGCTGAGTATTTTTGTATTGTCCACTCTGTAGTTGCCTAGGCTATGCCCTTTTGATGCGCTGTATGCAATTTTTTTCCCAAACCGGCATAATTATCTGACCTCATACCAACCCCCCAATACATTGCATAAAGACCTATTTATTCTCATCTGAGCCCTCATGTCCCCACCACTTCTCAACACAAAGTGATGACTTTGGTTTTTAGTAATGCTTACACATTAATGCATCACTAATTATAATGCAGATGTTATATTAATCTGAAATGGGCTATTCTGCATAATGAGTCCTTTTATGTTTTATACTTAAGTAAATTATGCTTATAATACATGCATACAGGACTTTTACTTGTAACAGAGTATTTTTACACTGTGGTAATACTACTGATCGGAGTACTTATTACTTTCTGAAATTGAGGACCACAAAGGTGACAGTGCCTTCTCACCTCACTTATCACTGCTGAGTGGAGTTTGTTCACGATCTACCTTGTTAATAAATCACTAGGAATTCTGTATAATTATAAAATCACCATAATTATTTGTGGCTGATGCACCACTTACTGTGTGAGTGGAGGAATAGTCAACCTGACACTCACACACATACACACACATTGAAAGACATCTGTGAAAGACTTTCAACAGCACACAGCTGCTCTGTTGATGAAGGTTCATAAGTGAGGTTAATTAAACAGCATGTCTCATCACATCCTCACAGTTCTCCTTTCTTCCGTCTTCCTCATCCACCTCACCTCACAACCACAGAATTGGACAAGTTTACCTGTAGGACGAACTGAAGGACATTCAGTAAAAAAAAATGGCTGACAGCTGGAAATCAGGAACTGAACTAAAAAAAAAAAACTGATTGGACAAATATCTTTGAAGATGTTTTAATCATAAATATTGGAGCAAAAATGACAACTTTTTCCAATGAAATCTATAAGAATCTCAAGAATGGCTGGCCTTTTGGAATACTGCAATTTCACTTGCATTTGCTTTTAAACCAAATTACTGCATCACTAAAAATAATCTTCTACACAAAGAGAGCAGTTTTTCACATCTGAGTCTTGGATATTTTCACATTTCATAAACCAAATCCACTCAATAATGTTAAATAATGTTACTGTATGTGCTGTATATGTACATCATTTACTTAACAATTTCAAAGTCTTGACTTATCCAGGTTTTCCATGACTGTCAGAGTTTTGTGTTATTTGTGTTTTCAGGCAAAAGCAGAAAAAAGGACCAGGAAACACAATACTCACCTTTAGCTTTAGTTTTGTTAACGTTCCAACTTTATAAACCACATTTGTTTACATTAAAGAAATGAGGGGAAAGATCAACAGTCATTTCCCTTTAGTCTTTGCCCCGCAATATGTCTGTGAAGATTTTCAGTCATCCAGGTCATGATACCATGAGCTGTTTTTTTTTTTTTTTTTCATTTCTGATTGTTTGTGGTTGAAAATCAGTGTTTCATTTGAAACTGCAAATATGGAATATGGAATTAGGTTAAAAAGAATGAGTTAAAAGATGATTTGTTGTTGTTGCTTACAGAACAGCAATATTTATTCAAACAGAGTAGTTAAAGTGACATATTTGTTTCATATATAACTTACAGAATAGGGCTGGACAATATGACCTAAGTATAGCAAAATGTAAATTTAACTTTATAACTATAAAACAATATACTGTATATTTTCTTAATACATCAGTGCCTGATTTCTGGTATTTGTCCAGTTTAATGTTTGGTACCTCTAGACTGTGGGCAGATTGGCTGAATGAACGTCTGGTTAGATGGTTGTTGTAGCTATTCTCATTTTAATTATATGGGAGTCAGACAATTTTATTTATTGAAAAATTGCTATATGAGTGAATTTAGGTCAGTGCTGTAAGAGATTCATCATCAGTAATTTGATAAATGAAGTGCATTGTCCAGCCCTATTTCAGAAGTTATGGCCAAGGTCAAGGGAACACAGGACTAAATGAGATGTGGAGAAAACAATAAATGGAACCAGTCCTTGACCAGATCTTTCTTCATCCCAAAGGGAGGACAAAGCATTCAAGATGTTACGTAAAACCTCCTACAGGTGAATCTGCATGCAATTCTCTCAGTACACACAACAGATAGTTCAAATCTGAATGAAAGCAGCTCAAATGTACGCAACTGAATGCACAATCACAATCAACAATCATTTTCTCAGCCTGAAGTGAACTGATGAAATGATTAACAAGACTCCAAAGACTGATTTCCTCCAGACTGAAATCCATATAATAATGACTTAGAATAAAATTAAGTGATTGTGCTTTTATAACCAAAGTAGAACAAATAATACAAAGACAAAGATGTACATCACTTATAAAACATTAACACTGTTATATAAAATTTGAATTTGAAGCACTTCTGTGGCAGTAAACAATTTCAAGAATTTACAAGATGGCTGGTAATGACTGAATAACAATTACAGTAAAATAACAAGACAACTGACAAGCAAAGATCATGTATGGACCGCGTCAAGCAGCCGTCATGGACAATATCTGTGTAGACACTCACAACCGCCATCAAATGTGCATTCATCTCACTTTACTGAGCAACCAGCGGTTCAGGCTCCTGGAAGCTGGTCACCCAAAAAACAAACGATAAGCAGTGCATCAAATTCAAGTCCACAGACTTAAACATGAGAGCACTTTTTCTTTTTTTCCAACACCTAATAAGAAATTTGAAGTAGAAAACAATAGCATGTATTGTGCAGTATTTTTAGAGTCTTTTTCCATGTCGTAAAGATCATAGTCCTCTGTCTGAAGCAACTGTAGGATATTCCTTTTGCGCTCGCATTGCTTCTTAGCTTTTCAGGAACTGTGAAAACAAAATACTGTCATTTTTCTTTCCTTGCGCTTAATGTCCTTAAATTGTCAGCTAACTTGTGTCACAGATAACAAAAGACAGCTTATATCTGGGTGAAATACATTCACACCAAACAGCTAACAGAGAATTTTATATCTGGAGTTTTGATTCCTAATTTTCCTGATATTTACCTCTTCCACCTGTCCTGTAGGTGCCACTTGTCCTCTCTGTTTGGTCCTCGAGTCTCCACATGACATGAAGCTGGATGAATTAGTTTCATCAGGCTCCCTCTGAGCTTGACCTGATGGGAAAGAGGGACGACTGTACAGAAAGATGTCCCCAAATTCTGAAGGAGAGACAAGAAAGAAAACTTTTTAATTTTAGTTGGCTAGTCAAATAATCACTTCCCGAAAAAAAGTTCCAAAGTGTGCAATACTATAATCCATCCAGTACCTGAGTGCTGTCGGCTTTTGCTGCTTCCTTTTCCTCCTAGTGGAGTCTTGTGCTTGTCCTGGCTCTCTCTCTGCTCAAGTGTAGCCTCCCTGACCTTGTGAGTCCCAGTGCTACCTCGTCGACCCCGGGCCTCCCCAGAGCCCATCCGAGGCAGCGTGGCCCCCCTCACTTTATAGTCACCGTGGGACATCTGGCTGGAGAAATTCAGAGGCATGCAAGAGTCTGGGGGAAAAAAAGTAGAGCACAGACATCCAAATGTTAGAGTGATTAGGAGATAAACAGAAGTAAATCTCTAATCCCATTCTTGGTTCAGTCTTTACCATCATTGAAGACGTCTTTGGGTTGGTAGCCCTGTTGACCAGACTGGTTCTGTTTATGCCTCCTGGGCCTTTTATGTGTTATTGCAGGACTCATGTTGCTGTCTGTGGACATGGGGCTGCTGGGTCGCTGGTGCCGCCGGCCTGAAATCACCACACAGATTTTGCACAAATATTAAGTGTTATGATCACATAAAATGTTACATATAACAGTAAACCTAAAGTTGATACGTTGTAAAATACGTCATTTTAAGTTTTGGAGTCATTTTTCAAACAGAAAAACAATCTAGAAGCTTTTTAGGATCAGATAAAGTCATGCTATATGACATGATAAAGTCGATGTTTTTTATTTAATAATGATATGATAATTTAATTGAATTAATATATGATATCTTAGTTAGTCAAATTTTTACTGGGTACATTTAAAGGCCCTACATGAGCACAACATTTTCAAGTTCAAACAGTGCAGACATTTCCATCCTTTGAGCCAAGGCACTAGTGATAAAAAAAAATAAAAATAAAACCTTCCTTCCCCAGAAGCCTTCTCACCTGACTCCTCTGGGTATCGGCACATGCGCAGGCCTACAATATCCCGCGAAGAGGCTACTGCCTGGTTGAAATCGCCATCTGTGAAGAAGGATCCTTCCGAGGTGCTGACAACACTGGACCTGCCTGATGAGATGTTGTCCTCAGATGCTGAGCCCCAGCTGTTAACCATAGACCCTGTGACTGATCTGTCCAGATCCCCAGTGCTGGAAGCTGGGGTCTGCTCCAGCCCGTGGAGGAGCAGATTGTGTGGAGAGGGGTGGTGCAGCTGGTGTTTGTGCTTCTGCCGGTTGTGGTGTTGGCTGTAGTGACTTTCAGCGAGCTCTGCGTCTGTCTCCTCCTCTGCCTCCTCCTCGTCCTCTTCCAGTCTATCAGTGTCCATGCAGAGGGGTATGGAGCTGTAGGTGTGTGTTGGGGACAGAGGGCGAGGGTGGCTGGTGATGTGTTGGCTGGAAAGTGCATTAAAACATTTGTGCAGTCTTGTCACACCAAAAAAAAGAGACCAGTTAAAAATGGTTGAATGCAGTGTCAGGAAGGTGTAATCTGGTTACCTGAGGTGCTCGGTTCCATCATGCAGGCCATTGCTCAGCTCTCCCTGTGGTGATGTGGTAGATGGGTGACTATAGGAGACTCCAGTAGGGGACGAGGCTGCCCCTCTAACTGGTGGAGTAGGGCAGCCTTCTATTCTCTCTTCTGGATCAAAACTGATAAGAAAAGGACAACTGACATGAGGTAATAGCTAAAGGAATGAGGGGTGCTGGCAGACCTGACACATTAGTCACAGCCCATTAGACATCAATGCAAATCCCTCGGTCCTCCATCAAAACACAAATTTCCATCATAGAAAAACGTACAAAGATGAACAATGAGCTTTCTGCACCATCTGGTTTTTACTGCTGAAATGCTGCACATCTCTTGTAGGCATGCATGTTTCTGTTCTGTTCGTTGTACATTTCATTAAGTAATTTCAATGACATAAAACCTGTTGTCTGACAATGACAAAAATCTAAATTGTATAATTAGTTTGGTTAAAAGTGTTGTGCATTTTGACAGAAGGTTTGCAGATGTTCACAGCACACCTCCAATTACGCCTGTGTGACACTGATAACGTTATCATATTATTGTTTTATCCCAGTGGGCTACAGTTAGCTAAGGAACAACATAATATGCACTAGCTGTAATTTAACATGACACATTCAGCAATATTGCAAATTTTATCTTATACACTAGATAGTCAGTTGAGAACAAATAAAGCAATAATTTTGGTGCAGACTGGAGCATATTTTAGGGTATTTTGAAGTGCACTTTTTTCAAGACCCCACTTCACCACTACCAACTGAAGGAGCTATGGTCTTGTATTGAATGTCGTGCATTGACTGTGCATCTTTCCCCCCAATACCTCCTTTCCATGGGCAGGCTATACTCATCACAGTCCCAGGCATTAGCATGAGGAGGAGGCAGGGCTTCTCCCCAGCTCACTGCATTATGTTTTGGGATCTTTGGGGCCCTCGTTCCCTTCTTTTGATTTTGACTCCCTGAGAAATGAAACGAAAACATCAAGGTAAACACAGACTTATTGCCTCATTGAAATTCACCACTGTGCAGAGTAGCTGTTGGCCGTACCTGAGGTGCTGTTGCTGCCTCTGTCTGAGCTGTGGTGTGAGCCTCCTGTGCTGTGATCCCGGGTCTGGTTGTAGGGGATAGTTTTAGGATGGATCATTCCTTCACTTCCTTGCAGATGATCTGAAGACAAAGAAGCAAGCACATTTGAAACATCTTTCCTTTTTTTCATAAAAATGTTGCAAAGCAAATCAAATGTAACCCTACTTTACCTTTATTTAGCATGTTTTGCTCAATTATATTGTACTGCATCTGTGCTGCCATCTCCTTTGGTATTGGAGGCGGGTTGGGGGGCTGTTTCCAGCAGGGCATGTCCAGAGGCTCTGCTATAGCGCCACCTGTGGCTGCCTTATTCTTAATGCTGGCCTGAATGAGCTGTGTGGTGGCGTACGGGATGGGTTCATACGTGGCTGCCGAATCTCCTCCTGGACTTGCGTAGCACAGGTTGGAGTTGGTGAACGTTTTAATCTCATTGAGCTTGTTGGAGAGGTTCACATCGCTGTAAATGGCCGTCTCAGAACCAAGCTGTCCCCCCTGTTTGTTTTCTGGATGGTTTCCATAGTTAGCTATGCAGTCAGCTGAGGAGAACGTGAAACAAAGCAGCACATGAACACAGCAAGAACACAAGTCGCAAAGCTTCAGCATTGCTGGAAACTGATTTTTATTAGACACATAATCTGTATCTCAGAGGCTCCTATAGTACCTGAACTATGACATGAACTCAGTCTTGCACAAACCTGGCCGGCTGTATGTTGTCATGTTACTGTCACTGGTGCCATTCCCATTATTGCAGCAGTTGATGCTACAGTCCTTGTGATTGGCACATGCATTTGGCCAATTGTCTGGCAGCCACAGCTGGTTTAGAGGTTCACCCATGCTGAGAAGGCCAGGTCTGCAACAAAGAGGACCACAGTGCTGTCAGTCAAAACCTGCTGTTCTCATATATCTCTGATGAATGAGCATGGGGCTGGATTCATGAGGCTCATCGTTTAGAGCAGGACGATACCTCCCCCTAGTGTTTCCACAACGTAAGTGCATTGCTCCTGTTAGTCTTTACATAACACAAAGGAACAAAAATATCACTCACCTGCCAGCGCTGCACACAGATTCTCCTCTTTGATATGCGACTGCTCAAGTGAAACAAGAGAAACAGAAAACCATTAAACCTTGATGAGCTGTCAAAAAGAGGAAGTGCCAAAGGCAGAGAAAAGCCATGAAAGGCAGGTAGAGATTCAGAAGTCAAAAGTCTACACTTCAATACACGCTTCCATCGATAGGGCACAAAGTCTGACTCTTTGGTTTAATGTGCATGCAGACAACACAAATAATTGCCTGTGCCTTTACTGTTCTCAGCATAACTTCAGAACTGATGCAGAAACACTGTTTGAGACAGTTTCTCCTCCACCAGCAGTCAAACATACAAATGCATTCCATACTTATCTTATTTAATCAAATGAAATGAACCTAGGGGGGAGCAGGCGGGCTTGGCACACTATCAGCATATAAATGTTAAAAAGCACATTGTTGCTTTATTATGATCAGCAAAATCCACAATTTGCTTCAACAAATATATATATATATATATATATATATATATATATATATATTGACATGACTGCAATCATGTACTATACAGGTAGCAGCAGCTGCTACTTTAGTTCCTACTTTAGAGAAAGAACTATTTAATCACTTTCCGTTTTTAGCTAAAGCTTGATGATGTTTTACTTCATCTGATCTCACTTCATTTCCTTTGTGTTCACTGTATTTTATGTTGAGATGTTTGTAAAATCACATTTATATGTTCTTTTAACATTGTGCAATCCTTAAGCTGTGCTTCCTTTCCATTTCTTTATGTAAATAACCATAAAAAACTGAATTGCAGACATCAGTTCTTAACAATCCTTCAAAGAGACTGGATGCAATTTAATCTCGGGATGTTTGAACTGAATAAAATATAATAACTTTTAATATCTGACTTGCCAAATACATCAAAAATCACAAACATTAGCAGATCAATCAGACTGTACATACCTGTAGGTGTAAAGGTGAATGACGGCACTGTTGGGACAGACAAGGACAATTCAAGGAAGGGGAGTAAGATGAGCAAACTGAAATCATTTCAATGAACTAATATTATAGTAGCGATGTGCTTAGTTATTCACACTACGAGGTTTTGCGGTGTCTATGCATGTACTCTCTGCTTTGTGATGGGCATCTCTTCATGTGAAAATCTGATGTGTACAATCATTTAAATAACCATATGCCATCTGCCTTACTGCTGCCTCTGCTTCTGACGCGAGTGTCCAGGTGAAGGTTAATGGGGGTGACAGGCAACCAGAGAGAGTGGGGGAAATAACAGTGAAATTGTAGCAGACATGGTAATGGCAGGTTGACAGGCCTGTGTCTCTAAGAACTGCGCTGGGTTGAGGAAATGACACTCTACAAATGAACGACTAAAGGTCAGCCTCTGACTGTCTGTATAGTTGCAAATGCAAATTTGTTTCTGAAGTCTTTGTGTCAAAGGAAGATTAGACCAGAGTATTTTTCACCCTTTGATGTGATCTGCTTATCGGCCTCTGAAAATATTTCTTAATATCACTGAGATGAAGACGGCTGTCTAGTGTGGTGGCAACATTTCATGGCTTGATCCCTTCCACAATCATAACGACCTTTAAATGTACCCACAAAAGTAACATGATAACCTGTTTTGCAGATGCACACTTCACTTGGCCTATATGGTTAGCATCTTGAACATACATTCATCTATCTATCTACCTTTCTAAAATATACACAAAATAGAGAAACACACACCCTTGCGGATGCCAGTGTATGTGCTGCTGAGGCCACTTCTCTTCTTGCGGTGACGGTAGAGCCACACGCTGAAAATCATGAGGACCAACCAGCAGGTGGCGCCAATGCCAGCAATAAATGCCGGCTGCCTCACCACATCTGAGATCTGAGACAAAGTGTCTCTTTCCTCACTGATATCCATCATCTGGCCTGCAGAGTCTAACCAGTAAAAGAAGAAAGAGAGAAAGCAGACATTATATCTGCATGACAACAGCAAACAACAGCAATGATGTGCAGAAAGCATAACTGGAGATTTCAGTGTGTACAAAAATGTTGTTGCGGCAGCAAAGATGCAAGCATTGGTAAAAAACTATCTGAAAAGCTAAGTAACAACAGGGTAAGCACAATATGGTGCTTTTTTCTATGAACACTGTATAGTGAAAAGGTGAAAAGAAACATTATAAAAGTTTTCACCCTGAGACACTGTCACTGTTTTTAGGCCTAGTTTTGTGACACCTTACTAAAGGGACACTCACCTAATTGAAAGAAAGTGACATCACTCTTGACCCCGGGTCCAGCACCGTTGCTAGCCGCCACCTCTACACTGTAGCGAATTCCTGGTGCCAGACTGGGAATGAGCACAGAGAATGTGGAGCCGTCGACCGACTGGTTTACATGATACCGACTCTCATTACCCAGGCACCAGATCTGTCAAGAGAACGTGAGGATGAGACCAGATGACAGTGATTGCCTGAGGGACACATCCGACAACACAAGAGGCGTCACCAGCCTCACAAGGATTCCATTTACATTTTAACTGGGATACACATGACTCAGAGTACAGGAGAGGGTGGGAGCCTTCTTTTCTTACCTTGTACTCCTGAATGACTCCAGCCTCCTCCCGTTCTGGAGGCGGTTTCCAAGCAACGAGGATGGCAGTCCCATTGGCATCACTCTTTGTCACTGTAACGCCCTGGGGTGCTCTACTAGGGGCTAAGACAATGACGCATACAGTTACCCATGCAGAAAAAAACACAATCTCGTCTGATGCTGTATGCATCCCAGGAATGGTCTGCATGTCTAACAGCTTTGCACACTAAAAAAAAAGCAATACTTGGCTTTTGCATCATCATCCAAATACACAATAATTAAAAGAAATTAAAAAGTTGCACCAATGTTATTCAATGCCTCTCAGCTATTTATAGATACATTTAAAACTGTAGAACAAAAGTTCTCAGACAGTCACCTTCTTCCAACGTCCTGACCACCTTCACCTCGCTGTCAGCTCCCTGGAACTCATCAAAGAAGGGGCGCACTTTGAATTCGTAGATGGATCCTCTCTTCAGCTGACCGATCACCACCCCATCCTCCCGTGGGGCGTGTACATCCAGGACACTCCACTGCCCCTCTGGCTGGCCGTGCTCAGCGGACGCCCTGTAAAGCACCTTGTAACCCTGGATGTATGGGGACTGCTGCTCGACCTAGTGGAGATGCAGGGGTGGGTTTGAATCAAAGACGTGTAGCTTTTACTGCTGTAATGCAAGTGAAGTCTGAGGTCCACAATAATATCTGCATGTGAGTTAAAACAATATACATCTTTGAGGTTAGAGCCTCATCTTGTGTGAGAGTGAACATCCTGCAGGAAGGATCTGTTAAAACTCAGTTAATTCCCTTTGCCTTTAGGGTGATACAGATTAACATTTCCTCATATCTGTGAGTTCTCACTGTAAACCACAATGTGAGATCATTAATAGTTTCCCCTCAGCATGCTTCTGGTTAAAATCAAGCCAGGAGAGGACTAAGCACTTTCCATTTAAACCACACAATTATAACAATTTCTATGCATTTGGAACAGAGCACAATGTATCACACCAAAGATAAATTCACTTCACTGAGCAGTTGATTTATTCTCCGCTAATAAATGTTTAGAGAGAAAACCACATGTAATTTCAGCATAAACTGAATCTCTCACACAAGACAAACTGCCTCCTGACCTATTTAGATCTCTATGTTTCACTACATCTCTGTTGAAGGTGTATTTGCTCATTCATCACTGGGAGCTCACCTCTTCATGTTGCTTATGAGAATAAGGGAAAACATCAGAGGTCTGCTCTTAAATAATCTCTGATAAAACCTCTGTCAGCACAGACAGAATTGATGTGTTTTTTTTCTTATGCATAACCCCTTTACCATTTGTAGATGTACAGTATGTGTTTACTTTTACTGGTAAAATTGCCCATTCGACCTTTTCCCATATTTACTATAACTCTGTCATGGAGTACATGTAGCAAAAATTGTTTGTGCAGGACAGTCATCATGGTCCCCTTACCATCCACTGCACCCTGACAGCAGACGATGAAAGGACGGTTGGTGTGTGCAGGTGGATAACCACATCTCCCAGCTCCCTCTGGATGTGACGGTGATCCACCCCCTGCGTGGTGGAAGTGCTGTCTGTTGGTACACAAGGAAGGAGAGAAGTAAAATAGCAGCAATGACGCACTGATTAGAACTGAATTAATCATGCAGCTTCTCTGCAGGTTAAACTATATTTGTTGAACAAGAAGTAAAGCTAG
Organism: Macquaria ambigua; assembly: GCA_008360985.2. NCBI lineage: Eukaryota > Metazoa > Chordata > Actinopteri > Centrarchiformes > Percichthyidae > Macquaria > Macquaria ambigua. The sequence continues at coordinate 455,369 of VMKM01000182.1, forward strand.
AAAAAAAAAGGAATGAAAAGCCCACACTGACCCTGTGTTCTGACAGAGTCAGAGATTGGACTGGGGTCACTGAGGCCATAAGCATTCATCGCTCTGACCATAAAGAGGTAGACAGTTGCAGGCTTCAGGTTCTTCAGGACAAAGGTCTGTGTCTTTATATGCTCAGCGAGGGTCACCCATCTGCTGCCTAACGTGTAACTGCAGGGAGAGGTGAAGAAATGATAACACACAGATATGGGGGAAGTGTCATCAAGCTTGATTGATGTAATATACAGCACATAGTTAAAACATGTTAATGTTGTATGTCTAACCTGAATGCCTCGATTAGGTAAGATGTAGGTGATGCGCCAGCATTGGGGTTGGATTTCCAGGACAGAGTGATAGAGGTACGGGTGATGTCACTCAACTCAGGTTTAGATGGAGCACTGGGAATCAGGTTAGGGTCTATAGGGTGACTGGACTGAACAACAACTCCAAACTCTGCCACAGAGATACCAACAAATTCATTAAAGCATACTACATGTGACTCTTCAGAATGTATTAACAATATTTATGACTACGACTCAATTTTATGTGACCTACCCTCCACCTGTAAGTATGCTGTCCAGGAAGCCTCTCCATTGGGGCTGGAAGCTACACAAGTGTAGAAGCCTGTATCTCCCAGCTGAGGAGAAGAAGTACAATGGCAGATATTAGTGCGTTGGCTTGGCTCAGTGCAGTCGCTGTAACTGCTAACTGCTGTATTATTTCCTCCCCTACCTTAGCGTAGCGGATCTCCAGTGATCCTGTGTCTGTTATGGACATGCGGGAGTCCACTGGAGACACCACCGCACCGTCTTTCTTCCAGTGGACTGTAGGAGGTGGAGAGCCAGCCGTTTGGCAACCCAGGCCCACTGTGCTGTCCACAGGCACGGTCTGATTGAGTGGACCCTGCCGAATCACGGGAGGAGGGTGGTCTGACCCAACTAATAAAAAAAAAAGAAAAAAAGCAAAAGTAGGGAAGTGAAAGACTAATAATGTTAACATTTGCCCGGTGGCCTTATTACATACTATATGTAGGTGTGTAGACTATTTAGTGTTTCGAGCAGACTGTGTAGTGCATTCACACAGGAAACATTACAAAATTAGTATAATAAAAAATGCTGCAAATGGCAAACCTCTTCGTGAAGTCTTAAAATTAAAACTTTCATTGCAGCAGCAAATACGTTTTCAAGGAAACTCCAAACCTGTATTTTTTCTTTTTCTTTTTTTATGAAATGACAAAATGTTGTAAAGATATAAAGCAATGTTTGCTGCAAACACAAATTACTCATATTGAACACAGTTTTTTTTTTTTTATAGTTTTACCTACAAAAGCCATTCCAGTTTAAACATGTTTAAGGTTTTTGTGGTCATGTTTAGGGATCTAAAAGCATCTGTTTGAGGTTGGAGAAACATTGCGGTCATTATAAGTACAGTATGGGTAAAGTAAGGTTAAGCAAGTAAACTAGGTAACAGAAAGATCTCAGTCTCCGGCGTCGTGCTCATGTGCTTTGTATGCCTAATATAGAGGAAGCAGGGTTTCTCAATTGAAGTCCGTCAAAGGATCATCGGTTGGTGACCTTTGTTGCATGTCATCCCCCTCCCCCTGTCTGTATCTTTACTATCAGTATGGAATAAAGGCAAAATGCCAAAAAAACAGAACACTTTCAACAGTATATTATGGTCTTGGAAATTGGAAATTGATGTTCACAAAGATCAGAGTTATGACGGGAGAGAAATAAAAGTAAGAAAGATGAAAGTAGAGAAAATGAAAATGAAATGCTGCCAAAAAATAAAGGACAGATAAGATGTGAAAGATATTGAGAGGAAAATTGGTAAAGAGAGAACAATAGGTTTAGGTGGCGGTGCAGGCAGTGGAGGAAAAAGAAATCAACTTTTCCCCTCCAGCGGAGAGCAACTAATCGTTCATTCGGCAGTAGGTACTGCTGGAACCGGCTCCAAAGCCCAACTAATAACAATCCCACTTAGATAACAGAGCTCTCTTTTCTCTCTCTCGCTCTTACATTTCAAAACCCTGTGGATGGGGGGCAGGGCTTCTAGATAAAATAAATAAATAAAAATACCAAAAAAAGAGGTGATGGAAACACGCCTTGAAAACTGCCGGAGGTAATGCAGACCGGTTATTTCCATACAAATGCACCACTCCAAATAGGGATGAGAGGAGTGTGGTGGGATAAAGAGAATTTGGGGGAAGGAAGAGTAGGGAGAAACAGGTACAGGCGAGAGTGCAGTGCTGTAGACCACTGAAAAAATTACATAAAACATGACCCCATCTTTTTTTTTTATTTCCATTACCTGTAACAGATTTTTCACTGAGTGGATGCCTCTCATTTCCTTACTAAGGTGGCTGCAGAACGCATTACCACTATGAGTAGCAGATTATCCTTTAGAACTAATGGGGCTGCACTGAGCAACTCAACGTGTAGATGCAGTAACCGTCTGTTTAAGCCTGAAGCAATTATCTTCATTAATTTAATATATGTACATGGTACAAAGTTACCCAGACACATGTATTCATGATCTCACAGGTCATTTAATTGGGAGCTTGTAGACTTTGCTGGTGGTGTGTAATTACTGGTATGGGCCTCCAAGCACATTTAAATTGCTTTTTTTAAACAATTAACACAGTTGTTTCATCACCTAGGATTTGGATGACATCCATATAAAAGTGCCTAACTCTATCATAAGTCAATCCTGCAGTCTTAATTCTGAAATATCTACAGCAGAATAGAACAGACTGTGTTGTCTTAATGGAAACTAGAGTTGCAATGCATAATAATTATTCTATTTGCCCTGGCCCTCTTTATTTAGATTATATACTGTACAGTTGCAAGTTAGGAAATTATATTTTTAGAGGTAAGAGAGATAAGGCCAGACACTCTTTACACACAATCACCATGGAGACAAAGCTTGTTTGAGCTCAACATGAGAACAACATCTCCTGAAATCCCTCCCCTGACAGTTAGTAACCAAGGCCAACTGCCACGCCTATAAGGGAGGTAGCTCTCAACAGTCTGCAACCACAGGCAGTTTGTAGCCTAATACACCTGCTCAACAAAGGAAGATTGGAGCAGCAAAGTGGTCTGTTTAGCCAAAAGGCAAAACATTGAAGCTAGAAATGTGCTAAATAAAAGTCCTTCCCTTTACTCACAGTCTGTGACCTCCAGAAGTGCTTTGGTAATAACACTGCCAGCGATGTTGAGAGCCTGGCAGCTGTAGAAGCCGCCATCCGAGCGCTGAACATCAGTAATGGTCAAACTGCCCATCTGGGAGACGGACAGACGGCTAAAGGGCTGTGGTGGCTGGTAAGAGAACAGGAGACTCTGGGGGGGGGGGGGGGGACAGAGATCCGAGAGTTAGAAAGCCACTCATTGGGTTTATTGGCTCTGAGTAGTGATTTAGTGTGATGAGGGTCAAGCTCACCTCACTGCCCTCCCTCTGCCAGAAGATAGCGGGCTGTGGGTTGCCAGTGGCCTCACACTGGAAGGTGACCGTCCTGCCCACTGCCACCACCTGGTTCCTGGGGCGTATGGCAAATGCTGGGGGCACTGCAGAGGAAGAGAGGCCTTAATTACCTGGCAGCATGATACATTTTCATCATTCCCAGTTTTAGAAAATCTCAGTATGCATAAAAAGCTCAAGGAATAAAGGCTAAGTACATATGTAGCAAGAAACAGTCATTATTTACCTTTTTTAATGAGAAAACTGCACATTTTCATTCATTTACCCAGGCATTACATGAATTACATACTGGACTGGTGGATGGAATTAGAGTGCAGATAGGACAATGACAGGGGCTCATGATTTCCTGTTGCTGTCTGATGGTGGATGAGGGATGGATGACAACTTACCAGTATTGACTACAGGGGGAAAAGACACAAAAAAGAGCAGTGTAAAGAGTAATGAAGGCAGGTACAGGGATATGGAACTGCAATGATGCACTCAACAGTACTGGCACATGCTTGAATGAGTGAGCACAATGGAATTGGTATGAAAGAACGATAGACAGTCAGACATATGGGGGTAATGTATCTACAAGTACATCATTTATTAGTGTTTGTTTGTTTTTTACTTTTGGTTAATGGTATTTTGATTTGATTTCCTTTTCTTTCTATAATATGTCTTATTTCTGACATTTTATTTCATTGTTATTATTCTACACACATATATGAAGAGCCAGAGGGAAAAAAAGGAAAGAAAGAAAAATAATGATGTCACATATAATAATAATAATAATAATAATAATAATACTCATTTATGTATTTTAAATGATTAATTACATTTGACCTCCTCATAAAGAAATATGGATGCCGTCAATGAACAGTGTAAGTGAGCAGAATTATTTTGGAAGATCAAAACAGTTTGAAAATGATGTACATGGAAGGATATTATGCTTTTGGAATAAACAGTAAAACATTTCTTCAGATGGCCAAAACTCTAATGGCCAAAAAAAAACAACCCAGATGTCAAAGGACAAGGCATGCTGTTTAGCCCCTATTAGACACAGCAGACTTGTTGACTGTGAGTTGTGAAAAGTATGTATGTAATTGCGGGTTTAAGTTACAGAGCCAGCCAGCCAGCCTTGAGGCATATTTGGACAAGGATACAATCCCCTAATGAGGACATAAACCTGTGAGGGGTGAGGAAGGAGCTTTGTGTCTGGATCGAAGGTAAAAGGGGTAGCTGCTGGTGCTATGCAGGCATCTGCTCTACTAAACGTACTACACAAACACATCGACACATTTTGAGATGGGAACTACTGAACATCTTGACATCTGTAAACTAGATTTATGGTGAAATGAATGTCTAGCTAACCAGCTGGTTTTTGGAACTACTGTGGGAGGATGACTGCGGTTATTGTTCAACATTTTTGTATTCAAAGAATGTCTTTAAAAAAGTAAAGCAGGAAGAGTTTCTCCCAAGTTAATGTCTGAAATGATACAGATCATTTTAATGAGTACAACACTGAAGAGTAATTTCATCTCATACTTGGGACTTGTGCAAACCTTACAAAGAGTAAGCTCCTTGGCCTGCTACATCTGTTTCAAATGGCAACTGTTTAATATCGACCAAGTGTTCTAAGTCAGTAAAAATGATTCTGTGGTTAAGACTATAGCTATGACTGAGCCTGTCTGTTTCCTCCCATAATACAACTTCTACTCATCTGCCAGTTATTCCTGCCCTTCTCCATTCACTGCCCAAATTAGCTTTGGTCCCCCTTGACGCTCGTTTTCTCAGGTTTTTGGAGGGAGAGGAAGATGGTGTAATTGGAACCATGTCATTTCCCAGCATGCAACCAGCCCTGCCTTATCTTTAATTAAGTCCTACTATCCTCACTGTGTCACCCACTGCCCCGTGTGTGTGCGTGTTTATGTGTATGCCCATATATATATATATATATATATATATTTATATGGGTCTGTGTGTGCAGCTATGAATGGTGTCTTACTGCTCATTTCCTGCCACTGATTTGAGGACTAAAGGGTGTCATTGTGGCAGGACAACTCAGACCAAATGAATCCATTTTCTGCGGTCACGTAAACATTTACTTTGCATGCTCTTCTCAGTTTATAGAGGACATTACTAAGAAACGTAATGTAAACAAACTGCTGCAATGTCCTATACTGCTTGTTTTTTAGAGCTGGGGACTGCGGCAGACGTTATATAACCTCAAGCCAGAAAGTGAAAAGGAAAAAACACATGCAAAAACCCCGGGAGATTATTCTGCCTGTCGGTACTGTCTCGAGAGCAACCTAAGCAGCAGCCTAAGGCACAATAATGAAAACTAGGTCTGGATAAAAGGTAAGGTAAAAGTCACTGCCTGCTAATTTGTGACACAGTGTGACAGCATTAATTCTCCAGTTAGGCTAGAAGCAGCTGTCTTGCAAATACTTCATCCAAGAAAAGGAAATCTGAGGCTCTGAAAAAAGTGTGTGAACTGTATAGTATAGAAGAGAAGGTGGTGCTGCCGTTAGAGGACATTATATGCGAGGGTCGGGTTGTACTGACCGTGTACAGTGAGCGTGGCGGATGCTTCAGACTTTCCAACCATGTTCTCCACCACACATGTATAGGAGCCCTCATCTGAAGAGGTCACTTGGCGAACAATCAAGGTATGGTCCTCTAGGATTTCAAATCTGCAGGCAGGACGGACACACACCATCAAGAGATGAAAGAAAAAGCTGAAATGTCGTGTTTGCATGGTAAATTAATGTGTATAGAGGGCCTCTGTGCATTACCTGCCCTTAGGCAGGTCAGAATCATCTTTCCTCCAGCGGACAGTGGGAACAGGGTCTCCTTGAACCACACAGTGGAACTCCACGCTCTCGTCTGCCAACACCACCACACTGCTGGGCCGCTTCACAAAGGTCGGGCGCTCTGGAGGGCAGCACAACAGCACAAGCACAACTATCAATATAATCATCACTGTCATAATGTTCATGAGTGCCATCTATATCTCTACACTTTATGTTGTCCTTGTATAGCTTACATCATTTACTTGTCTATTCTTAAAAAAAAAGAATAGTAATTGTTGTACGTTTTTCAACCTCTTTGTGTAGTTACTGTAGCTTATCTAAACTTTACTGTACTAAGTGTAATAATGGATTGTGATTAAGGGTTTCATTTTGTTTGCATAGTTTTACAGTAACATGCACTTGATGCCAGGGACTTGTGCAAGGAATTATAGCAAAATAATAACATTTACTTTGGAATTCATGAATTGAATGTGAGTCAGTCGACTATCTGGTGAGGTACAGAAAACACTGAAAATGTTTATGTAACTAGCACTAAGCTATCTTGTTTTTTTTAAACTCTAAAGTAATATTTCACTTTGACAGAAAATCCCTTTTTACTTGAACATTTGATCAACAGGGTTCAGAATGCAACTATAACTCTGCTTAACTTCTTTTATAAGCACTTAGAGGGTAGCAAGAACCATGCCAGACTGTTGCTCGTGGACTTTTCATCAGCTTTTAACACCATGCAGCCTCGCCTGCTGGTGTAGAAGCTTGTTTAGCATTTTGTGTTGGATACTAACACTGTTGGCTGGATCTTGGACTTTCTCACCAACAGATCTCAGAGAGTGAGAGTGAATGGACATGTCTCTGGACTAACTTCAACATCAACTGGCTCTCCCCAGGGCTGTGTCCTCTCTCCTCTCCCACACATCCTGTACACTAATGACTGCCGGGGTTAGACTGTGTTTGCAGAGTTTGCAGATGATACGCTTATAGTGAGCCTGCTGAGGGAGAATGAATTGATGAAATTATGATTTTCTAAATGGTGTCAAGAAGCCTGTTTGGAATTAAATATGACAAAGACCAAGGATATGTGTATTGACTCTAGACATTATCACTCCAACCCTGTCAACACTGAGATTAGTGGCCAGGATGTAGAAATTGTTGAGTCATACAAGTTGGGCCCTATAATTGATAAAAAGCTGAGCTTTGATTCTAACACGAATATGCTGTGTAAAAAAAGCCAGCAGCACCTTTTTTGTCTGAGGAAGCTGGCTGAGTCCAGTGTTGACAGGTCCCTGATTACTTTGTTTTACAGATCTTTTATTGAGTCGATTTTTACTTTTTTTTTCATCTGTTGGTACGCTTTTCTCTATCTTAAACAGAAAAATACATTAACAAAGGTGATCAAGGTCTGTAGCTGTGGCACAGGTACTCAACCGAAAGTGAAAGAGTCTGTCTGATTTATATAACAAACAGTTATTAAAGAAAGCAGAATCCATCGTGTCTGACAGCACCCATCCCCTGCACCTAGAGTTTCAGACCTTGCCTTCGGGTTCCCGCTTTAAATACCCACTAGCCAAAACCAACAGATACAAACACCACACCCTCAGCCATTTCACCAATAGTAAAAGGTAATATCAGCTCGACCATCCAACTACACTTGGTAAATATTGCTTTAATCTTAGTAGTACTTAAACATAGAGTACTTATGAACACTATGTTTTTTTTACTTCTTATTATAAGTTGTATTTAATTGCTTTGTGTGTTTTTTGATATTGTGTGATATTGTGTGTTATTACTGTTTTTACTGCTGCACAACCAATTGGGATGAATAAAGTTCTGCTTGACTTGCCTTGACTTGAGTAATGAGTAACTACCAATACTTTCTGCTCCCATGACTTCAACCAATTGCTTGAAGAATTTGTTCTACAGAACCAAAGAAAAACAAGAAAAATCTCATCTAATAATACCAGAAAATCTAGCAAAATAGGAAAAGTCAACTACATATTGCAATTATCAGAGTTTGGAAAAATTTAATATTCTGGTGATAATCATCAGTCAGTCTCCAAAGTAATTTATTATGCACAACCTGTAGAACAGCATATTATGACCTGTTTCTGCATTCAGCAGGATTATTCTCACAGCCTTGAATGGCTCTATGAGGCACTATACTGTATACTCCCAACCGCAACCAAGGTCATCTTACCATATGATACTGATAAGAGTGCTATTCTGATGGGAAATGTTAGGAAAATAAGTGGGGGATGGAGAATAGAGGAAACAGGCGCTTGGGTTAGGGGGTGTTGGAGGTAGCATGGGGAGCTCTTGTACTGAAAGCTTTGAGGGCTTGTAGCGTTGGATATAGCAGCAGTAGACGCTCAGCACGTGTTGGTGGTAAACCTCTCCAAAGCCGGCAGATTGGATGGTAGTGCTGCATAATCAATGTAATTAATGGGTTATTATACCCCGGTGACCTCACATAGCGGACTGGCAAACTAAACCGCAGTGAACTGAGAGGGTACTTAGACTAAGTGAAGCACTGCAGCGCTGTGAAATGCAATCACAAAGCCACAAATTTTACCTAGCACAGTGAGTTCAGCGATCTCGCTCTCCCTCTCTCCCACCATGTTAGTTCCAACGCAGATGTATTTCCCTGCGTCGCTCTTCCTGGTGTTGGTGATCATCAGCTTGCCACTGCGAATCTAAAAGAAAGAACACAAAAAAGTATTTGCACGGCTGTTTTCGCCACCTTACCATCCTTATGTGCACTGTCTTTGTGAGTTACAGAGTGAGAGTCGCACTTTCATAATGCATATCATAATATGGCCAATATTGTTATAAAATATGCCACAGCTAAAGTTTTCTCTGTGGACGTGTTTACTTTAATGCCTGATGCCACCCACATATTTGTCTATCTTCCATTTTAAAATGACATTTTTATGCAATTGATGGCATAACAGCAAGTAATGTTGTGTATGCCTGTGTGCATCTGTATGCATCTCTTTATCTTTCAAGCCGCACAGAAGGTCACCCATTATGAAATTACAAAATTCATATCTAGTGCTACATTAGCACAGAACCCTGGGAACAAAGGCGCTGCCTCTTTGTGGGGATCTTCCTCAGATGTTCAGTCAGCCTGCTTTGCCTTTCCCAAACTTTTTTTTACCACCTCTGTACTAATATCTGCGCACACACACACACACACACACACACATAACAAATAGGTGGAAGATATTTGCACTAAATACTGTTTTCATTCTTTTCATATCATCTCCACCACACGCCCCCACAGACCATGGTAGCTGTCTTTATGGTGCTTTGAATGTGAGCTACTGTACTGATCGTCTGCCGCTACCCAGGGTTAGAGGTGATGCCAGAGCAGTGAGCAGAGGTGATACTATAGCAGGAATGCTGATTTGAAGACCTCAAAACAAACACAAGGCCGTTCCCTACACCCAGACATCTGAAACCTCCTCCCAGGCATCAACTTCAATTAAACTTTCAGGCCCGTTATTATGATTTAAGATTGCTTTTTTTCCCCCTACTCACACTAAGCAATGAAATCTATTCATATATGCCTGCTAGAGGCACACACAGCCTGTAATAGCACAGCTCTGTTATTTCTTAACAGAGGTCAGAGGTCAAGGCTGCCTACAGTGCTGTGTCCATGAAGCAGGCAGGGGATTCAGCGTCATGCTAGACAGCACCTGGCTTGGTGAGCACTCCCAAGTCACCGGCGTACAAATGGAATACATCATTAAATTGCTGCTGCAGGGATGAAACCAAGAGCCTTACATTTATTAGTCAGCCTCCTACAGACTAACAGCTCACACTGTACACTAACTAAATAACAACTAAGAGTGGCCTAACTATGGCTGACATTCCAAATCTGTTGCAAATGATGTGGTTTTGAGAGGAAGATTTAACAAACTGTGGCCGTGACTTGTGGTCGTATGTACTTTTCATACACAATGCCAACCACTAGTAATCACAAGGAGCAAGTGGGGGAATTTGGGAACTGGTATTGCCGATTCAGCCATTCCTATGTCAGTATTCAGTGGATTCGGTTTGGATGTTTGGACTCGCATTAGAGTCAATGAAAAATCTTCTATACATGACTAAAAACATAACTGCATGATTGCATACAGTAACAGGGGTGTTTATACTGCCATGGATGATATCTGACATCATTGTTGGAATTCTAGCAAGTAAGACAGGCTGCATGAACAACTACATAAAATAAAATGCAAATACATTAATTTAGCTTATTTTTTAATTTGTCAGTACAGTTTGTGTGGCTTATTTCCACATGAAAGGTAAGAAAATTGCATGGAATTAAATAATATTAAACTATATAGCAGCAAATATGAAATAGGGGAACCTATGACATGCAGATACAATAAAGGATTTTTTTTCCAATTACTTGAATGCCAGTGGTTGGATCTATTATTGGCTCATAATCTTTCCCATACTGTAGTTTTCCATTTCATAGAGTAAGCACTAATATTTTCATTAAATGCATAACCATATGTATTAAAATCAGGTGATTGAGGTCACCCAGTTGAACCCTGGATAAAGAGATTTGTGTCTCAGATTCATTGATAATCCGTGGGCACTTGGACTGCTGAATCTATGTAATAACTGTCTCTTGAGGAACCAATATCAAATGTTGTGGCAATGTAATGATGCCAGTAAAGTATTCCTCAAGGACTGCAAAGATGATCTTGCTCGAAGCGATGCCATTGACTAATGCTATACTTCTGTTCTGCAACTTTTTGCTGTTTGCTGTAAATACTGCTGCACTAGTAACTTTAGCAGCTGATTAAAGAGCAGACCAAGAGCTTTTTTATTTCCTGGACTGACCGCTCCTCGTTTTTAGCAGCAGTGCCATTGCTAAGAAATCCAAAATGTGGTTTGTCTATCCTCCATCTCGGACACTGAAACCTCAGCTTTCTTCTCTGCTCTGTTTCAATGTGTTCTCTTTCTTCTTCACATAGCCTCAGATGCCCTACAGGCACACACATTCTGAAGCTGCTTATAGTGTGATTTACATGGACAGTACTTTTCTGTATAAAGGCACTCTACTTTTTTTAATTAAAATCCATAAATCACACTTTTCCTGTGTGTGAGAGTCTGCTAAAAATTGTTATTGAGAATTAACTCACAACTTTATCTACATATCAGTATTAATAAATGATGGTCCAGGCCACAAGGGAAAGACTCAAAAAGATGGAAAGTAGCCATGAATCACTTGTGGTGGACTCTTTTGGTCTTTGTACAGTAAGTGATGCCTTTGAGTGAACTCTCACGGCAAAGACATATTTCCATATAGAAAAGATGATTAGGCAGGACAAAGACAGGCACGCAGAAAGTACAAAGCAAAAAGCAGCCTTTGTATTTCCCTCAGAGGAGCCTCCCCCCTGGCTCTGATCCATGCCTCTCCTTAAATCAGAGATAGCTGCTCTGTCCATCACAGCCCCCCAGAGAGACTCTACCTGTCACTCCACACTAACATGAGCTTTGAATCTGCTCTTGTGTGTCCCCGGGAGCATGCACAGACATTCATATAAACAAATCAACACACACACACACACACACACACACACACACACACACAAAATCATCTGAGTTGCTGAAACCTGGTTCTATTCTTGAGTTAAAGGAATAAGAAGCCTGTTCTTGCTGGCCTGACCCATCACCATCAGAAGCTTCTGGGTTGGAAATTAGTTCAGTGTGTACAAAAAACATGAAAAGAACATCACTGCTGTATACTGTATACCACATGACAACTTATTATATCAGATTAATAGCATGCTGTAGCTAGTACTGTATGAAGACACTTTCTGTTATTGTGTATCTTTTTCCATCAGGCGATTTCTGATGCACTATTTTATGGTTAGCATTTTTCTGTGCCAAGTAAAGCCTCTTTTCAGTTTTCTCCTGGCATTTTCAGTTCTGCGCAGGATCTCAGAGAGGACATGGGTACAGATGATGTTATTATTTAGCATTCACATGACACAGGGAAATTATTTTGTGATCTCGACTTAACAAGCTTGCTATTCCATACTTCGAAATTACTGATGGTAGAGGTAATTGGTTCTTTAGAGTTCCGAAAAGGGCAACTAAATACCAAAGATTTACACCAAATAGCTTGTGCAGCACAATCCAAGTGTTGTGAAGCCATGTGATCAATAGTATATCGCAGTTTTTGTATTATGTGGCTGTACCAACCGGTAATCAGTGTTTTGTCTCACTGTTAGACTCTAACATGATGGTAAGTAATGATAAAATCAAGCAGTGAACTATTCCTTAAACGTTAGAATGATGCGTAATGTTTAAGGTCAAAGTGGTCTCCTTTACTGTGATGCGTTCATCCCTGTCATCTAAGTTGGTGCCGTCTTTCCTCCAGGAGATCGTGGGTTCAGGGTGCCCCCGGGGTGGTTGGCACTCCAGCACTGCGGGCTCACCCACTGCGACCATAACGTCCACTGGGTTCTGTCTGAAGTCATCACGTAAAACTGGAAAACACACGGAAAAGCAGAACAGTCAATAGAGTGGAATTCCATGATGTTTGACTATGATTTGACAATGATAAATCACAATATTTGCTCAAATTGTTGGTGCCTTCAAGTGGGGTTGTATTTATGGTGTCAACGAGAAAAGTCCATTTCAGTGACTGACTGATGTAGTATTCATAGCTTTCATAAGTGGGAATTTGTGACATACTGTGTGCTGATGTGTTTGTTTTAAATGTCAGGGCCCAGGGAAATTGCCTTTTATTTTTATCTTTTTTTCTGTTGTCTACCCTTTTCTTGTTCCTAGCATGACAATGAAATGCACAAAACACAAAATTATTGCCACTTTTGTGAGGGGCACAATGCCATTATTATTGTCAGTCACCTAGCAACAGTGTTCTCAAGACTTAAACCACTTCAACAGCAGGAAATTGACTTCCCATGTCAAAAATACAACCTCACGAGTTCCATTTGAAAGCAGCACAATGAAGGGTTGTTTGCTAGCTCTGTTAATCACATATGTTAGGAGCAGCATACCAACTCTTACCCAAAACACCTTAATGGTGATGAGTTGTTCATATATATTATATCATATATATGACACATCATTCATGTAAATCAGCGCTGTAATATAACCTGCCAGGATCCCTCATGTGGTTGCTCCCTTACTCAAACAGGAGATAAGGTCTATTGAGACAAGCTGCTGAGAAAGCTGGTTGTCTTAACGGCTGACAGTAAGACAAGAAGATACATTGCTACAGAGCAATGCGGAAAGGTGAAATCCAGACGGCTCCACTAGCAGACAGCGGAAAGCTACCACAGCAATTTATCATCTTTCCACAACGAGTAGCCTGCGCACAGAAAAAAAAGAGCTCGCCAGCAGCCAGAAGCTGAACTGGAGACAAAGCAAACTCGCATCCACTCCAAGAAGCCCAACAGAAGAGTGTGATTTCTGGTGGCCGCAGGCAGCTCCTTCCTGTCTACACCGTCAACCGTATATAAAGGGCTCCACTGTACAGCCTCAAGCTCTAAACAGCATGAGGAGGATTCTAAAAGCTTAACTGTGTCAAAAATAAAATCAACTGGAATGATGTCAGAGCTCTAAACTGTAGTATGGGTCTATTATTACAGCAAGAAAGAAAGTGGAATTGGGATGTGTAAAGGAGAAAGGGGTACACCATAAATGAAAACAACCTTCTATACAACTGAGTGAATTTCTGCTCCTGATGAGGTGTACAACATGTGCTAATGTAGATGCCTGTGCATGAGTGACTGCTGTAAAGCATTCCCAGTCTTAAATTACAGGAGGGGTGGGGGGTAGAACCTGAACAAGCCAAGGGAGCAGAGCCAACAGAGAGAGAGAACAGAGAGCAGCAGAACTCAGTAGAGCCGGGTTGGGGTGAAAAGACAGGAAACAATGAGGAAAAGGCATAATCACTCCCAGATGGCGGCAACTCGTTCACCTCTGGCGACGGATTTGTACATAACACTGGACAAGCAGGTCTGAGACGCCTGAGGAGCACCGTGGATATGGGAGAACAAATTGGGATGACCTTCTAATTGGAGGTATTTTGGCCCCCGCACTTCTTTGAGCTCCACTCTGCTGCTCTGCCCCTCTGATCCTCTGAGCGGGGTTGCGACTGGCTGACTACAGTTGACTGAGTGCTGATGGGAAACAGCTGTCCGACGACCCTCCCTCCCCACCGCCGCCAACACCACCGTGTCACATGATAAAAGGCATTCCTCGTGGGACGCAAAAACATGGTTGAGGTTACTTCAGACAGGAAGAAAGTGAGACCATCACAGTTGTGCGTACAGTGTGTGTGTGTGTGTGTATGTTGATTGATTGACTGATACTATCTTATAATTCCAATAGCAATCAGGTTACACATCTGTTTTTACTATCGTGTGAGGTCCAAATGTCTCCATAGGATATGAAAGCCTGGACTATTTCCTCAAACCCCTTTGTTAAAGATTTATTTTTGGTGATAGCGTTGGAGTTAGTGTAAGAAATAAGGCAAGGAGAGATAAGGGTTAAAAGCAGAGGAAGCTTAAGAAGGTGAGTGAAGAATGTTCTCACGAGTGTGCATGCATTTGTGTGTACGGGAACACAGAAAAGCTGGCACGTTTTTGCATGTTATACTATTGTGCCGGGTAAGCACACAAATAATGTGGAACATGTGTTTGTAAAACTGACTGTTTATATTCTCAGAAGGGGAAAGTGTATCTGCCTATTAAGTTATAATAAGAAATTATGCATGCCCAAGTAAAAACCATGCAAGCATACACAAATGTAAATACTCTGATTCCCAAAAGCTATGCTAAGACCGACTTTGTTCCAGTTCCTCAACAGTCTTGAATGCCTTTTCCTGTCATCTATAAGCTCCACACAATTCATATAATTTCTGCTTATCTGTAAACATATCCTGACAAGCTACTCTCTAGGAGTGATGTTGCTGACGCCGCTGTCTAACCCTACATCGCTTGTGTGAGTGGTGTTTGCAAAACCAGGCTCCGTAGGCAGGGAGAATGAGGAAAAACATTTGCTGCATACATGTATTTTTAAATGTTGCAGGCTGATTAATAAAACGTGGACATCCTGCGACGGATGCCCTGATTTCAGGGATGTTTGAAGAATTGCGCAGAGGACAATCACCACAAATTAAACCCTCTTTCTTGCCTCTGCTATCAAAACACAGACATCATTCTTTCTCAGCACGCTTTGATTGCAGAATCATTAATATTTCTCCTGTACCTCCCTCTCAACTTCATCAAATAAATCTTTTACTTTACTTTCATCTTATTTTCCAGTCTTCTCTTTCACTCTCGCATCCGGCTTTGTACGCTATCACATCTCTCTTGTTATCCTCAAGTCATACTTGTTCATTTCACAAGTTGCACATGCGCAAATTCCCAGGTTTTCAAAGCCATTCATAGCATGTGGGCCCTGGCTTCTAACAGTGAAACCCACCTCTACAGCTTCTGAAGCCAACCCTGCTTGCCTGTTTAGCTGGAGCTTTGCACCTCTTGCTGTCTTCTTTTTTCCCCCTCTATCTGATCCCTCCAGATGAGAATCTCATAGCCCACTTCAAAGCATCAGCCCTTGGCCTCACTACCCTGGATCTGACAGTGTCTGACTTGTTAGTCCTCTGGAGCCTGAGCCAGAGCTTGAAAGGCCTGCTGCAGCCGAGCTCCAATAATCCTCTCTGCAGAGTCCAACTGGACCAAAAAGGAACACAATCTGACCCCACAGACAGGGGCAGGAGGGGGGACACACAGTAACCTTATCCCACTACATCACCACGAGACAACCAGAGGCACCTTTTGTCACCACAGTCAAAACTAACCCGCCCTTGTTACTCCATTTTGTATTCAAAGTGCTTTTACATATTGCAGGTCCAGCTGTACAACTATTTTGGTACAGCAATCATTCACATGTCCCAAAGTCAACGAAAACATTACTGCAAGGCACTGATGGTTTAATATCAGTTACAGCTAAGAACAGCTGTGCATGCTTCTGCTTCCAACTTATGGTGGAGGAATACAATTAGCAATCAGCTTATCCAAATGCCCGTTTCGACACTACTGACAAATTTTAGGTTTTTAGGAAGAAGAAAGTAGAACACTTTGGTATCATTAGTTTGATGTGTTTTATTTTTTCATATGTTTTGCAATTTATCAGACCCTTCATATAGGCTAACATAACAAGCAGAACACAAATGAATGCAGGGAAATGTCAAATTTAAATGGAGGGATGCTTCACCCTGAGTTTTCAATAGTAGATTCAGATTCAGTAGAACAGTCCTCAATTTTCCTCAGTATTCTCTTTTTTCAGAAGAGGTTTTACATGGCTTTGTCTTTGACATTAGTGGAAAAGAATAGTTTGACATTTTGGGAAATATGCTTATTCGCTTTCTTGCTGGGAGTTAGATGAGAAGATTGATACCACTCTTACGTCTGTACACTAAATATGAAACTACAGCATCCACTTAGCGTAGCTTACAGTAGCATAAAGCCTGGAAACAGGAGGAAACAGCTAAACTGGCTCTGTCCAAAGGGAAAAGAAATCCACCTACCAGCACCTCTAAAGCTCACTAATTTACACATTATATCTTGTTTGTTAAATCGGTACAAAAACTAAAATGTAAAAATGAGTTGTGGTGTTAAGGGGGGGTTATGTGCTGGACTATTTCTTGGCCGGGAGCAGTGACTTTCTGGAGTCTCCGGTGGTTGCCTGGCAACCCCACGGCAATGACAAGACTCTAGGGATTCCCAAAATGTTGAACAGTTCCTTTAACCAAAATAGAATTCCACTAAGATGGAATAAAATGTCAAACATACAGTAATGATGCCTATCACATGTTACCAGAGGCTTGAAGTGATGAAGTGGTATGGCTGAAAGCCAAAACAGCCAAAAGAAAAAGAAAAAAAAACAAATATTAAATGTTCAGTTTAAAAACAATCCCCACATTTAAAAAGCTGGATAAGCAACTGTTTGGTATTTACTTACTTAACCAGTAAAAAGTGAATTTCAGCAATTGAATGTCATTTAATGGACACTCCATTTGAGAACGTATTCACTGAATACCATTATAGCCTTAACCCATTGCAACCCCATCCATTATTAATACATACATGCATGATTTTATCAGTTACTTATTCAAGTACCTCATACACACTGGCCTCATCTAAATGCTTCAATAGTGAGCAGAGAAATGCTCCCTAGGAAAAAAAGGCAGAACATCAACCTCGACTCTAAAAATGACTGCCCATACTCTTGTTATTCCTTAGATATTGTAGGTAGTGTGACTATTTTTCTTATATTTCATCAGACCATGTGAGTTATATGTAAACACTACAATGG
Source organism: Macquaria ambigua (assembly GCA_008360985.2). NCBI lineage: Eukaryota > Metazoa > Chordata > Actinopteri > Centrarchiformes > Percichthyidae > Macquaria > Macquaria ambigua. The sequence goes on from VMKM01000182.1 coordinate 473,032, forward strand.
AAAAAAAGACAGAGGCAGAAGCTGGAATTATGGTTCCTTCTCTGTTCCGTGGCACTCTGGACTGAGACCGCACTAGAACACATTATTCCAAGAGTAAGTAGTAATAAGTAAAAATAAGTACTGGCATCTATTACACTGTCCTGAAGTCTTAATGTTTCCCAATGCATTCATTCCAGCTCAAATACAAACCAGCCTTCTTTGACTTAAATACACCAGAGCACTGACTTGAAAATATATATATATAATAAATATCCAAAGCTAACCTTAAAAATACAGCAATCATCCAATCCCAGCAGATATGAAATCTTTGCCTTTTCTCACAATCTATATCTCCTGACCTCTCTCTACCCCCTACCTCTCTGCTTCTATCCATCTCCCCCCTTCTTTTCCTCCACCACCTCCTCCTCTTCTTCTCCTCCTTGCTCTTACAGAGCTGGAGTCAGGAGTGACAGAAAGCTGCATGAGGAACAGCTGCTCCACAGAAAAACCAATATATGCAGCTCATGCACTGTATAGCTGGTCAGATAGATCGAAAAAAGACACACACACACACACACACACACAGACACACACCAAACACTCACACAGGAGGTCCAGTGGGCCTTGTACCCCTTTGCAAGCACATACCAAAGCCAATAACATAGTATGAACTGCAACCAAGCAAATCCAATAAAAAATGAAGGTCCTGCACACACAAATTAGGATACATGCATTAGCTCAGCCTCATAACTACACCACATGAGATTTGTAGAATACACACTAGCATCCAGAAGACGCCACATGCTGCTTATAAAGGCAACAAAAATTCCTTGCCTGTCCTCCCCAAGCTCCCCTATTTGAATATTTGAATTTCATTTTCTGCAAAGAAATCATTACTCCGAAAAGTCCCAGGGCAAACAGATTTTTTTGCACGCAGGCCCATAAATCTATCTTATGTTTGGTAAGCCAGTCGACTCAACATAGAGCCTCACTTAATGGGGTAAAGCTCCCGATTATAATATTTGTGTGCCAAATTTTAAAATGTAACTTTTGCTTTTCTTTTGGTCTCTTTCTCTCTACCTACCCCTGTGTATAGCCCTGTCAGGCCATGGCATTAGCTGTTAACCCAAAGTTGACTATCTGTGCTATCTGGATTTGTATCAGACACGTATTTACTTTTGTTTCGTAAATCTCAAATTTTTATCTCACTCTATCTTGTGACAATAAAAATATTCCTTCAATCATGTTTTTATCTTACAATTTTGGCCTCTTTACTAAGTCTGTTAAGTTAAGCTGTTTTGCACTATTAAAAAATACAATGACAACAGATAGGAAAGTCAAAAGAAAGTCTAACAGAAGTGATGGTACATGTGCAATGGATATACACACAACCTATTAAGAGGCACTGCATTCTGACAGGGGCATTATGTGTACCATGATGCCGTGTGAGGATGGATGCACCGGTTCATCAGTTCTTGGATGTTCTGACACTCTAATCCTGTTGATGTACGTGCAGAACATATCACTCGTGAGGGGCAGACATTAAAACCAGCTAAAAGGATTGTGTAACCTCCATTTTAATCTCCTCCACTCATCCTGTCCCCCCGTTCGAAGGGAGACAGGAGGAAGAGAAAAGGGGAAAAGCATTGCTGAGAATAAGGAGAGGGCAGATACAGGGAGTCAGATGGACATGAAGCAGATTAGGAGAATTAGTGAAATGGCAGAAGTGCTGGGTGAAACAGCTCTGATAGGGTTAGGGAAATTGTCAATCACACAAAAGTGCAAAAGGTTAACTCACAGTTCCTCTTGTTGCCTAAAAGGTCTTGATTTCTTTCATTTGGCTTATGACAATAAAGCAACACTACATCACTTCTCAGGATGATGATCGGAGTTCTATAATGACTAGATTTAACACAGGAGCACATGCTGGTACAGTATGAAACAAAACCAAAGTCAAATACTGAATCCTCTGAGAATCAAAGGAGAAAGATGTGAATACAGTAGTACGGACATTACATTGTGTTTGGTTTGAAGGATTTAAGAACCAGTGCTGTAGACCTCTGTATCTTACGGCTTTCTGAGAGGCTGAGAGTAAATACAGGCCGACAAGTAGTTACACATGTTCAGAGAAACGGACACATACACATGCTTGTTTGTTTATGGGATACATAGTGTTTTTATTGAAAACATTCCCACACATAACTTATGCTCATTTACTCTGCAGCACACAAAATAAAGCAAGGCCGCTGTGCCCTTGAAGATCTGCCACTCAGACCAAATACTACATTACACCGGACACACCTGCTGTATATCAAACTGTAATTTTTAAAGTGGGAAAATATATAAAAAAGACCAAGATTCAACATGTTGCTGCTGAACTGTCACACCAGTGAGTACAATGATTGGACTGTCTACGGTAAACAGTACAGGGATCAGATCAGATTATGGTTAGATTTGAAAAGACTTGTCCATAAATGTCAACCACCCGATCAAACTTAGCTAATGATGACTTCTGCAAAGCTTACAAATCCATTCCAAATCTCTCTGGATACCAGAAATAATCTTTTTTTTTTTTTTTCATTATTTCATAAGAAATAACAATTAACCAATTTACTACCAATCGGCTTTGACTAAGCACAAAAGTTATAATAATACCATAATAACACATAATACCTATGTGTTTTCTGCCCCTGGGCTGCAGCTGCAACCTTACTGGTTTGTAAGGCTTTATATATGTGGGGTTTCATGTGAGGAGACTATTGTCTATGTATAACCCAGTTGTTGCTACAATAATTTCATTACTATGTAATAAATTGGGTTATAGTATCTCAACTGTATCTATTACTTCACATTTCTGCACCAGGCTCCCATGCTACATGTGCAATTATTAAATTTAGTTTTAACTGACCTGTATGCCATTGCACTGTGGGAGGAAATCCACAGGGGTTCTACTTTAAATCCTCCTTAAATGGGATTACTTTGCAATAAAAGGAAAAATAAATCAAATACAGTTGTTCTAAATATTATTTGTGTACATCACTAGCATCAACTGAGTACACACATTCATTAAAACCATCCAACATGCTAATCACTTTGAAGTACATTTTCTAATTAATTTTGCTAAGGCTTCCCTATTTCATTAAATCAAGTTTCTATTAAGCAAAATAAATGAATACAAAGTAAATCAGACTCAAGATGGCAGAATGGTCCATTCAGTCAGTGCAAATCGTTCCGGGCATGCGTCTCCTTTCTCCGACCACACGATGCATGTGGAAGGACACTCCGAAAAAAGGTCTTGGTAAGATAAAGTTTAATGAAGGTAATCAAGTTGCCAACCGTTGTATTTTCTACACAGTCTTATATTTGCGAGGACTGAGTGCTCCTTCGGTGTTGTGATGACGCAAGCCTTGTATGCCTTTCTGAAGTCTAAATAAAACGTTTATATGTGTGGGTGGTGTCTTCTCTTGCCAGCTGTTATTTTGTAAGTAACCTACACTTTGTAGAGCATGAGCTCTTTAACTCATCACCATGAATTCATATAACAATGTTAACTGTACGTTGTATAACTAAACTCATTAAGCATGTCCTTTACCTTAAGCACCTGCCGCAAGCTTTAAAAAACTGTAATTGTGAAATGACCACAATCTCCAGTCACACAAAAACTTTAATTATTCCAACCTAAACTGGAATTCCTTCTGGTGTGAGTGATAATAGGAGGTGAAAGAGCAAACAATGGAGAATGCTGGGTGGATGACACTAATGAGCGACAGGCAAGGGGACACAGAGAGGTGGATGACAGGGTGTTGACAGTAGCAGGTTGAAATGGCGGTAGAGAAGAGGCAATACCTGGGGATTGTTGAACTCAACGCACAATGACCTACATACCGAGATCTGTACTAACAATACCTCCCCATAGGGACCTGACCTCCTGCAAGGAGATAGCTTACAATCTGGTCCTGTGTCACACAAGCACTGCTTTATTACATTTAAGGCCTGTTCCAGGTGTGAAGCAATTCACTGACTCAGTTGAGAGAATCAAGATAGAAACTGTTTTGTGGTTCAAATCAGATAAAATATCACAAACAAAAAAAAAAAACAGCTGTTTGCACTGTTAATTGTGACAGCAATAGCAGGCACCTGAATCCTTTAGATAGCAGGAAGTGCACACCAATGAGCATGAGAATGGTACAAAAACCCAAATCAAGTCCTCTTCTTGTGAATAATGGAGAGAGCTAGAGGCAGTAGAAACGTGGCCCTTTCTCTCCGGGGCAGGAGTCCCTCGCATGAAAGCAGAGAAAAGCCACACACACACACACACACACACACACACACCACCCTTTAACCCTCTCATTAGTGTAATCCTGCATGAGAAGAGTAAATTGTCATGAATAAATCCACTTAGAAGCCAGCGAATGAAAGACTTTCACTTTGAGATGGTTGCATTACCATTTCAATAAGCGTGCCACGCTGCAAAACGTTGGCAGTGTTTGACAGAGTAATTGGGAACATTAACGAGTAGATAAAATATGGTTAGCGGTGGGAAGCATGTATGCAAGTATGTGCGTGTGTGAGTGTGTCAATTAATGTTTTGCACAGACAAAAAAAAAACACAGATTTTTCCACTAATAAGGCCAATGAATCCCCCTGAAGGAGTGAGAATGGTGAGAAAGACTTTGCGGGCTTTGTTTGATAAAACAAAAGAACTAGAAGGCAGACAGACCTTGAGACAAATGTATTCCAGTACACAGTGCACCCATAGAAACCTCTGTTTGAGCAGTATGACCTTAGAGATGGTGTTTGGAAAATCTCCTTGGGCTAGGTTGAGTTCTAAATAAGCACCTTCAATGAACTGTACACAAAAAGCAAAGAGGGGCAAACTTCAGGGTATGTGCAATTACACATTGCAGACAGAGCATAAATCTGAAGCTTAGTGGGCTTCTCTTTGTTTAAATGAGTATCTACCCTAATTCCTACCTGGCCTTTGTTTGTGGAAGAAGACAAAGTGGGTAGAGATAGAAATAATAAAGAGCAAAACCCAGGAGAGATGCTCCAAGGGAGGAGTGCACCCGGGTCACAAAGACAGGCGAATGGAGAGGAGGAGGAGGAGGAGGAGGATGAAGAAGGGCTGGTGGTGGGGAGGGCAATGTATTGTAACAAAGAGAAAAGTGAGCGAGACAAAGCCTTACAGTACAAGCAGGATAGGAGTAGAGATGCAGACACAAAGAAACAAAGAACTACAGTTAATGCAACACTGAATGAGACGGCTTAAAGAGTTGCTGCAATGTTGTGTTCTTGCTTTATGGCAGGGCTGGTGCCAAAATAGGCAAAGTTATGTCCTAACACACACACACACACACACACACACACACACACACACACACACACACACAGTACACACACTTACAGCTATGTTCCACATCCTAATGTACCCTAAGGTGCCCTAGTCCTTCCCCTGTCATCAATCTGAGAGACAATTCTGGGCCCAGGAGGGAAAGAGGCTATGGGCAGGTATATAACGCTCTCCAGTGTGACAGAAATAATAATAAAAAAAAAAGATAATATAAATCAGACAAAGATACTAGACAGAATCATGGGCTGTTTTCACACAAATATCTAGACTATGGCATTATATTCCAAGCCATATTATGCTGATTGACAGGCACACATTCTGCAGCGGGATACACAACACAGCACAACAATGCTTTCATTCAACCAGGGAAAATTACATTATAGTGACGGGGAAAGATGCTGACAGTGCAGGTACAGATAGCAGAATCACATGACCCCAAGGCGTGTATAGAGGCTCCATTTGACACTGTCCTACACATTATTTCCCCACAACTGATGCATATGTGAAGAGATGCAGCATAGAGCCATTTAGCGCATCATGTCAGGTGTGTGATACTGGTAATGATGCGTGCAGGCGGGGTGAAGTAGGTGTGATAAGCGCAGCACCACATTACCACTACTCCAGAGCAGACGGTATGAAACAACCATGGTTTTCAAGCATCCAGTTGTATTCTCAACTCATTTATTGCCCTCCATGTAGGCTTTCAGAAAATAATTTTGAGCTTGGTGCAAACACACCATATCACCATCAACATCAGAGGGGTTTCAGAAATGAAATAAGTGATCATATGCAAACATACATTAATCCACAAATTCGACATATGCGCTGTTTCAAGTTACAAAACAGCCTAGAAACAGTAGTGTTTGGCACTTATAACCGCTTCAAGTAATGGAGAGGTGGAAGACTGATGACTGGTGATTTAGAGTAGGAACAGGAAGAGAAATCGAGTATAACGACAAGCTTGTTTGGTTTGGACCGAATTGCACCAGGGAGGAATGAATGGAGGGAGAAATGAATGAGGGGTGAAAGATGAAACTTTAATGATCCCTCTGGGGAAATTGGGTCATTGCAGCAGCACGGAGGAGGGGATAGATAAGAACAGAACAAATGCAGGCTGTTGCAGATAACGCAAGTAATTAAAACAAGATCAACATATTAAGGATTATTCAACAGATAACTAAACACAGTCAGAGTGTTCTTTAACAAATTTAGACATCAATTGTTTGTGTCTGAGTGTCAAATAAATGAAAATGTCAGATGTAAAAACACATGTACAAATGTGCATTGTGAGATGTTTAAATGCTCAAAAATTGCAGATGGAGCAAACATTGCAGAAGAAGCGAAGAGGAGAGAGAAGACAGATTGAGCAGAGGAGGGAGGGAGAGCAGGAGGATTGTGCTGAAGCAGTCCCCAGCCCCTTTAATTTGTAGGAAACAAGAGGTCTCTGAATAAACACCCGCCACAAGAGAGAGCCTGGCTCATTTTTCCCTTCCTCGCGCTATCCTTCTTTTCTCCTGAGTAGTTTAGCTGAAGCTAACTCCGAGTCATGCTCCCCCCAAAGCTCTTCCTCGTCTCTGCACTTCCCCTTCACTCGACAACAGCCCCGGCTGTCTGTCCTCCATCCTCTCCTGTGTATCTGTCTGTTGCTGGGACGACAAACTAAACACCATCTCAAGATTTCCAAATATAACAACAAACTGCTCTCAGAGTAGCTATGATCCCCCATCTCTGCACCTACCACTCTCCATCTCTGTCTCTCTTTTTTTTCTCCCACTGCTGGCCTGCAGTCTTCCCCCTTATTTCTGCTTTTTGGTCTTCTCCCTAATTATCTCACGGAGGACGAGGTAGCCCCTACCATCCCCCACACCTCTGCAGCCCCGCTACTGAAAGACCCTGATGAATAATTTCACGTTTCTCTAGCCTTCTCTTTCTCTCGTCTTCAAATTGATTATTGTACAGAAAGCACAGCTAAAAGAGCAGCCCACTGGGTAATTTGTCTTTCTGACGAGGCGAGTTCATGGATAGGTATGGGGGAGGGAAAAGCAGAGGGGCTCGAAATGATATGCAAAGGAAGAGAGAAAAACGTGATTATACGAAAAAATAGATATTGGATGCTTCGCCCTGTCTTGTCTCTGATAGCTCATTCCGTTTGATGTTGTGGTCAGAGGCACAATCGAGGAAAGTGGACATTTGCATGTGAAAATGTTCGTAGGAAAGTGAGCAAAGTGAGAGAAGTACATCCCTGAGAATGTAATCTGTAATTACATGAAGCCCGTTGGAAAATAAAGCTAATACAGCGCCCTGTCATCCTCGTTCTCCATCCCCTCTGTGTTACTCTGCAAATCCCTATCGCAAACACTGCTGCAGCCCTGTGGCAACAAACATTCATCTGTCAATGTTTGATTCCACGTAAATAAGACCGGCTGATGTGCTGTTGGATGATGCCAGCCTCCAGGTGTTTCCAATCTCCTTGACAATGACACTCCCTCATTGGTTGGCGTGCAAGGCTACCAGTGATGACAGGGATGGAGGGTATCATTTGGGCACCGCAGGAAAGATCACTAAGTGTGTGTACAGACACCCTGCCTTATCATTAGCATGAGGCATTCCACGAATAAGCTCTGTTGAAATACACCTATCCTGACTCAGTCCTCTGCAACATTAGGTGACTAACCTGCATGGATAGGAGTGAATTAGCGGGCCAAGATGAGGTCAATAGTGTGCGTCATTGACAATTTTGGTTGAGGCAAGTGCAAACCTGAATATTGTTTAGTGACACTAAACACACAGTTAATACATTTGCCATTCTTGTATAGGTTCCAAACAATTTTGGTTGAGGCAAGTACACACCTGAATCATTTTTTAGTGACACTAAACACACAGTTCTACATTTTTATATAGGCTCCACCATGCAGCTTCTCTGTAAGCTGAATCAGCCCCCCACCAAGTCTCTTCTCATCTCTCTTTCTTTTCATGCATGTACAGTACTGTACACCCTCATCACCTTTCGTTCTCCCTTGTGTTTTCCTGTCTTCCAACTTCAATCTCTGCTTACACTCATCTCCTTTGTTTCCTCTAAGCTATCTCACCATCTCTCAAGGCTTTGCTCCTCCCCCTCTTCTTTTTCTTCTCTCCCGCTTCAAACCTGCTCTAAGGTCTTTCAGCTATGCTAGATTTTTTTTTTTCCCCTCACTGGTTTTTAGGCCCACGCTTCCCTCTTTTTCTTCTCCCAGTCCTGTTGTGCATTCTCCACCCCACCACCCCCCCAACACCCAAAACCCTCCTAATGGATCCCATGTCAGCAGAATACCAGAGTAAACCACACAACTGCACTGTGGCTTCGTGTCTGTCTCTGCCTCAACGTCTCTCTCTTCAATGTAAGAAAAAAAAATCGAGAGAGAAAAATGAATAGAAAAACTGCTGGCTGAACATTGCAGTAAAAGGACTCCAATGAGATGACACTACAGGAGCATATTCTGTTGTATGGTGGCCAACACACATTTGTCATTTAAAGTGATCACCCATTTTGTTTATTTGATGAAGTCTTTAACTCATATTTGATGATAACAGGGTCAGTGCTGCAGTGTTTTTACATTTTATTGGGTTTCATACTGCTGAAGTTTGAGTTTCCTTTGTCCGTGTAGCCATGAAAACTATCACTAAACATGATAATTAGCCAGCTCTATTATGTTCCAAGGAAACTGCTGTTGCTTCTGGTAAACTCAGCACTTCCTGTGCATGAGAAGATTTTTCCCCATTTTGTGCCACAGCTTGTATCCCTGAGGAAATTATAGGAGAAATGTGCTTAATAAACGATCCTGTCTCCTAGAAATGACGTTTATATACCACTAATTTGCAACACCAAATATGTTTTGTTAGAAACACAACGCCGCCTGGATTATATTTTTTCATCAACATAATGAGGAAACATTGTTAATTAACGTAATAAGTTGCAAAATGTTGGTACTGAATGTTTTTGCAAAACGTTCACTGACATCCTAAAATATTCACTCTTGCAATACAATACCTGCTTGTGGTGACTAAAGCATAATTCAACTTAATGGTTATGTTATGTTAGGTTATGTTAGGGCAACTCAAAGCACTTGGTTAAGGTTCGGGAAAGATCGCGGTCTCTGTGAAGTCAACAATGACTCGAAGCACTTGACAGGACATGTTTACTTTATTAACATTTAACTGAAACCATAATCATTTCCTAACATTAACCAAAGTGTTGTTACCTAAACCTAACCACACGCTGGATGCCAACCCTGATCTCCGGTGTTGCAGGTTTCAACAATGTCAGTGTCACTTTCTGTGTAATTGTGTCCCTAATGTGACACAATGATTTGAGTCATTCTGACACACAGAGGGCTACCACATTTTCAAAAACAAAGGATGCACTTAGATGAGTGGTTTGGCTCCCTTTATTTTTTGATAATGCATTTTAGTGTGTGATTTTCAATGAACTGTCTCTGACAAATCGTATCCTTTTAGAGGCTGAAATGCATGAATGAAAACCATTCCACTCTGCCAATCAATTTTTATTTTATCAACAATGTGCTGTAGACTTTAACTGAATTAAGGTTGATTAAAAAGAAAAACTCATACTGTAGAGTACTGTGCACTGACTGAAGACTGCAAATTATGATTTCCACATCAATGCAGAATGTGGGCCTTGATTCTCTGTTTAAAAGAACGTGAATTCACTGTTCTTCTTTTTCAGAACGTGGTTTCCAAGCTTCATAGCTCTTCATTACCGCTACAAACTCAACCAGTGATTCGTTTTTGTTGTTTCTTTTTCAAAAGGTATGAGCACAAACACCAGGAAATCAAACAGATGTATAGCTCTTTGCCTTGTTCTCTCATTTGGTGGAGGAGTGAGCCAGTAGTAGTTTGTGCAGGGGGCTGGAACAGGCTCACAGGGACACCTGTGACAGACGACCCGATAAGGCACCAACAGGGACAAACTGTCACATCTCTGCCGGGCTCTGCACTCCACAGGTACCCGGCATCTCAGGCAAACCTGGACAGTGACAAATGGACCCAATTTCCATTTATTTATCTATCTGTTGTGTGGACCACAGAACACATGCTGGTCTGCCCCCCATAAATCTTTATCCTGTTAACACAACACCATTAAACCAACGCATTAGCCCTCCCAAGCAGCACAGACTAATCAAGCATACCGTCACACAATCCGTAAAGAACATCAACACGTTGGCCGTGAAATTACTGGGAAACACACATCAAGCGGACAATTATAAAATCACTGGAGACAAGTGACCTCACTCATGCACGTCTGCACACACAAATAATGTAACTAAACAGTTCTGGAAAGCAAAATGGAAGGGATGCACTCAGAGAATAAATCTGGGGATAATGCCACCTCACTTATAACACAACAATAAGTTTCTGCTGTGGAGATGGAAGGGGCTGGGAGAAAGCCACGGGGAGTGATGGGGTCAGGGGCGAGGGAAGGCGCACATTTATACTGTTTAGATTTGATAAGGCCGGGAAATTGCTGAGAGAGGCACCCACTTCTAGGGAGACAGGCATCCTGTCAGTCTGTCTCAGTGACTCAAGCAGGGTTGGCTCATTGAGGAGGCCTCACATAACATGAGCCTCTTACAAAGACATCTACATCATCAACAGCCAATCTGACTGTCCCATCTAGAAACACTACACTGGAATTAATACTTCTTTCTCTGCAGGCCAGCACGCTCCCTCTCGCTCTTGCACACAAACAAACTCATTTTACAGCCTCAATCACACCCCCCTCTCACTGACATTAACACACACCCACGTAAACTCTCCCCGCTGCTTTTGTCATATTACCTGACAGAACACCAACAGATTTTTTTGTTCCATGCCAAGCAGCCAGTGGTGTGAATGGCTGAGCCACTGGATTTAATTAGTGCTGCGCCCATATGGATTAGCGAAGAGACAACCAGAAAGTATGTCACATTCCCACCTGATCAGCTCTTAACATTGCCCTTGGTGGCATGCATACACAGATGCACACATGAATACACACACCAGAGGGAAAGGAGGTGTGTGTGTGTGTGGAGGGGGGGACTCTGCAGCTTTGTAATCAGGTGATTTCTTTGCAGGAAATTTAATTGGTTTTAGCAGCAGTGCAAAGAAAACGTTAAGGTTGGCTTGCTGCGCCATGTGTACAGAGACAGCTGCTCTGACGGGCAGGAGGTAGGAGGGAGCAAAGTGAACATATTGCTAAATATATTATTTTAAAAACCAGCGAGGTTGATAAACAACATACTGTCATCCTGGCAACAGAGAGATGCAGATGGATAGAAGGACGTGCAAATGCTTCCACCATGCTCTGTGAATATTCACTTCCACTGAATCCCACGCAAATGACAAATGTCTGTTGTCTGGTGATGTAATACCTCCTGCAAATTCACAGGTCATTGTTAAATTTTGACCCACAAATCTACATGTTTAGTCAAAATTATTTTTCTGCTGTGTCACCTACCATCTGTCCCCTTACCCCTTTATATCATACTATACTAGGACACTATATTGTACAAAATACTGTAAATTAGCGAGATACACTCGCGACAGGAATACACGAGTTATCACATAACTCTATGCTCAGCATGCTGCTAACTAGTATTATTAGTATCAAAAACATGAGCTCACGTCTGGTTTCAGTGCAAAGTGCAAATAAAATGAAGTGGACTGAATTCAAATGTGACTAGCTTAACACCTACTAGCTGCCCTTTGCAACTCTTCTTGTGCGCTTGGCCATTAATCTACTGAAACATTGACAGTAATGTGCAAATTAATGAGGAAGAGGAAGCTAATTCCTAAGATGATGTTTTAAAATAGTTTCCTTATAACCACATATTCACTTCTCTCATCATATAAAAGGAGTGTATAGGTGGAGAGAAAAAGACAGGGCTTCTTCACCAGATCAATAAGACTCTGGTATTTGCTGAAATGATTTCCTCCACTAAAGCGTCTGTTTGTCACCTTAAGGCCAGCCCACAAGTCAAATCATGCACTCCTCCTGGAATTAGTTTCAGTGATTGATCTGCTACCTGAATGGGCTGTGCCATTTCTTCATTTCTGTCCAACAATACCCTCAATGTACAAGCCTAATGGAGTCATCAATGATGCGTTACAGACTGAGAAAAGAGCTGTAATAGGGTAATGGGGTTTGGATATTCTTTACCCTTACTGAGGCTACTTAAACTGAGATGTGGTATTTAGTTTCAGCTGTATAAATAGTGAATAATACATAGCGATATATGCTACGTAATGTGATGGTGGTTAAGGCATTTTGTGCAGCTAAGCTCCGTATGAATAATAGCGTAATCCGCAGCAATTATGGATAGATAGCTTATAATTAGCTCACTGTAATCCCTCCAGCTGTCTTGCTCTTAGTAGACTCAGCAATGTCTGGATCCAAATAGGAAGAAATGAGAAAGAGGGCAGTTAGGGATAGGGATAACCTTTTCTGGGAAGATATTTCTGTCATTGCAGACTCAAATGAAATGTTGTCCGTCACACTCTCACTTTTGTGTCTGAATAGGCTCCGCGGAGAAAAACCTGACATGTAGAGGGAATCAGGGTCGAGTCGAGGTCAATGTTAATTACCATTTCCGCTTCAGTCTGTAATGTTAGCATCTCCACCTCCCACACAACAAAGCACCGAGCTCCACATTATTCAAGGTTTTCTCTCTAGCCATGGTTGACTTCCATTTTCTTAATTTCAATTCACTGTCTCATATGGCAGCATGTGTCCAAATTAATTGGTTTGTTGTTGGATGCACTGTTTCTTTTCCGCTCTGCTGGATATAAATACGCAACTGCTTGGAAAAGCAGGAGGTCAACATACAGTTGCGGTAGTCTTAGAGTAATTTACAAGGCAAGGAACAGAGAGATTTACTGGGACTGAAACCCTTGATTACACCCAGTAGGTGTCTCTGCTGAAGGTAGCCCATGTTTAATAGCATCCATTGAAGCATACTGACTACCATGCAGGAGCTTTTAAAGTCCCGGTGTTTGTGAGCTTGTCATTCTGTTCAGAAACCAAATGGGAGTGACAGGGAGGGCTATTAAGCATGGCAGACTGTGTATACTGTAAACAATGTACAGCACATTCCCCGCTGTGCGTTCACGGGAGTGTGAAACTTCCTTCACTTCTCCCTCCCAGAAGCAACTCGGTACTGGAGTCATCTACCTGTGCTGTTGCTCCTCAGTACGCACACATACTCAGGGAGGAAGCATTAATATCTATTACGGTTATGTGTCTATTCCCAGTACATATAGAAACAAAGTGGTGCAAAAACAAAATATCTCTGACTTCAACAACCACCCTCGCCTGTTTTTGCTCTTTCTTTTCATTAAATGGCCAATTCACTCAAATTACAAAAAACATTTTCTCACTCAACTATACTGGTATTTAGACATGCATATAGTTTTGGTTTTATTTGCCCAGATTCTGAGATGTCAGACTCTGTCAGATTTTTGCGGCTACACCTAAAACAATGCAGGTGAATGGGATTTCATTTGTGGCGCTCATAGCATTGCAAAATGATACAAACCAACATGTCCTTGCAGAACAAGTGGTCCCACGACTCTGGATAATCTACCAACGTGGCCTTGAACAGTTTTCAAAGGAACTTCTTTCTAATAAAATAATAGTCCCTATTGAAACCATTGAGAGCATGTTGTGTATTATCCACAGTAACAGAACATTGTTTCTGGAAATAGATGTTGCTATTTAACCTGGCTTTGTGCGGTTACCTTCAAAATACACAAAACATTTTTAAATGCTGGTAACTCAAAAATCAAAGGGGAAACAAAGTTGCATTCACCGCCTTTGTATTTATTTATTAAGAATAAAACCAAAACGATCTGCATGTGAGGAAATATCTATATTGTTTTGATTTTGGGTCAACTAACCCTTTAATTCATAATGATAAACTCTGGTTAAAATGGATAAACGAACGGTTGCAAACCTACCACTGACCTTGTACAACATTCTGCATGATATCTCCTGAAAAAACACAATTGAATTAGCTTAAACTAGGAGCATTTGTGACCAGTGGAGTCAAATGGCTAATCAAACAGATAGGATTTCACTCATATCTGCAAGTGAACGGTGGATACTCTCATCACTTGCCCTCTCCCCTATTTCTTCCTCTCCATCCCTCCCTCCCTCCATCCCCCATGGCAATGTGAGGCAGGCAACAGTATACGCTCTATTACAGAACCTCTAGAGATATCTGCCTTCTCAGCATGCAGCAGAGCTAGAGACGGTGAAACAGATATACACACGTACAGTACGTGCGCACAGACACACACACACAGTGGGTAACTCAGGTCTGAGATAATCAATGCCAACGGAACAGCAGCAGATAGAGAGGGTGGAGAGAGGCAGACCCAAGGCCAAGTTACTCAAACAAGCAAAACCCAGAAAGAAAATACACCAAGAAGAGATGAGGGAATATGAGTGCCCTGACCCAAAATATTTACATTTCTTTTGTCTGTGTACAATATATTTCATATGAATTCTTGAGACTTTATACTTTATTTATTGTACATCAGCTTATTAAAATGATAGCCTAACACATGCAGGAAATGGCACACTGTGCATTTGAGATAAACAAAAACACAGAAGGGAAGGAAAAATAAGATGACAAAACTGCGAGTGAATATAAATAAAATGTGCTTCAAAAACAAATGCATGGAAAGAATGTATGGAAAACCTCTAATTAAATCAGATATGACGTCTCAGTCTCTGTCCCTGATATGTTCTTTGCTTGCTTTTTTAGAGGTACACATGCTGAAAGAAATGCACGCCAACAACAATACCACATGGCTTCGGCACACTCTATTTATAAATGGCACTTTGTGCGAGTCAGAGAGACTGGGTGACAGCGAGAATACAAGACATCAGGCTGACAGTGCTCCTACATCACACTCGCCGTCTATGCACATGCTGTCAACAAACCTCAAGGAAAAACTGACAAGACGCGCAGGTGTCCGATGGCTATTAGTGTAAAAACTTCCTCATCTGTCAGTGAGGGGGACCAGTTAGTGAAGCAGCTGTCAATTAAACAACCACTCATCTTGAGAGGCTTCTCACACTCAAAATACAGAAAAAGATGTGCGTGTCTGTCTGTGGTGGGTGGGTGTGTGTATGTTTTATTGCCTGTCGTCATCTTGGTGCAAGACCTTTAGCAACACATTTCTCATGGCATATATGGCATACACATATTTGGTAGAAGGTCATGAGAAAAGGGTTTGTACCAAAAACGTCAGCAGGCAATAAAACAGACAGCAGAAATACTGATTTAGCTAGTAGAAGCTATTCATTTACAGCTTTGACAAACACACACATGCACACTGAAAAACATGCAAACTTTATATTTGTTGAGATTATTGCACTATTTTAAAGGACCATTGTGCCACATTAGAAGAGAGAGGTTTGCAGGAATCCCAGTACCCGATCAATCCAATTATCAGTCCAGCTCTGAATCCTGGTTCACTTCACTTACTCCAAATGAATTCAGTGAGCCAATAATTAGCCAGCTCTGCTTGGAGGCCACTGGGATAACGTACTGGAATGGAGCCTGGAAAAGTATATCCTTCTTATATACGTCTGTGAATCTTTCATGAGAAGATGCAAAACCTGCCAGGAGGAAGGTCCAGTTTGCTTTCAGTCAATAAACTAGTCGGATGAAAATCAGACTCTGTTGTACCATGAGATGCATTCAAACCCAAAATGTAGCATGGTGAGATCTGACAGATCAAACAAGATACTAAAACCATCAAACATATCCAACACCAGCCAACCATTTCTCCATCGACACTAAGAGATGATGAAATCACTTGATCTAGATGGGACTATCTTCCTTCACATCAACTGAGTAGGGATTTTTTTTATTTAACAATTAACCATAAGGCTGGAAGGACGTGCTAGATGCAATGCCATTGAGGTACAATGAATTAATAAGCTACAAAGGAGACAAGAATTGTTTAAAAGCATAGTTTTCTCCTATTCTCTGGGTATGAATTGTTTTACTGGAATATCTAAATATACTTTTATGCTTAAAAGCAAACCACAATAGCACTCTGCAGCCGAGGTAATTTGTGCATTAGGGTAGGAGAGGGCACCTGTCATTCACCTGCTACTATACATAATGTGGCTCTGAAAAATGGAGGTGCCATCAAGCGCAGAGCAAATAAAGCTGCCATTCCTCTTATTAATTTTGCACAGATACTGATGTTTTATGTCATTATGTCATATTTTTACAAAAACATGACTTCCTTAGGAAAATGTCCTTTCTCAGTCTAGTTGTATTCCATGGATCATGGATTGCTACACTTTTCTTTCTGTCAATAATACAATTATGTATTAACCTGCCCATACATTAGGTTCCAATAGAAAGCAATAGAAAACAAAAGGTGCCATGCTTTATCTTTTTTATGTTTTTTTGACCTGAAACTGTAAAAAGATTTTAAGATTTTTGTTTGATGCCAAAAATCTTAAAATCCCATTTTGATTTGGAGAAATTGTGATTTTTGATATTTGGAAATGGTGAACAAAAATCTGATTAAAAGACAGTGCATCTTCCCATCTATTTTACCCTCAAGCAAGCAGTAGAATATGAGTGGTCAGAAAGACATTTCTGTCTGCCCATATCAGGTGGTATTTGTCTCATCTTCCATTCTTTCACTGACGCGCATACACACATATTATTCTGGTGGCAGACCAGTTGCTGACAGGTTGTCAAACAGTCACATCAGCTGTTCATCCCTCTGACCTCAGGGACCTGAGACAGAACTGCCATGATTGCAAGCCCCAGAAACAAGCAGAGCGCCCTTAGCACCACAGGGCAGTGCAGGGTGGCAGTGCTAAAAGTCACGCATGACAGTCATTGTCCTAAAAGAAGTGAATTAGGCCACTAGAAAGAAGCTGATCAATTACTATGCACAATACACATAATATCAGCTACATCCCCTGCCACTCTTAACTGTGAATACTTATCATTATCACATTAGTCTGATAGATGAGCTGTAAACTCGCAACCTTCACTGGTCGTGTGTGTGTGTGTGTGTGTGTGTGCATATATGAGTCTCCACAGATACAGAAAGTGAAACATGGCAGCACCACTAGATTCTAACAGTTTCATCAGTATCATGCACATATTTCAATGTGAGATTAAAACCCAAATGTGTCATTGCATTGTTCTCCTCGAAACAGAATATAATATAATAAACCAAAACAATCATTTCAGCAGCATAATAGCATATTTTTCATGCTTGATTGTGATAAATTGCCAGTAGATCTCTGCTATGAAAATTAATTGAATCCTGACGTGCTTTGCATAACACGTAATAAAGATATGGGCAGGGAGGAGACACAGATTTATGTCCTGAATGTAGCATGAAAAATATAAAATCAACACATCTTTGGGTATAGGTGCATTATCTGGTTTTAATGTATGTGAGTGGAGGGAAATTTATATGTGTGTAAATGAATGATAAGTTCCGGCGCTAAGGGCTATATCGCTCTGAAGATCCTTTTAATTATCTCCTGTCCCCCTTCAGTGTCTCTTGGTTTTTCCTTTACCTCCTCTCCTTCAGCTGCCAGTGCCTCATCTCATGCTGTCTGTATCTGTGCCTCTTTGTTATATCTCTGCAATAGCCTTGGGAAGTCTGGGAGAAACAGTAAGGGGAGTTTTCCACAGAGAAAAACATAGACTGAGTGAGGTTGGGCAAACGGAGAGGAGGGTTTTATTGGCAGAGGGAGTTTTGAATAATGAAATATTCCATCTTTTCATATTCTGTGGCATTTGAAGATAATATACTTTCATATATTTGAGAGAATGAATGGAATGGAAAGCCTACCTGTAAACATGTAATGTAACGGTGCTTGTAGATACTCGTACTAAATTGCTAGGTGGTGGTAGATTGAAGGCTCTCATTCACCTCACTGTCTCTGTCTCGCATAATAAAACTGAGACCTTGAAAATTGAACTTGATGACACAGAAAAAAAAGGAATTTAGTTTCTGGGTGTGGAGGGAGGCTGCCAGCTAAGCAAACACAGAGATTGTGAATATTAATTATTCCAACACAATTAATTGGAAAAATATTGGAATTTCCAGTTTTAATTCTGCAATGTCAACATCACAAAAGGCTGTTGATGAAGATAAAAGGTAGAAAAAGAAGAAACCCTTGAAGTGGCAGTGTGGTGCTACAAATCAAGTTCAGACATAATGTTTGGCACTATTTAATTATTTTTTTAGGTAATACATTTGTTTTATCTAATTTAAATAATGTGAGCTTTTTTGACATGTGTACAATATTAACATTTTTATTACGGATAGGGCAGCATCAACATGAAAACAAACAGACACACCCTTGTTTAACTGTCTGCCTCTGCATACTATACACCTTAAACAGACATACAAATACATACAAGTTGTATGTAGTGTATATGACAATCATGGGGAACACATCATTGGTCATCAAAGCATTCAGTAAGCAGCTTCAACCACAGCAGCGCCTTCACAAACCTGTCTGCACATTCCAAAGTATTCCCACAGGAGAGAGATGAAGCGATGCTCCAGAAGGAGGAGGAGGAGGAGGAGAAAGAGGAGGAGGAGGAGGAAAATGGTAGAAAATTGGGGATGCAGAACTGACAGTCAGGCAGGCACAGGAATGGTTGTAGCGCTTTGGAACTGTTCATCTCATTATTCAGCTTTCCACTG
Organism: Macquaria ambigua; assembly: GCA_008360985.2. Classification (NCBI taxonomy): domain Eukaryota; kingdom Metazoa; phylum Chordata; class Actinopteri; order Centrarchiformes; family Percichthyidae; genus Macquaria; species Macquaria ambigua. Next base: position 492,110 of record VMKM01000182.1, read on the forward strand.
AGGAACCACCCCCCTCTCTCTCACTCGTTGTCCCCTATTTTGCTGCATGTTATAAATCACCACATCTGCAGCCCATTAGAGAAGATAGCAGAATCTTTGGTTGTGGTGGGTTAGCAGTAGGAACAATACTGCATAAACAGTATATTACTCTGCTGCAGCACTAGCAACTGCTCACATCTCTGATTCCAAGTGTCTGTCACTGCTTCTCTGTGGTGTAATTTCTGTGAAGTACTGTACTGAGATACAATATTCATCAGATTGCAGTGCAATGCTTCTTCAAATTGACTGATTTGACTCATCAGTCACATTATTTATGTATGATGTGTTTCAATGCTCAAGTTCAGCATGTATTTTTAATCAATATTAGGTTCTCACCATATCATTTTTCATAATGGCATCTCAGTTTTTTTATTATACATTACTATGCAGATGATATTTATCTTTATCTCTCAGGTAAACCAAACAATTTAAGCAGGTTGGCTACATACCTGTTTAGCTAATATTGATTAAATTAACTTAGCAAACCTCTAAAGATAGAATACATCATTTGAAGACTTTTACACAATACATATTGACTGCCAGGTTGTGGCAGCCTGCACCAGGTTAGTCCAACTGAAATCACGTTTAGTCATCTGTATAATTTTTAATATGTTGTCAATAGTTTCTTATTATTAAAAGGAAGAAAACAAAGAGTATTTGAGGAAGTATCTACTCTCTCAGCCGATGGAGGGGTGTGTCCATGTTTGATTGAGAGCAGCTGGCAGGCAGAGCCCCCGCAGGGGAACAAGAGAAAAAGTAAACTTGCACTGTGCAGCTTTCAAGCCTTGGGCAGACAGTGTGTTGTTAGCAGTGGTAGTGAAGTTAGGACCACACCAGCATCTAAACAAAGTGACATTTGAATGTACAAGTTCTCCCTCTACATAGACAAAGAAGACTAATTCAGATTAATGCAAAGTTAGGGGGCACCATCATGACACCAAAAACATATAACATATACATTTCTCCCTTTTGGTTTCAGATTTTTTCCTTCTGCTTGGTAACCTGTGATTTACCAAGCAGATATGTATGTTATAGCAGAAAAGAAACATGAAATTTAATTTTAGTTGGACTGAATGCATAGAGCCAACATTTTTAAAATACATAACACAGTAGTCTATTTAATACTGTGTAAAACTTAACAAATTCAGCCTTGCAACAATGAACTGAACTGGTGAAAGCTAACTTTATCTTTCATATCTTCATCTGTGTTCAGTAGTGGACTCAGCTGATTTGTGTCTTGGTTTTGACACTAGCAAATATAGTAGAGTAGAGTTTAAATTGTGTATATGACATGAAAGAGGCTCTGTGCCTATGTGGCGAATACAACAGTAAGAGCACTGCCATAAGCAAAGACCAAGCAAGGCATCTAAATCCAATGGAATCATTTTACGTTGTTAAGCAAAGAGTGAATGTTGATTAAAAAAAAGATATGTTTTTCTGTATTGCTTCAAAACCTTTTAAAAACCAACAAACCTTGAGTTGAATTTTCGTGCAATTTGTCTGGTATTCATTCCGAATGTTTCATTATGGTTGGCAGTGACAAAGCACAAGTGTCGGCCTCTACTAGATCACATAAGAATTTTGATTGGTTTAATGATAGTCTAAAAAGTTGGCATTTTAATCATAAACACTAACAAACAATCATCAAACCACAATTACACAGTGCACATCTGGGAGAGTGTTCATTTTTCATTTTCACGCCCTGAAGGGACTGTCAGAGTTGTACTGAGCTACATTTCTTTTTTTTTAATAGAATTAAAGTTAACTTTTACTGGGTGGTGTGACACCACACAAAGCAGATATTCAGAGAGAGCAGGCGGAAAGCTTTGGAAAATGAAAACTGACATATGGTTGAAATGAAAAAGCGACACAACCTTTGACCCCCAGGGAAGACAGCATTAACCCTGAGCACAGATGTGGCTGGTGGCTGCTGTTGACTGTGGCGTTTTGGAGTGACAGATAGAGGACGGATAAGGCTAATATCTGAGCAAATGCACGACCATCCCTCTTCTCTCAGTGACAGCAGGATTACTCAACCATGCTGTAAGCCCTTAATACTTCCACACTGACAAATTCACAAGCAAAATATAGAGCACACTAGGCATATCATAGTTTATGTCAGTACAGGTTTTGCAGCAAGTCGTGACTTGATGATGGGTTTTCACTGCTAATTAATTTCAGTTGTTTCAAACACTTCTGTAGCTAAGCACATGAGTGCTGGTTATTTGGCCCTCCGGGAAGTTTCTCGTGCCATGTTACAAGTCAGCAAATGAGTGAATAAAATGCATATGACATCAGAGTAACCTGACACAGCAAGCATGGAGTTTTATCGGAAACGGATAAAATCTGGCTGCATTACTGCTCTGAGGCTGCAGGGAAATGCAACCAGCAGTCAGGTTCAGTGCTGAGCGGGAAAAGGGGGGAAAAGATTTAGTGTCAGGGGGGAAATGGGCCGAGCCAAACAGTGTCTCCACAGCAACAACCAGAGCTGAATACATTACCCACAACAAAATTATATCCAACATGATTTGGAGGGGTGTGGGGGTGGGCATACTGTACCCAAAAGCAGGGTTCATACAGCATATTAAGAGTAAAATTCAAGCACTTTCAAGGTACCTTAACCAAACATTTCTTGAAGCCTTTTTCATCACATCTAAATTGTTACTATAAATGCCAGGAGACAACAAACAAATATGACGACGGGATCGTTTCATTTCAAATATTAAAAGATTTTTGGTTTACATGAGTGATTGTGTAGATGATGAAACACCAGATTATGTTGAAAATCAAGTATTTTTCAAGGAGTATATTCAAATTCAAACATATTCCTAACCTTGAAAACATAACGGTTAAAATCAAGCATTTTCCAAACTTTCAAGACTTTGTACGAACCCTCCAAAAGTCTGTCTTCAACAGACAGATTTGTTAATTTGACTCTGCCAGGCTTTCGTCCCCCTTGACTCTCCTCGTCAGCAACTTATTCTCCAAAGATAAGCACACACACACACACACACACACACACACACACACAACATGCCCAATAAAGAAGGCTTCATATGTCTGTAATGAAGGGGAACCTTCAACAGTGCAGATAATTCAAAATGGCTGCCAGCTTATTATCACGCACTATAACACATCTCTATTGTAAAAAAATACAAAGGTAGTTATAATTAATGGTATAATTCAAAAATCTGCTAAAAAAGGTAGATATGTGATGGTCAGTCCACTCTATCCTGTCAAACCAGCAACTGTTGTTTCAATTGATACACATACAGTATGTGTAAAGCACAATCCTGACACAGTGTACACACAGACTCACACAAAAGGAACAGTTCTACATTCTGATAATATTGCTACACATCCAGGAGCCATATGGTCTTTGTCAGAAGATCTTGAATACTTCCCCTCTCTTCTCCCTTCACTGTGGCGCTGCAAGCCAAACAAACTCTTTCCCTACGTCCTGACACTCTGGCACAAATCTGGCTCTTGGAAACGCTGAGCCTAGGGGAATATAGCGACTAAAATTGTTTAGACAATACTTGCAGTGCACTCGCCCCAGCCTCCAGACTGTAAACACAAACCAGCTGTCCCCAGAGTGTGATACTTATTCACTGACTGATGTAACCATAGGCCAACTGGGAGAGGACAAGGGAGCGGAAAACAGGATGAGGAACAAGAGGCTAGCACAGCGTTCACAAGCTGTCACGGGCAGTTGGAAATAAACACTGATATCTGACTTTGTGGCTGTGGATTAAGAGCAGTTGAAATGTTGTCAGTGTGCATCTATCAAACAATATCACTCCTCATCCATATGGAGAGAAAATGACAACTTTCCCGAGACATACCACTCTACTGCCACTTAGGATCTTTTATTGCGTTTATCCAGAGTGACTACAACAGGACGTTGTCAGCGACAGTGACAGCCATTTGAAGTGAGGAGCCATTAGTTAATGGATAGGGGCAGGCAGAGGGGGAACCTGACCTCCCTCCTCGCTGCTTCGTACGTCTCCTGCACCCGCTCGTTTCCAGCATAAGATTACAATCAAAGAGGAGCGGACAGGGAGACAGACCAGGGGTCCCACCTTAAACTGTCAATCTCACAGGCTGACTGAGCTGCGCGCATCCCATGATCCACTTCAGAGAGTGTGGTGTTACGATGAACTTGTCCGTCATGTTAATGCACTCATGTAATTACCACAAGCCATCACATGTCTCCCACTGGCTTTCCCTTTTTCAAGATATGGAAAGAAAATAAAACTGCATACATTTAGGATGATGAAATAGAAGAGGTATGTTTTATATAAGTGATCTAAGAAGCATGGATTCCTATGTTCCTAGTTAAGATCATTTGGGATTTGTCCTCTATTACGTTCTTTACGTTATTTAACTAAGAACCCCACAATATTTTGTTTAGCCAGATAACATGAACAGATTTGTAAGCATGGAGGATGCACAAACACAGAGTTGGGTATACACATGAAACATATAAGTTACTTGGAGAAAGCCTGAGATGAGGAAAAAAGCATTTTATAGGGATACAAATCTGTCTTGTAGCAACTGTGGTTACTCTGTTTCTTCTTCTGCTATTTGGAGCACATTTGAACCAAATAAAGTTTTCTACATCAACTTCCTTTATGTATGTTACCTGAAATAATGTAGATGTATATATATATATATTAGGGGTGTACTGCACCCTCTATCTGTGTCTGTATTTGTATATCCCACAAATATATCTATACTTGGATCTGTACCAAAAGTTGGCATGGGCATGTACTGGAAGTTGTTAGAAATCTAATCTAGATATTTTCTGTGTTAAATTGTTTCAATTGTTAATTTGTTAAAAGTTTAGCTGCCAACAAAATATACAAAATAAAATATTTTAACCATGTACCTTAATTTATCAAATAATAAATTATGATTTGTATTCAAACCCACCTTCAAAAAAAGAAAAAACTAAGTCTACTAAAATAAAGCTGTGAAAATGTTAATGGTCTGGGAGGAAATTATTATTATATGTGAATAGAACCACAGGTTTTAACAGTGGGAAAGTCAGCATTGGCTAACAGTATATTGCATTGTTATTGTTATTGTATATTTTTCTTTAAAAACTGGAGGTTGTGCACATAATGGGGGCAGGTCCAGATGAATGTAAAGTTGTGTGTCAATAATAAAAAAAATGAAAAAGCTATTGACAAAAACAAAACAGCCATAGTAGCTCATTTGGTCACATTGTTTAATTTTTAAAAAAGGAGGTGCACGACCTCCATGAGGAGATCCAGATGAAAATAAACTTCAGCTCCTCAGTTTCCTGTGTACTGTCAAGTCACACAAAGTGCCAGGCTTCAATATACGATCATGAGGTTAAAATAACAGCTTTGCAACATCTGTTGGGGGGAGGGGACAAATGTTACTATAAAATTTTTGGATTCTGTTCATATCTGTTATGAGCACATTATTTATTCATATCTGACTAATGCATTTGTTTACATCCCTAATATATACATATATACAGTATATAATGTTGTGATTGACAGCTGTGTTGTAGTCCCATGTGTGATGGGCCAAATGTATTTATGTGACATGTAAATAAAAACTGAACTATCTGAATATACAAAGGGAGGAATCAGAGGGGACGTTTCTGCCTTCATCTTCATGCGCTCACATGCGTGAGAACTGATGTGGCCGTATATCGTTGTCTTTCCCTGTGGCTCATTACTTCATCACTGCAGTGTTGTGGCCTAACCTTCAGTCTTGCCACGAGCCTCACTTTCCTCCAGCAAATGGCAGTGTCCAATTAGTTTAAGAATATCATTTATTCCTCTGTCTTACTGAACCTAAAAACAGGTCTACTATCCAATAACCTTTAGAGTACACAGGCTGTGACTTTGCCTTCACCTCAATAAAGCGCTTCATGATTGAATCAAGTGGCTGAGGTCAAAAGGACATATGTTCATTTCCCAGGGTCCTCTAGGGTCCCTGCAGGCAGAAAAAAATATGCTGAGTGTCTTCTTTGACATTTATTGGATAGGAACTAAGTTATATGTCTTTTTTCCTTTTTTTTCTCCACATTCATCTCTTTCGCTTTCAGAAAGGGTTCCACTAGTCCGTGTATGTGTGTGTGTATGTGTGTGTGCACGCGCGTGTGAGCATGTTGTGTGTGCTTAAACAGTATTTCAACCCTGTGGTCACGCTTCAGGCACCAGCACACACTACATCTGTCACTGTCTCTACCACGTCACCTCAATTTTCTGCAAACAAGTTTCGCTTCTGTGCCTTGAAGGACAGACACTTCTTCCTCTCTCTCCTCTGTTCCCGTCTGTCTCTGTCACTCCTTTTCCTGCTCCCATCGCTTTACATCTGTCAGCCAGCCTTTTGTCAGCCGTCTCCCTGCTTTTCATCATCTCTCACTTACCTCACTTTAAATCATAGCAGCATTAGGAAAAGTTAGAATACAGTAAATTCATTCGGAATTGAGTTGAGGCTTTTATGAGTTATTCATTTTCCACTGTAGCTTTCACATTTACTTACTTACTGTCGATAAGAGATCAAATGACTAATGCTCTGTGGGATTTTGTCAATGTGCTGCAGTGTCTTCCCTTCCTGAGTAGCCAAGTCCATTAACTCATCATATTATATAAAGTGACAAGATATTCATGACAGCCAATCATGTAAATCAACTATGACTATTTAATGTTTATTTTTAGGGACAGGTGCAAAGCATAGAATATTTATTAAACAGACTAATGCCATCATATCTTAAGTGCACTGAAGTATTGTCTACTATGCAAACACTGAAATAGGATTCTTTTTTAAATAAAAACAATATATTCCATACTTTACTTTAGTATCCCAGCATGCATGCATTGTTATAAATTGAAAAAAGTCCATCGCAGATTAAATAGTAATTAATACAATTTTGGATCATAATTGGTTTTGCATTTGTTCCATGTATGCTGTAGGTCAACTTTTCTGAAACTACAGTAAGAGATTTTCACATTACCCACGGGTTTTTATAAATATGAAAATACTCAAAACTGGACATATTGAAATTGACAGCCATACAGTAACAAGACAAAAAATGTACAGCCATGCTAGCAGCTCTGTGACGCTGTCCTTAGGCACAGCGGCGGTGCAGTTAAATGCTAATGTCATCAAAACGGCCAAAAACGTAGGCATGCACTCACTAACTACGCACACAGTTTGTAGATGGGCAATGGCAGCAATTGTATGATGCAGTTATAATATAATACTAATATTATGCTTATGAATCACCTATTGTGGCATGCATGTATATATATATATATATATATATATATATATACACACACACACACACACACACACACACACACAGTGTTCTCAGAACTGTATGGCTGTTCAGACTCACTTCAAACTCTTACTCTGGAAAATGATTGCCATCCACACTTCTGCTCTATTATTAGTGCTGTCACACGGTATCATTGCCTGAGTGATTTTTGATTGACAAACTTAATAAGTGAAACATGATGGTAACATGATGATACTTTGTGTGTGTGTGTGTGTGTGTGTGTGTGTGTGTGTGTGTGTGCAGACTGTTTGTCAAAGCAAATTATTCAGAAACAGTAGCTTGTGAAAGCCAGACACCCTCGTGAACACAGTTCATTTTAGACAAAGCAACTTAAAACACTACACAAAATTATTATTCTACACTATCACATTAACAAGACTATACAAATGATCTGCTAAGTTGGTCTATTGACAGAGTGGGGTCAATCCTCCTTTTAACACTCCTCTGCTTCTCAGTCCTCTAATAAACTCCCTAACTCAGCAGCATTTGCCAAAGAGGGTTCTGTTTTACTATCCAGCTCCAGGGTGACCCATGAATGTGTGTGACCTCTGAAGGATGAAGCAGGGAGACATAACTCATCCCGGCAGCTTCAACAAGTCCTCTCTGTGTTCCCCCTCGACCTTAAAAACTGTAAATTTAGTGAACCCCGAGTAATAAACTCTTCCCCTAGAGGGCTGAGCTTCTCAGGGTTGGAGTGCTGATCTAGCATTACCGTGATACCATTTGACCATCTCTTTCATTATAATTCAAAAGGTGAAACTGATACTGGAGGGGTATTATTATTCTAAAACCTTTGCGAAATATCTGCCCAGGAGACCGAGCCTGGGTAGAGCTCTGCAAGCTGACACAGCTGCAGAGCAGGGGATCGACAGTAAAGGATGGGGTGCTATGCAGTGTGTGAGGGCATGGCTGTGGTTGTTAACTCTTGTCATCAACACCTCCTTTCAGCACAATCTTTACTCTTGTTGTTTGCCAGATTCCAGTGTTTTTGGACTTGCAGAACCTGTGCTCCATAGGGATTCACAGGCCATCTGCACTGACCCTATTCTGATGGTCGTAAGCCCTGACCTTTTGCCCTCTGCCCTCTGTCTGCTTCTCCACAAGCTTCATTCCATCACTCTAGCTAAGGTATATACATGACTACATACACACACAAACACACACACACATAAGTTTGGTTGCTGCATGCAACCTGACAGATTCCTGCCTGAGACATGCTGCAGTGAAAGGCTGTTTAACTGGCAACACCACACACTTGACACTTGCAACTCTACGATTCAGCGAGTTGACACTGTCACCTGTTGGGAACACACTCAGCACTAAAGCAGACACACAGCTGCTGCCTGTCTGACAGGTGGGTCGCATAGTGAACTTCCACCTGTCCCTCAGCCATAAAAATGACCCATATTGGGACGAAAGTAACAAAATGAAAAGCAGGCTTTTAGAATTACATATTATGTTTAATTTATAATTAGATCAATGCAATTGGCTGAGTTGAAAGTGTGAAGACACTCAATGCAAGGAGTGTGATACTTTTTAGTAAGAAAGAAAGTATTTCCATGTAAGAAAAACATTTTATGCAGGAGCGTATCTAAAGGTTATATTGAGGAAATGTTGTCCAATATTTAAAAAAGAAAGCGCTTACTTTCTTTGAAGATAGATATTAAAATCCCTGCTATCATCTTGCACAATGAGAGATTGGGAAATCAATTAAAATGTTTAAAAGAGCTCAGACAATTATTATCTGGATATCTGCATATTATGCCTGGGTATTAGAGACAGCTTCTTAGATTATTCTTGGTCAAAACCTTAGCAATCCATTTATATGTTAGTGTGTGTGCATGTGTGTTGCATCATTTGTAACAGAATTATAGAAGCTCTCAGCACTGTAACAACTAAACACCAACACACACCAACAGGACTTACTGGCTACTTCCAGGGATGCATTGTGACTGATCGCCTGGCCCAGATAGTTTCGGGCCACACACACGTAGCTGCCATCGTCGGGCTTGCTCCGTCGTCCGTGGACGATGCGTAGGAAGAAGAGGGACCCGCTGGGCAGCAGCATGCGGTGGGAGCGGGGGTTGTCGCGGTCAGTCTCGACGCGCTCCCCATCTTTGTACCATTCCACCGTGGGGGTCGGCCGGCCCTCTGCCTTACAGTTGAGAGTGGCTGGTTCCCCTTTGGACACAATGAGGTCAGAGGGGTGCTCCACAATACGGGGAGGGAAGTCTTCCTGGCGAAGACGAGACCCTAGAGGGGAAGAAGGGTGCAAAGGTGGCAAAACAAAGAAGAGAATTAGTTCCAGGCATACACTTTACTGTCATGTTAGGTATATGAGACTTACTCTATATGTCAATTGAATACAATAAACACACGCCACCATAAGCCATAGACAAATTCATCAAATAATCCTTCCATGCAATAAAGAGTAGTAGTAATCACAACAGCAACAGCTCTAAAGGAATTAGACACGGCACATTATTATTGCTGTGCAAGTGCCTTGTATTAACAATAATCCAGTTTGACAATATAATTACCACACAATCGCATGTTGCTCGTAAAATGTTTTGCTTTTGTTTCAGCAGTTGGAACCCCACGAGGCATTGTAAATTAAAAAAACAATGCTGACATGTGAAATCCTCAGGAAGTAATATCTTCCAAAACATGTCTAGCCTTAAAACATGTCATTGCACAGAAATGTTTATATACCGTTTTTGAGAAAAAAGCTTCAAGGCTGAATTATAATGGGATTATAGTGTTATCTGTGGCTCCACCGACAATATTATAGACATTGTCTGTGTTCATTTCACTGTTTTAAATATTCAACAGTTTTAATCGTGTCTGAAACTTCTGCTACTAAGGCTAACAATACAGGAAAGGCATACGTTCCCAAATGTATTATGGCCATTTTCACAGTACACTGCATGAGTGACCAGGGAAATAAATATGGTGGAACAAGAGAAAGGATACCCGTCCTCAACATGAGCCATCACTCTCTCTCCTCCACCCTACTGGAGTATACATTTATTTATGCTCCGTGTTCACCATTTGGAGCCAATTTCACCACAGCCTCTGAAATCGTTAAACCAGCCATAGAAATACAAATCAATACCTCCAACCATACTCACACTAACAACCACAAAATCACCTCTAATCCGTGATACACTGTTGAGATGTCAGTCACGCTGGCCTTCTCAAAGAAACTGTGCAACAATGAGTCCCTGTGAGGCAGAGGACAAAGCAAACCTCCCTAATGAGATCCAGGTTCACAACTCCAATGCCTCTGTACCTCTTACATTCCCTCAATCTCTTTCCAATCCCCCCAACACAGTCCAGCCAGCCCACCTCCAACCCTGTTCACACACAGACCCTCGCTCATTCTCTCTTCTTTTTCCCCTCCAGTATTGTGTGAATGCTGGAGAACCTGGTGTGGATTCTACAAAACAGCTACAGGCGTCATTGTTTTTGCAGAATTTAGATTAAAATGTACAAGAAATAGTCCTAAAGACTGCTAATAACACCATACAGAGAGAGTGAAAGGAGTTGGAGAAGATGAAGGAAATGTGGCATTTATGTCAGCCATGCAACCTCTGTTTACCTGTTTTATTGCTGTGGGAACACTTTTCTGTTCTTTCATGCTGCTGCAAACACCAGCTTACACAGCCTTCAGCAGGTCACGCTTTAATGTGCCAATGGCCCTGTAAAGCAGATAATCACCACCACGCTAGAGAGTGATGAGCTCCTACGCTCCCGCTGCAACCAATAAATCCCACACAGACCAGTGTTTACCCAGATAGATCACACCTCACACGTTGTGAAATGGGTGAGAATTTGATCCACTGGGTAGCGTGGTAGACGTCGTGGTGGAATTTCTTTCTTCTTTTTCAGGTCTGGATGTTGTTAATTAAACTTCAACTTACTATAAATTAAAGTAGGTGAGGTACCACTACCCTCACTGACGAGTGACTTTGAGTCAAAGAAAAATGCACACACAGCAACAGAGACTGTCAGTTCAATCCACGCAGGTTTATTTGCATCAATACAGAATACAAGCAAACCGTGTTGTCTCAAGAGCAACCAGCTAACAAAGAAAAGTTACAGTGTTTTATACCCTAACTGGGTGGTGGCCATCACATCTTATATCATCTTGGGCTGTCTGGCTCAGACATAGCCTTCGCAAACTTTGCATACTAAAAATCCTGTTTTGACTTGGTTTCTATCTTCCCAGTTATCAAAATGGATAAACTAACAATTATAGTATAAAGAAAGCATACATTACAGTTATTGTATGTGGATTACAGTTAACACAATTAATTTTAAATTAGCACAATTCATTTCCCACTTCCACAAGCCACGCTAGTGTAGCTGTGTTTTCAGCAAAATGCTAAAGTCAGCATGCTAATAATATATGCATACAATGACAGTGTTAACATGCTGATGATTAGCCGGTAATGTTCACCATTGTCACCATCTCAGTTTAGCATATTAGAATGCTAACATTTGGTAATTAGCACAAAACACAAAGTACAGCTGCAGCTGATGGGAATGCCATTAGTTCTGCAGGTATTTGGTCATGAACTAAAGTAGTTGATGTCATGCTATTAGGATTCATCATCTGGGCACCATGGATATCTGCACCAATGTGGTTGACTGACTGACCAGCTAACATTTTCAGTGCTGTGAGCAAATAAATAATTGGGTGAACCTACTCTTCAACAGCACAGCCTGGGAAGGTAACAGCAGAAAGCCAGGTTCTCACCTGCAGGAAAACTAATTACTGTGCCTCCCAGAATTGCAACAGAAACGATTGTTGCCTGAATGAAGGAGTTACCTGTCACATGTGATGCTGAAACTTACAAAATTAGGGAAAATAATCTTAAACAACATAAAAACTAACAAAAAAAAAAGAGAGGCATAACCACCCATGTAGCAGTGGGCACAAATCATAAATATTTAATTTAAGTACAATTTTACACACTGTCTAGACATTTAAACCTATAACAGAACAATATAAACAAGGTGGCCAGTGTGGCCTTCGGTCACACATGCTGCCTGCCTTTCTTAATTGTGTTGGGCTGATGCCTAAGGGTCCATGCAGCTCCCTAAGCTCCCTGGCATTACAGAAAGGCAATATCAGCCAGCTACAAGTGGGCCCCCAGAAGACCAGGCTTTATCTGCAAAGGGCCAGCCGCCAGCATACAATCAGTATGCAAAAACATGCCCACAGATGCACAATGTGGTACATACATACACACCAAAGGTCATTTGTAGCACCTGTGCCCTTACAAATATGTTTTTTTTTCTGTCAGTCATCCCTGAGGCAGTTCTGTTGTCTTGTGAAGATCTAGGGAGAGAAGGGGAATGAGGAGCAACAAACACAAAAGAGAAAGGAGCATGGCTGTGTAGTTTTGTCTCCGTCAGTGAGAAAGGAGGTGGGTAGAGAGTCTGTGTTCTCCACAACTGTGCGTCTCTCTAGAGAATCAACTAAAATGTGCAGATAAGACTGAGTAGAAAGCCATAGTGTGTTGGAATAACAAGCTAGGTATTTTGTATTTTCTTCAAGTACGTTTGGTGAATATCTAAGGTAGAGAAGAAGGCATGAGGGGATAAATTATAGGAGGAAAGCAGGAGGAAAAGAAGAGGTGATAAAGAGGGAAGGTAGGGTCTTTAAAACAACAAACCATGAGCACTGAGATTCTAATAACACAATGTGACAGATATGAATGTAATTTACTGCAACGTTGGTGGTCTTGGATCGACCTACCCCAGTGTCATTTACAGTACAATACTCTATGTATTTAGAGTGCATGAAAGGAGGCTACTATGGCTGTTTGGAACTGAACCAAAGAAATATACAGAGAAAATATCACATATCACAATCAAATTAGCTTGCTGCACTGAGGTTACACTAGCTGTCAGCTCAGTATGAAAAATGACCCTCTCAAAAAGGTATAACACTTCAGACAGGCTGACAGACACATGGACACACACACAAAAGCATGTTTCTGAAGCATCACTTGGAGATTTCAGTTACAACTCAGATTCAAACTCAAAAGTCTCCAAATTCACTTTCAAATTCTCTTCGTGGTTTTCTCAAATAAGAAAGTTGTAGAAAAGCAGCAGGGTGGACTGCCACCCTTTGGTGCTGCTGACAGCTGTGTGACACAATCAGCTTGCTCAGTGACTCTGACACCAAGCCTACCAGAGCCGGAGTGGTGGAAACGGTAAATCTCCGCCTGCGGTACTGTGGGGATTACCTGTGCTCGAGTGCCAACGCCACTCTGGAAGAGTAGCAGCTAAAAATGGCAGGCAGATTTTGTGGGAGGCTTAAGAGTGTGCAGTAAACAGAACAGCCATGTCTTGTTAAGGAAATCCCTTTGTTTCAGTCTGTAAAAGTCATTTAGTCTTCTTTTTTTGTGACCCATGGGCTGGATCGTCCACACTTTTAATGGCGAGACAGAGATTTCCAGAAGCTTCTGAGTTCACAGCGGTACTCTTGTAAATTAAATGACACCACATGTTTGAACAGACAACTATCCGAGGCTAGATCAACAAGGCAGATATCAAAGAATAAAACTAAATGAGGCAATAGAAAGATGTAGAGGCTCAAAGAGCATTTGAGTGACAGTGATGAGAAACAAAAGACTAGCATAGCACCAAAGAGCCTCCACAACCAAAACCTCAACCCGAACTAAGTAAACTACTTCAGTTGTTTCATGTTTAGTTAGAAGCCAGAAACGAAAAATGTCATTTTGAATTAGACCGGCCAGGAAGATGGATGTCAGATGGATGATGGCACTTCTCCACCTTTGGCCTGACATACAGTGCAAGTCTCAGTTACATAAAAATATTGGATTAAGTATGACTTTATATTTCAGAACGAATGCTGTCGGAATAGGAAATGATTGCTGTCAGCATTTCCATCCTAAAATACACTTCACAGGCCCAGACTAGACAGCCGTCTGACTCTGTGACACTCAACTCACAGCAGCAAAGTCTTAGTGTGACAAGTGGGTGATATTATGCAAGTGTTTGCCGTGCATCACTGCACCACCTTTGGTATTTTAAGCACATCTGATTATACGGAAATGTCAGCAAAACATCCAACAAATCCTCTCTTCTAAGGCCAAGTTCTGACTAATGTGGATTCAGCGCTACATCAAAGGGGCTATAAGAGAGACCAGGGACCTGTTTTATAAAACTGTGCAGACTCTATAATAAAAGGTTACACAAAAGCACAAAAGACGAAATCATGCTCAAAGTTATACTAACACTATACTTATACTACACATGCAACAAATCAAATTTTCTCCATACTGAAGCATAATTAACTAGAAATGATGAGCATATAAACTTTAACAAATGAAGCATAGCGTGAGTACTGGCTGGACTGCAGGCTGGACTACTGCAATGGACAGTTCACAGGTCTGTCTAAGACGGCAATCAGACAGCTTCAGCTGATCCAGAACGCTGCTGCCAGGGTTGTAACAAGGACCAAAAAAAGCTCAACATATAACTCCAGTTCTCAGATGGCTACATTGGCTACCAGTTTCTCACAGAGTCAACTTCAAAATTCAATTGCTTATCCATAAATCACTGAACGGTTTAGGTCCGAGATATTTATCAGATCTCCTGACCCAGTACGAACCTTGCAGACCTCTCAGGTCAGCTGGTTCTGGATTACTAGCTGTTCCCAGAGTCAAAACTAAGCGTGGTGAAGCTGCCTTTAGCCTTTACGCTGCTCAAATGTGGAACAAATTGCCAGGAGAGCTAACACTTGAAACTATGCTGACTACTTTCAAATCCAAGCTAAAGACCTACCTGTTTACCATTGCTTTTAATTAATTGTCTTTTAAATCAATTGTATTTGTTAGCTTGTTTTACTGTTTTTAATTCTGTGTGTTTTTGATTGTTTTTATTGTTTTACTGTGCTTTTGCCTGTGTACTTTGTAAAGCACTTTGGGCTGCCTTTGGGCATGAAATGTGCTATATAAATAAATTTGCCTTGCCTTGCCTTACTGAAGTCGAGCTTGTATTGGCTTATAGGCATCACAGTGCAGACATTATAACCTTACACTTATAACTGTTACTCTGATGATTAGGCTCAGGCTCGTTTGGTGCCACAGCTCCCTCCACCACCTCAACCTCCTCCTTATGTGGTATTTCGTATTATTGATTTAACTAAGATTTAATGTTCATGTATGTGTTTATTAAGGGGGATTAGCTCTCTCGTCGCTGCTCGAATTCATTGGGAGCTCCTTCAAACAGCAGAGCCTTTTCCACCAAATCTAACTGTATAGCCATTTGCAATAAATGGTAAATAAATTCCTTGACGTAAATGTCTCTGACTGAATTATCCATAAATGATCAGTATAAATGTCCACTGTGGATATTCATATTTTTCAGCTTGCAATTTAATAGCTTGAAAGCAAAAAGGAATAATGCCAGACCACAGATCAGAAAAGGAAAAACAAAAAGCACAAAGGCTTTTGTTGCTATGAAGGTTGAGGGTAGGTATGCTATTGTTTGGCGGTCATAGTTATGGTATCAATCTTCTCATCTAACTCTCAACATGAAAGCGAATAAACATATTTCCCAAAACATCAGATTATTCCTTTAACAAAGAAAAAAAAAAACGGACTCATAAGAACATAAACAATTTGTGTTGCTCATCCCTTGGAGACGCGTATTCCAAACATACACACTCACTCACTCATTTGTAAAGTAAAACACCGGGAACCAATAAATGCCAGACATTCTTTCTCAGGCTGTATAAACTACAATTAAGTGGAACAGTTGAACACTGTCATTCACTCAAGTATGTGGGGGAAGGAATGTGAGTGTGTTTCTATGCCTGTGTGTGGCCAGGACAAGGTGTCTACAACCACACTCTTGCTCACAATGCGCGGACACATTCGATCTCCTTAAATTGCATGTGTACAGGTGATTTTAATCACATGGAAGTTATGAAACACTTAATTTACAATACTGTAAATCAGATTCTCCTTCGTCTGCCACCCTGCTAACAACACAATGCACAATGAAGCAATCTCCAGAGAGGAGAGTCAAGGTCATGGACATGATAACACCTCCCAACTGCGGCAGATGTTCAGGGCAAGATACCAACTGAGTGGAAATGCATGAGGAATACGCTACACACGTCCAGTTTAAGAATTCATATTACAAGATGCCGAGAAATATTTAGAAAGAATTAGAACAGCAACTGATTATTGTTTTCAATATCAATTAATCTGTCAATTATTTTTTACAATTAATTAGTTCATTGTTTAGTATATAAAATGTCAGAAAATTGTGAAAAACTGTCCATTGTAATTTCCCAAAGCCCAAGTTAATGACTTAGTAATGACTCACCAGCAATCCAAAAACAAAAGATTTCCTTTTTTTAATTACATGAAACAGAGAAAAGCAGCAAATCCTCACATTTTGAAAAACTGGAAACAGTGAATGTTTAGCATTTTTTTCCCCAAAAAAAGCACAATTAATACATTATCAAAATGGTTTATCTGTCGACTGAATAATAGATGAATCGTTTACATTAAATTACTTGAGAATTGTGTGCACATGAAATCAGGACCTACTTTCTTTTTTTGTTTTTGTTCTTTTTACAGTGCAGAAATACAACATTACAAATATAAAAATCTACTTTGGAGTTGCCAGCTGTTAAATGCTCACTGGGAAGGTAACAAGCAATGAAGTCCTCGGGGCAGACTCGAACCAGAACATTGCTGGTGCGCGATAAAAATCTGAGCCAACTAGGTCACCAGGACACTTCAACTGGAGAGTAAATCCATCAGGCTGTCAATGGCACACAAGCAGTGGTCTCGGTTTGCTAATCAAACCGAAAACAAACATAGAGGGCCAAATATACAGTTTTTTTCTTCTTACATTCCTGTAATTTGTAAGAATCCAATAATATTTTGTTGATTCAGTTCATTGAAATGCCTTGATTTGCTCACACATGACATTAAACTGAATTGCTGGTCACGTGTGCATGGCATATTCCCAACTAATATTGTTTACCGGTAATTATGTCATGTTCTTATCAGCATACTCTACACGTTTTGCTTTCTATATACTGACTAAATACTGTATATTGCTTTGACATATGAACAGTTAAGCTGAGCTGTCCGAATGCAAGCAGCTTACCTCTCCTCTATTTGTGATGACAAACACCTTAGGAGCACAACTGCCTGGAAAGGCCAGCAGGCTTATCCTCACTCCATTAAATGTTCAGTGGAAAGTAAAGTGGCTGTATAGACCATTGATTATCACTCAGGCAGCACTTGAAAGTCAAACTTCCCATGAATAGAGAGAGACGCTGAAGTGGCAAAGAGGTTGTTTATTATTATTAAGGAAAAACTGCCACTTTGGGTTCCTTAAATATACTAATTGATACAGCTGCCTTGTCTTCTCATCGGTTCAAAGTTACAATGTAGTCTAACAGACTGCATAATGCATGTTTCACCATCTGTAGTTTATCATGTTTCCTTTATCTCCTTTGAGGCTTGTAACTTATAAAACTGTCACTTAAAACGATTTTTTTGCTACACCAACTGAATTAATACATTAATATTGCATTAGCTCCATGCTGTGTCATTGCATGTCACAAGTGCATGTCTGCATGACCTACATTTATTTTCGGTCTTAATTGCGCCCCTGGTAGTGGCAGCCCAGATGTGAACGGACTGTCATACTGTGCAGGGAGAGAGACTTTGCCCTGAGCACCAAACTCATCTACATAACTGAAGCCCTCTCACAGGAACTTATACTGGTTACTGAAGTCCCACTTCATGCGTGCAGACACAGACACATTACATATACTGGATTAGACAATATTAGCAAACACATTAATTCAAACACAGAAACAAGCTCAGATTTGCCTCTAAACCGCTCTTCTGACTCTCAATTACTGCCTCTGTAATGAAGAGGCAGATTGAGTGGCCACAGTCCTGGATGTTTCTGGACTGCATTGACACTAAAAGCAATCATAGCATTAGCTTAATAGCTCAAGAAGGACATTAATAAGAGGGTACATTCAGCCACAGGAGATTATAGGTTAGTGCTATGTATGTTCACTCAAATTTTGCTGGCATTGTTAATAACCTGTGTAGCAGAAGAGGGAGATGGGTCTCACTTAGCTCTATGATTAGCCCCCACTCTGTGAGAGTAGGCAAATACCTGTTCTATGGTATTAATACCCTCCTAGTTGGATTGCATTTACATCTGACCTGCAAGGAATAGTGTGACCCCTCACTGTTAAGTATGAAGCTAGAGCCAGGAGACAATTAGCTTAGCTTAGCATAAGTCCTCTGCCCAAAGTAAAAAAAAAATTTAAAAAATGAGCGAAATGCAGACTGCAAAGCACATCCCGCCCTCTCGTGATACTGATGTCCAGCTATCTGAGCTGCCCGCCACCTGTTTCACTTGTGTGTGCTTCTTGGTAACATCTGTGACTTTATGCAGGATAAAGAATAGTTACAAATTCATATATAAATACCTCTATGTCTGCATCAGAGGTAGGTTGACTGACTTCTTCTTCTTTTGGTGTCTAACTGCGTACCCTTGCAATCAAGCTTATCAGACTCACTGATTAATAAGTAAGTAACAAAATGTATTAACCAGAAATAGATTTATGAAAGTGTGGCATGTTACTGGACTTTTGTTTTTTTCACAATTTAACTCACTAACCTGACATTGCTTACAAAGAAAGAAAACTCAAATGTGTTTTGTTGTTTCTCAAAATGGTTTCAGATCTTGAGGCAGCAGTCTGACTGTTTCAAAAACAGCAATGGGTGTCTGACACATTGGCAGCAGTCAAGCCAAGGAGCCAAATGCAAATCTTATCAAAACACAGCTGCTGCTGCTGCTGCTGCTGCTGCTGCTGCTGCTGGTGCCACATTGTTACCTTGGTGAAAATACAGTCATCATTTTAAATATTAGCTCTTGTTGCACTCTATGAAAAATGTACATATCATTTATCAGTGCTTACAAAGCGTAACTATAAATCTTTTTCTCAAGAAATTCTGATGCAATCTGCTAGTTGAGTTGCAGCACGCAGTGGCCACAAAACAAATAGGAGCCATTCCCATTCCAAAGATGAATGTCTTAAATTGATGAGGGGAATATGAATCACTAAATGAATACATAAAGGCAAGAGCTTCATTTATATATGCAGCGTATAAGAGGAAACCCCATTCTTATACAGTCTGTTGTGTATATTTTTTTCAGACACTAGGCTATCAGCAATACCTGCAGGGAGCAGCAGCGGTTCTCATCCAGAGTTCAGCGTGGATGAAAACCGGCTTTTGGAACTCCATAATATCCTCACCTCTTTTTTTCACAGCAAACCTGCTTGTGTCAATCACTTCCACTGGGAAAATATAATTTTAACTGTGTTCCTGACAAATTGCTTTTCACTCCATTTTTTTGCCATGAAGGATTTAAGTGTTCATGTACAGGCTTCAATCCTCTTTTTTTCTACAAAAAAGTTAAAAGCTTGACCTTCGATAAGCTTTTCCAACTGATTTTTAGAAGGTGATTAAAACTGCTCATCTGGTAGTAATTAGAGAATTTATCTGTATGAACAGCTTTTTATGTGTGCTGCTGTTGATCACACATGTTGGCAGGAGGCTCTGGGGTTGGTTGTTGACGTAAGGCACACGGTTAAAGCCCAGCTTTCCAGCTTGGTTTGCTACATATGTTGTGTGGATTGAGTTTGAGGGTATGAGTCCAAAAAGTCTCTCTATTCTTTCGTGATTATTGTGACCCAAATGCTTTAACTGGTGTTTCTGAGGTAAACCGGTTACTTTGCTTGTCCTTATAAATTGCTTTAAGAGAGCAAAACTTAGCTTACAATCCGAAGATCTTGGCAAATGTTGTGATG